>CABFWB010000725.1:205770-216058 GCA_902151455.1 Timema bartmani | reverse complement strand
ATTATTATCATTATTATTTAGCACCACGTTTTACTACCAGTTCGGGTTATACGCTTAAGTACTAATTACGCTAATGGATTAGGAATTGGGAAGGTTGAATTTAGAGGAAGTGAACCCACATTTGCGCGGAGGTAGAGTGGAAAACCATTTAGGGAAAACCACCCTCAGTTCACCCGACCGAGATTTGAACCTCGGTCTACCCGTCCTCGGCAGTCGAGCTCAGCACGACTAGCGCGTTAGCCAACTACGCCACCGAGGCGGGTTTTAAGACATTGACGCCAATCTTTAAAATTATAAATTATATCTCCTTAAAACTAGATAGAGTATTTATATATATTGAATATGATACATGAATATACGTGTACAGATTTTGTGTAATTTTTTTAGTTATTTTTCCTTCCTATTTTTAGTATTATTTTCTTCATTTGTTTGAATTTTAATATGTGCATAAATACAATCAATTATGCGTTTGATACTTAAATAGTTTTTAGGGATATTATAAATTAATTTTTAAATCATAAAATTAATAGTACATAAGTTTAAATATGTTCATACATTATTTATAAGTGGTTAATTGTAAGAAAAGGCACTAGACTTAACTTTAACCAAATAAAGATATTATTATTATTATTATTATTATTATTATTATTATTATTATTATTATTATTGCTGTAAAAGACTTAGTAATATAAAATGGACTCGAGATTGGTTTTTGAATATTAAATAAAACATTAAGCAATAGATTTAAGAAACTTAAATTAAGTATTAGGCTTATGTTATGTTGTAAGAATAGACTTAAAGGAAATAAATGCATTTATTTTATCTTTATACTATTACATGTATGTACAACATTTACGAGTATAGTGAGGCACCAGCTGACAAGCATAATATTTTGCTTTGTTGGACAATGTTTAGTGAGTAAATATGTACTCCTAAATAAATAATGATGTTGTTGTAGTAGTAGTAGTAGTAGTAGTAGTAGTAGTAGTAATAGTAGTAATAGTAGTAATAGGTCACTGACCTCCAATAACTGGCACCAGAGCAATCTAGTAAATAACCATACCTTCCTTGCAATATATGCAACCCGTGCCACGACAGTAAATATTATATTTTATTATTATTATTATTATTATTATTATTATTATTATTTACTCAGCCTAAAACCACAATACTAATAATTAATATTCTGATTTAGCGGGATGGCTGAAGACAAGAAGATCTGAGCCACCCAGAAAATATGCTACAACACTTACGATGCTGTCACAAAACGTTCCAAGTGGAGGAAAAACTCACCGTATCTGTTCTAGAGTGGACAGATAACAGGTGTCTAAATGGAGGAAAAACTCACCGTATCTGTTCTAGAGTGGACAGATAACAGGTGTCTAAATGGAGGAAAAACTCACCGTATCTGTTCTAGAGTGGACAGATAACAGGTGTCTAAATGGAGGAAAAACTCACCGTATCTGTTCTAGAGTGGACAGATAACAGGTGTCTAAATGGAGGAAAAACTCACCGTATCTGTTCTAGAGTGGACAGATAACAGGTGTCTAAATGGAGGAAAAACTCACCGTATCTGTTCTAGAGTGGACAGATAACAGGTGTCTAAATGGAGGAAAAACTCACCGTATCTGTTCTAGAGTGGACAGATAACAGGTGTCTAAATGGAGGAAAAACTCACCGTATCTGTTCTAGAGTGGACAGATAACAGGTGTCTAAATGGAGGAAAAACTCACCGTATCTGTTCTAGAGTGGACAGATAACAGGTGTCTAAATGGAGGAAAAACTCACCGTATCTGTTCTAGAGTGGACAGATAACAGGTGTCTAAATGGAGGAAAAACTCACCGTATCTGTTCTAGAGTGGACAGATAACAGGTGTCTAAATGGAGGAAAAACTCACCGTATCTGTTCTAGAGTGGACAGATAACAGGTGTCTAAATGGAGGAAAAACTCACCGTATCTGTTCTAGAGTGGACAGATAACAGGTGTCTAAATGGAGGAAAAACTCACCGTATCTGTTCTAGAGTGGACAGATAACAGGTGTCTAAATGGAGGAAAAACTCACCGTATCTGTTCTAGAGTGGACAGATAACAGGTGTCTAAATGGAGGAAAAACTCACCGTATCTGTTCTAGAGTGGACAGATAACAGGTGTCTAAATGGAGGAAAAACTCACCGTATCTGTTCTAGAGTGGACAGATAACAGGTGTCTAAATGGAGGAAAAACTCACCGTATCTGTTCTAGAGTGGACAGATAACAGGTGTCTAAATGGAGGAAAAACTCACCGTATCTGTTCTAGAGTGGACAGATAACAGGTGTCTAAATGGAGGAAAAACTCACCGTATCTGTTCTAGAGTGGACAGATAACAGGTGTCTAAATGGCACGCATCAAATGTAAGGAGCTCTTCTTGTTTTACTGTACACCTTTAATTACTACCCGTCCGGTTTATTTATGTATTTAAAGTATTGGAGGTGGGAATGATGGGGTAGAATTTATAGGTAATGTACCCGCATTTACGTGGAGGTAGAGGGAGAAACCATGTAGGATTAATCATCTCAATCAACGCGGCCAAGGTTCGGATCCCACTGAAAGCAAACCAGATTACACTAGATTGATGCCTTTGTCTATGTCAGAGGCCAGCAACATACGGCACGCGGAACGGTTTTCCATGGCACGGTGGGCCATTTGAATCAAAATAATATAAAACTTTTATTTTTAACTAAAACCATCGATTTTAGTAATAATTTTAGTAAGGTGTTTTATGTTTCCATGATTTAATTATTTTATTTCAAAATTACAAAATAATGTCTTCAGAACTTGAATTTTGCAAAACATATTCATAACGTTTGTGTTTATTCTGATTTATTTGATTTATAAATAAATATTAAATATTCTAGAAACAGAAGTTATTTAATGTATTCGAGTTAGAAATATGTTACATTTACAGTTTAAAAGATCGACTTAAATTTGTTCTAATAGTTGCACTAGTTAACTAGTATAAAAATAAAAGCGATTTGGATGGGCTTAGGTTGGTTGGCTCGCTGAACGACTTTTGCAACAGTACTTTGGCACAACTTTGGTATAAGGTTGCCTACCCCTGGTGTATGTGTTCATCAATGCGGGTTAACTTGTTGTGTTTTTTTTAACACCCCGTCTTAATATCCATCTGTGTTGTATGCATTTGTACTAATTACGTCGATATGTTAGGGATGAAGTATAATGAATTTAGAGGAACTGTATACGCACTTCCGTGAAGGAAGAGTAGGAAAATCCACCCTAAGTTCATCCGACCGGGATTTGAACCCCAAATCTGCCCGTCATCGACAGACACTCTATTGCAAAAGTGACTCCTTAGACAATGCGGCCACCTAATCGGGTACACTCGCTTAATAATGAAGATTATCTACAACTTATGATGGATTATATAACCAAGCTATTATATTTTAAATTATGGTTATAACCGCTTCTAAATATAATATTATTTTTAATATAAAAATGACACCTGGAATTGGGAATTGAACCCAGGACCTTGGCTTAGGCTTAACCAAAGGTCCCGGCTTCGATTCCCATGTCCAGGTATTATTTTTCAATATAGAAGAATACCCAACTAGTTAAAAAGACAGGGGGGGATCTTTATTAAAGAGCTTAGCAATGGCGGATTTCCCTACCTGTTGGTTGCTCGTCCCCCATGGTGCTGGGCCGCCGTCGGCGTCTACCGGCGTCTCTAATGTGCCGCTGCTGCAGGAACAGGCTGTTCGCGGTGGCGGTACTGGCCGTGGTCACGGCCGTCACGAGGATGGGAGGGGCGGCCACTACCTCGGTGGTGAACACCGTCCCGCCTCCGTCACGAGACGGACGTGACGTCACCAGCAGCGCGCACGCGCCTCCACCGGCAGGATCACTCGACGACGAAGACGCGGTCGTCATCACGTCAGCAGCTCCTTGAGAAGAATAGTCGAGGACTCCCGCCGCCGGGACGCTACCCATTGTCACGTGGGGCTGACGAGAGGATGCATCCGCCGTCTCCCCGCCTCTAGCGAGACGCGGCGCGCATTCTGTCGGGGAAAATAAGAGATAATTCGCCGATTATAGATATCCAAATTTTAAAACTATAGAAATAATTCACAAAATAATATTAAAGTGCTTTGTCCGAAACCTTAAGGTGGAATGGAAGGGAACGCGAGTTAAGGTCAGTAGTTTTATAATTTTTATAACCAAAATATTTTTGGTGAAAATAAATAAAATATATTTTTAGTATATTTGTTAAGTTCCATTTGCTACATATAGTTAACTCAACAGTTATAGAATACTTGTTATGGGTGACATTATAACGGGACTTTTCTTTTGGTTTAAAAATTCAAGTTAAAAAGCCAAAATGCCCCTAATAAATATTCAAGAAATGTTGGGATTAGCAAATTAAACTAAACTTATCTACTGAAGAAATTATTTATTTATTTTGGGCAAAAAGGTTAATTTAAGCGATTGTACTAAATTTGCCTCACAAAAAATTGCTATCGTAGGATATAATTTGCATTTTATTCAGCTGTTTAGTTAAAAAATCCTAGTCCCGTAAATCAAGACTGTTACTTTAAAGGGAAAATAATGTGTATCCATATTATTAAATTACATAAAAGCTATATTATTTTTTAAATTACAAACAATAAGAACAGTAAAATTCTTCTAAAGGATATTTTTTATTTAATCACGTTGGTAAAAATTATGGTACATAAAATTAGAAGAGAATATTTCAAGTTTAAATGGTTTTTCTATAGATTCTAATATACCTGTCGTATATTTATTATAAGTAATTATACATATTTTTAAAACTATTAAAACGGAAATTGGCTAACCATTTTCAATTTATTTGTGTGCAAAATAAAGTAACTTGCTTTTATTGTGGTTTGTGGGTTTTATTCATTAAAAAAAAAACAGGTTTTTTGGGAAGGGGGTGTTGGGGAGAGTCATAACAATCCTGAAATAAACCATCTGTATTCTGCTATAAGTGTTTGTATTCGCACACTTGCACTACAAATAACAATAATGGGCACATTTTCCGAAAATCAGTTTCATTTTCAAACGTAGTTTGAAAACTATTGATCGGAATAGGATTCCGAGAGAAAGTTATTTTCATACGTATTTAACTAGAGAGGAACATAAAATAGCTTTGAAAAATATTATCATTTATCATTCGTAATTCAATGTAAATTAAATATATTTGTAAACTCTTCAGTGGTCGTGTAGTTTATGGCGTCACTCTAGCAATATATTGAACTGTCTATGACGGGGAGAGTGGGGTTTGAATCCTGGTTGGGTGTACTGAGGGCTATTTTTTCCTAAACAGTTTTACTACTCTCCTTCACACAAATTCGGGTGAATTTCCTTTAAATTTTACCTTTAATCATATTCATCCTATTAGTATAAATGTGCAGAGAGCTCTAACGTATTATAAGACGAGAATTGGCTGTATTATCGATCGATGTCGGTGAGTTTGGGGTGTGAATTCCAATCGATGTTGCTGAGGGCTATTTTGCCTAAATAGTTTTTCACTCTCCTTTTACGCAAATTTGTGTGCATTTCCTATATATTCTACTCTCCTCATTCCCAACTCAATTTGTGTATGCAGATATCACGAATGGTAAGTGTAATCACACTGTCAAAATGTCCCTTTTTAATATTTATTGTATTCAAATCATAAAATATAAATGCAACGAACGTCTATGGCTAGTAAGCTATTATTTTATATTGTACAGGAAAAAAAAGTTTACTATTAATAATTTTAAATACGCTATATCTCACCTTCGTTTTTCGCACCTCATATGAATTATGTTTTTGACCCTATTAAGACTTGAACCAGAATATCCTAGAAAGATAATGTCTTTGTTTGGTGTGCGACGCCTCAACGGTTTTAATTGAGGTTAAAGAATGTGCTGCGATATGTGAAGAATTTATTTTTAAGAATGTGAATTTAAATGTCATGCAAAATTAATTTTGTATAGGAATTATAAGGGTAGTTGTATTAATAAAACCCTAAGGCATAATTTTAATATCATAGCTCTGAAAACGTATTATTTGAGGTACATTAAAAAACTGTTGGATATAAGAAATAATTTAAACCTCCCTTGAATAGTATACAGGATGATTCAAAAGTCTCTATAGAAAGGATTTTTTTAGGTGCCGTTCCGAAATGCCTTCGTCATAAGTAGGACGTATAGAGAGCATATAGTAAGATGTCGAAAGGCAGAGGAGTTTTTTTGTTTTTTGGTATCATGACTTAATACCCATTCGGGTTATAAATATGTTAACTAATTACGCTAATGTGTTAGGCATGTAGAAGGTAGGTATTAGAGGAAATGTACCCGCAGTTGCGTGGAGAGAGAGTGAAACAATCAGGAAAACAACTTTCAGTACACCCCAACAGGATTCAAACTCCAATCTTCCCGTGGTTAGCGGTCTGATCTATCACGAGAGTGATTCCTTAAGACGGATTCACACTTACAGGACTGTTCACCGGCCGTGTCGTTAGCATTCAGAGTATGGTAGCAGCACAGCCAGCTCACAGTCTTGTGAGTGTGAATCAAACAAATGTATTACAAGGTAACTCATATGGGACTGACCTGTTCAAGATTGTTTGCAGCGCGACACGGTCTTGTGAGTGTGAAACAAACAAAGGTCTTACAAGGTAACTCATATGGGACTGACTTGTTCAAGATTGTTTGCAGCGCGACACAGTCTTGTGAGTGTGAAACAAACAAAGGTCTTACAAGGTAACTCATATGGGACTGACCTGTTCAAGATTGTTAGCAGCGCGACACAGTCGGCGCACAGTCCTATGAGTGGGAATCCTACTTTAGAGGTTCATGCGGCCACCGAGGCTGGTTGCAGAGCACTTCAAAAAAGAGACCCTCTTCCAGCAGGCACACCACACCTGGCACTCATGCCTGACTTAAGGTGGGGTGCTAGTGAGCACCAGTTTAGTGCATTAATTTTGCAGTTTTTATAGCATAAACATTTTTTGGCAAAAATAAATCAAATATTTCTTCTATAGAAACATAGAGTCTAGCTTTCTGCACATGCTAATCTCAAGAGTTCTTGAATATCTCTCACGAGCATAGCGGCATTTGGTGACAAATTTTTAAATAAAGAGAAAAAGTTGTCACTTAATTCTAGGACACCCTTGAGAGATATTAAAGAACTGTTTAGATTAGCATGTGCGGAAAACTAAACTCTATGATTCTTATAGAAGAAATATTTGATTTATTTTGGCCAAATAAATGTTTATGCAATAAAAACTTCGAAAATACTGCCCTAAACTCACGCTCACTAGCACCCCATCTTAATGAGAAGTTCCGAAAGACTGGAAGCGTTATTGTCTAACTGGAAAGTGACCATCCTCGAACATCCACCAATGAAGGCACATCGACAGAGGTGTCAGTAATGTATGAAAAGAGTCCCTAATAAAGCACACGATACTTGTCTTCAGAACACGGTGTCAGTAAAGCAAGTATCGTCCGCATCATAAATGAGCACTGGGGGGTGTGGTTTGTTTCACAAACCCAGTGAGGCAGAAATCGCCCACTGGAGGAAGTTCATTTTATTTTTCACGCCAGGGTTATGTATGGGAATGTCATAGTAGCCCTGGTAGTGTACTTTAATTTTCTCTGACCGACCCCGGCGGCTCGCTCGACCGGGGTCTTTTAAATTCTATTTCCCATTGTTTTGTCCCTTTCTAGTTTTCATCTCAACGGTTTATTTCCCTCACCACCATCTCTGTACCCTGTATTCTGGTATGCATTATATACATATATATATTCAGTATTACATGTTATACCTATTAAGTGTTACAAAATAAATAAAACCATACAAACAAACAATTGGTTCATTATTACCCTTGAAATAAACAAGGGGAATGGGATAGACCATAATAACTAATAATTCTGATAGTAGAAATCTCACCCTGGTGCCCATCTTCGCTTACCTTTTAGCTCCTGTTTGTGATGAAACGGAAACAAAGTTGGGGTATGGGATTTTGGAAAAGTACGTGGTTCAGGAAAAGGAAAAGTATCATCCTAGCTAAACCCGGAGCTACTACTGGTCACGAGAAATCCACAAGGGGTGGTGGATGCCATGTTTACTTTAGGTAGAATTTAATAAATTAAAACTGGACGAGAATGCACGTGATAACAATACATATGATATTGATATAATAATTAGACACGGCACATGGTGTACAACACGCGATAAAGTCGCACTGAATATGATATAGCATCAACCGATTCCCACAAAAACTTGACTCATACTGACTAGTTGTTTTTTAACACCTCATCTTACTTCCCTTTCGGGTTATTCACCGATCTACTAATTACACTAATGGCTTAGGGATTAGGAAGGTTTAATTGAAAGAAAATTCACACACATTCGCGTGGAAGGAGAGTAAAAAACCATATTAAAAAACTGCCCTCATTGCACCCTACCGGGATCGAACCCCGATCTCCCTGTCTTCGGCAGTCTAGCCCACCAAGGTGACCTGGTGGTCTAGGGGTAAGGTGTCGGACTTTTGTGCTGAGGGTCCGGGGTTCAATCCTCGGTCCCGGCACAGCAACTTGTTGAATGTGAGGAATGCCAGGCCTCCACCGTGGTTCGGATCCCACGTTAAACTGTAGGTCCTCCATTTCATCTCACAATAACCATACCATTACACATTAGCGTAAGTGCGTACAATTCGAACGGGTAGTAAGACGCGGTAATAATAATAATAATAATAATATATAATAATCTAGTCCAACACAAGAATAGCGCGTCAGACCACGCGGCCACCGAAACAGGTTCAAACTGACTAATTAAAACGACCAATCTCCACGCGCGGCGATCGTGTACACTGCGTTAACAACAACTAGACACGTACGAACATAAAAGTTAATACTGCTCGTACCAATTCAATAAGCGAGAGGAGACAACAAATTGGTAAGTCGCCCAGACCCCGAATGGCATCTAAAAACAACAAAACGGCCACACCAAGGACAAAATTGTGTAAAGATACCATTTTCCCTATGCATTGAAGACTTTTGAATAAACCTGTATATCGATTAACAGGGGCGGTTTATTTATATAATGTATTTACGTCTTGTTTGTCGTGTCCGGTCTCGTTTTTGGTGAGCGTATTCCTAAATTAAACGTTATTGGACTGCAGTTTGTTTGACAATTTTGCGCCGTCATAACTCAAAAGTAATTAAAAGTGGCATAAATTCATGTGGGCCTATGTAACCAAATCAATGTTCGATCAAAATTAGCAAAACACAAAAGAACCAAATTGATGGAAATTGGGGAACTTTTCTGCTCGTTAATATTATGGATATTTTTTTGTTACATATGTTTCTCCAGAAAGATATAGTTGAATTTTGGTACAAAAAATATTTTAGAAAATACAAACTTTTTTTCCTTAGGTTTGTATATTTATATAGAAGTTCATTCCCATGAAAATTGGGCTGTATCTTTTCTCAAAGTGAGGGTATATATTTTAGACGCGGATGAATTCAGAACTATTTACATCAACTTTGCAGGTGTCAGAAAAGGGCCTACGTTACTGTGAATGTATTACGCGCTAGTCGCATCATAATACGATGGAATGTATGCCCGCCGATTCTTACATTCAAGAATATAAATATGAGTGATGATATTAATATGATAACTCGACATCGGGAAGCGGTTAGACTATATATACCTACCTGCATATTACATTAATTTATCAAACATCTTTGTTATCGCTTTTTGAATACATGCGAATTTTATCGCGGTGAAATATGATTACACCAACACAAAAACGTGGGTCCTCCCCTCCCCCATCTTAACTGCATAAACCAATATTACATTTAGATAAAACTATTTTGGTTTAAACTTGAAGATGTAACCTAATTTTAAATGTATGCTACAAAGCGAGATCATACCAGAAAAGTGTTCCAGCGCACGACTCCACAAGTCATTTAACCTAAGACAACCACCTCTCCTATAAGTGGATCGCCATAGGAGGAATATTTGAGTGCAATGATGGGCAGCCTTTGATTTATTTTTTGTAAGGGCGGGTAGTTTAAAAACACTCATAGCCAGCTGCGTTCTAAAAACTAAATAGTAATGCACTTATAGTAACATATGGCACGTCTACATTAGTTAAAGTTACAATAATTTGTACACAGGCTTTACAATAGAGTAGTTTTGTATTTTAAAATGTAATGTTTAGTTTTAATTTGTTGAGTAGGGGCCTAGGAGATATATATAGATACATATATATATATATA
>CABFWB010000725.1:180101-205720 GCA_902151455.1 Timema bartmani | reverse complement strand
ATATATATATATATATATATATATATATATATATATATATATATATATATATAATAAACTCCATGGTATTAGCCCGCAATCGAGCCATACCGATCAAGCGGCCGCCATATTTTGGCGAAGATAGCGGCAACTTCTACGGATAGCGGGTAACCTGTGTTCAGCACAACGAAGACTACACTACAGACGTTGATCTCAGTTTTCTAGACCGTTTCCGCTACTCTTTCCATTGAAGTGATTCCTCGTTTGTCCTCGCGAGGCCGATTTTGACCCCGTTAAAGATCCACAGCTTCACAGAAAGTCTGGAAACTCCAAGGATCGAACCCGGGACCTCTGAATCTGTAGCCAGGAACTCTTAACACTAGACCACAAAGGGGGTCGTGTGTGTATATATATGTTATATAATCGAAATAATATTATTATTGCCCGTATCGTTAGGCACGCGGACTAAGTGTGCTGCATCCTCGCTGCTGGCACATGAATGTTCGCCATCGCATGTAGCTATGATGTTCGCCAGGCACCTCGCTGCTCGCATGTAACTATGATGTTCGCCAGGCACCTCGCTGCTCGCATGTAGCTATGATGTTCTGCCAGGCACCTCGCTGCTCGCATGTAGCTATGATGTTCGCCAGGCACCTCGCTTCCCGCATGTAGTTATGATGTTCGCCAGGCACCTCGCTTCCCGCATGTAGCTATGATGTTCGCCAGACACCTCGCTGCTCGCATGTAGCTATGATGTTCGCCAGGCACCTCGCTTCTCACATGTAGCTATGATGTTCGCCAGGTACCTCGCTGCTCGCATGTAGCTATGATGTTCGCCAGGCACCTCAATGCTTGCATGTAGCTATGATGTTCGCCAGGTACCTCGCTGCTTGCATGTAGCTATGATGCTCTCCAGGCACCTCGCTGCTCGCATGTAGCTATGATGTTTGCCAGGCACCTCGCTGCTCGCATGTAGCTATGATGTTCGCCAGGTACCTCAATGTTCGCATGTAGCTATGATGTTCACCAGGCACCTCGCTGCTCACATGTAGTTATGATACTCACCAGGTACCTCAATGCTCGCATGTAGCTATGATGTTCGCCAGGTACCTCAATGCTCGCATGTAGCTATGATGTTCGCCAGGCACCTCGCTGCTCACATGTAGCTATGATGTTCGCCAGGCACCTCGCTGCTCACATGTAGCTATGATATTCACCAGGTACCTCAATGCTCGCATGTAGCTATGATGCTCACTATGGAGCATTTACCCTGCAGATGTTCCCATTGCTGTAAGATTGCTGGCTGTTGTGAGTCGTGTTTCGTGTAAAGGAACGATATTGTCTCAGTCATCTGATGACAGTGATAGTGATTCATTTTCGACAAAAATGTAGTTTGTGACAAGGAGAAATAGGAGAAGGTATGGAGTGCCCCCTTTAAATCAAGAACGCCATCGACAAGGTTACTTTCACCAGTTACTATAAAGAGCTCAAGAACTACCCAGTGAGGCTTTTCAGCCACTTAAGGATGTCACAACCGACCTTTAGGTATATTTTGAATCTTAGTGAACCAGAAATTGTGTGAAGGAACCAATCACAGCTCAAGTTTCGAGATGCCCGGCGATGGTCGAGGCTCAGAAAACAAACTGATTTGTTATCGCTATAGCGAGGATATCAGCGGGCAGCGAGGCGAGCAGCGCTGATACAGGATAAATGCACCAATAAGGATTACTAGTTTTGTTTCATCATCGCCACACATCCTTGTTCATAGCTCGGCGATGTGCCAACAGCGAGGATGCAGCATGAGCGTACCCTTAAAAGTCAAGCTCCTCTAGTTTGGCTTACTGGCGATGTGAGGGGCGGTGTTTTAATTCTAGCCGGGTCCACTCAAGATATATTTTTTCTGCGTGGTTTCCAACTCTCCCTTCATGAAAATGAGAGTATACTTAATCTAAAACTCTCCTTTCTTTAACCATAATCTACAAGATAAAATAAATGCGAATAGCCCGGACGTGTATTTAGAAGCAGTGCCAGGATAAATTATTAAATTTAATATTATTAGTTTTTATTTTATCATTTTGTAATCGTGTGACTAGGGGTGGACTGGCAGATTCCAAGAGGCCCCGGACTACAAATAATTATGACGGACCTTAACGTATATTCACGAATACCACTGATGTCATGTTTCAGTGGAAGCTGAAGTGGTGAGGCGAAGTATTTATATTAATTATTGTTGATGGTGTGCGAAGCTTCGAAAAGTCGAAGTCGAAGGTCAAGTCCCCTTCGGCTTTGACTTCGACATTCACTAGAAGTTTCGCATATTCGAAAAATTTCGAAGGAAGGATAAAACTTCGATAAATTATCAATCAATTTAATTTTATCTTACTAAATATTACATATTTCAATATCTAATCATTTTAAAACCGTTACTAAACAGAATTTTAACACCGACTAGTAATTTAACTACCATAACGTAAGCATAGATCAAAAGCGGGTAAGTAAATGTTAATATATTATAGTCACTATCGCCAACATAATTTTGTAAAAAATAAAAATACCTATAAAGAAATAACACCAAGGTCACTGGTATAAAGCAGATAAATCGCTTTTGTTGTGCTATCATCCCAGCTCGCGTCTAAATGTTTACTACATAATATTCTATCTCTTTGGAATTATCTGTGACAAATTTACAAGTGCATTTTAAAACAGAAGTTTTTCATAGCTTCTTCGCGTTTTCTTTATTATTCAAAATGATTGATAAGGAAAGTGGGAAACGGAAACAGAATTTAATTTATTTATTATTATTATTATTATTATTATTATTATTATTATTATTATTATTATTATTATAGAAATGTAGATAAAAATACATGCATATGTAAAGTTTGCAAAATAATTTTATCAACTCCACGATGTAAGTAAATATAAAAACTTTATTGATATTTTAATAAGTTTATCAGTAAGCCTGTCTGCATTAATTATTAATACCAGCCTTCGACTTTACTTCGCAAGTTTCAAGCTTCGCTTTGACTTCGCTTCGCATTTAAAAAATGGCCTTCGCACACCCCTATTAATTATTAGTAGATTTAATCCCGAGACCATTACAACCACATTATCGATGTTTACGTGGATATTAAGTATTGTTTTTAGCACCGCGTCCTACTACCTGATCAGGTTGTACGCATGTGTACTAATTACGCTGATGGGTTAGGGATTATAAAGGCTGAATTTAGAGGAAGTGTAAACAGCATTTTCAGCACCCTCAGTGCACCCAACCGGGATTGAAACCCCGATCTATCAATCAAAGCAAGACTGAGCTATTGCGAGAGTAGTTATTGCCTTATATCCTGTGGTGGCTGTTGACATCCTACTGTTGTTGTTTTTTTGTTTGTTTTTTTAACTTTAGGGTTGCTACCAAAGCCTAAGATATACGGGTCTGGCTACTCTTTTGTTCCAGTGATCAGACATTGAAGCCAAAAAGCGCTAGTATATTAACATATTAGCGCGCACTCAATTCAAATATTGTAGAGAAATTTGAACTATAAAGCTTTAATTTTATTGTTTTAAGTAATATGGAGACCGTAGTAAATAATTATTAGCTTAAAAAAAACTTATTTTTACTAAACACGTCAACTACAATAATTATTTGCTAATAAGTGTAAAAAATTTAAAGTTGCTTGGTAATGCTAAATATATATTCTCTTTACATATATTTGCTTTGTACATTGGGGGATGGGGAGGGAGTATTTTATCTACATTGTATTATATTTAAATGGTAGGAATATAATTATAAATTAAATATATTAGAGAAGTGATTTGCAGCCCTATTGCACGGTTTGACCTCAGTTTTTGTCCCTGGGACCATCACGACATCTTGATCGTACAAGCAATTAAATTCTAGTGTTCAATTATTTTCTCACTGCATTCAAGACTATCCGAATATAATTAGAGTTGTTAGGTAGGTAGACTTTAGAGAAAATGTACCCTTAAATATTTGGAGGGAGAAGTGGAAACCATTTAAGAAATACTGCCCCCTGTACACCCGAGCAAAATTTTAATCCCCCCATGACCTCCCCGTCCCTAAAAAGCCAGCTGAGTGAGGCGTTAAGCCCGCATGACCACCAATACTTACTTGTTTTAGTTACTATAAATTGCTTATATAATGACCATACGAATGTGACTAAGATGTTTCAAAATAAAATCATACAACCCAGTGGGTATTTTGGATGGTATGGTATCAGTACAACTCACCCAAATACTGGGCTGCTACAGTTATCCAAGTCAGAGTTATGTAACCAAAAGTAACACAAGCAGTTTTTATCATTTTAACCACTTACACTTCTATTAATTAGTATTTTACACTTTCCTATAGTCATTCTAATAAATGAACAAAGTAAATATAAAGCTATAAGCTCAACAAGTCATATCACCACACCCGAGGCACACCAGTACACCAAATAGGGTCGTGATCCCTTGGTTGGGAACTACTGTGGTAGAGTTGGAGGTTGTTAAGGCACTAATCTTATCAACCATCTTACGACATCCGAGAGGATTCGTAAACTCGCCCCCTCATTTCCCTCCCAACCCCCCCGATACACACTAAATTTGATCAAAAAATATATTTATTACATAACCAAACAAATTTAAATGCTTTAAAAATGTTGAGAAATCAATTACTATAGTTAATAATCTGTGTTTTACTAATAGGCTCATATTTTGGTCATCCTAATTATTTTCTCTACTCGCCATATTACCTAAAACCTTCAAATGAAAGCGTAGTAGTTCAAACTTCTTTACAATATTTAAACTCCGCGCGTGCCAATATGCTAAGATACTAGTTCTTCAATGTCTGATCACTGGAATTAGAACTTTTACGTGCTGTGAGCAAGGAGTATCATGGAGGTGGTTTCGACTAACAACCAAAGCTCGTATTTGGATGAAACAAGTAAAGGAAGGCTGGAAAAAGGGTTTGAGCAGTGTCGCTGGGTGAAAGGGTTGGGGGAGGCGTAGCTCACAAAGGAAATGGTCTGAGACGAGAGAGAAAATTAAGTTGGTCCCGCATACCTTCTGCTTCTACAACGTAAAAAAAAAAAAACGGGCAACAAGTGGTGGTTGCACCAAACGTGGCTAAGGCGTACAAGATGTTTAGAAAACAAAAAATATATTCGCGTGTCACTCATCAGAGTGGTTACTAAATCGTTCAGAAATAAAATTACCTGATTTTCGTTGATCCAAAAGTCCTAATTTATCAGGCTGGAACTCAAAGATTTATAAAGATGCTTAAAAAATAATCAAAATACTCGATTTGTTATAAATAATTATTTTTTGAGATTAACTCAAAATTAAGGAAAGCACTTTGATAAAAAAAAAACATTGTTTGAATAAAATACAACTAAGGGCCGGTCTTATGACTACCGGATAAATATTGTTATTGGGAATCTAAAGTTAGCTACCAGATAAAGGTTATTAGCCACTTTAATATTTTAAACGTATTTTGAACTGAATTTATCTGCCGGATAGTTATCTGTATGATAATTATATTTTTATGCATAAAACGCAAGGTTGGTACTGTTTTTACTGGTGCGCGCGTGTGTATAACCTGGCTAGTAGCTACAACGCTCAACATTTGTTAAATAATGGCGGCTAAACGAATGCGAGTAAACAGATGGCGTCACGTGGGCGCAGAAGCTAAGATGTCTTGTAAGTACTAATTTAGATGTCTGCCAAAATGTGGTCAACAGTTCGGTACAACGTTTACAAAATTTCAATATATTGTACTCACATTTAAATAGTTTGTTCTTATATAACCCTAACTCTACAAATAGCTTGTCAGTTTTTATAAAGGTGTGAATTAAATGTTCTAACTTTATAAGCGTATAACCTGAACGGATAGTAAGATGCGGTGCTAAGTATGAATATTCTAGCTTTATATATAGTTAGAGCCTAAGCATGTGCCTACTAAAACACGTGAACCAAGATTTTAACCTAAAAACAAATTCATCATGAAAAACAACGCGTGACAATGGCAACGCCCATTTTAACTTTCAGATCAAGGTTATCAGGTACTTAAACCTCCTGATAAAAATGTGATGGATAAATAAATTTTATCTGGCAGATAAATACTATCTGGCAGTCATAAGACACACTTTTAACTTATCGACCATATAAAAATATGTATCGGCCAGATTAATATTTATCCAGGAGCCATAAGACCAGCCCTTGGACATTTATCTTTACTAGATAGAAAGCTATTTTTCCTGAATGACTGAAAAAATTCCGTGATAATTCCCCGATTTTCTCGGCAGTATTAAGTTCCCAGATTTTTCCGGGTTTTCCATACTTTGCCTGACTTTGTCCGCCCTTATGGTTTATAACGGGCCATTTCAATGACAACTTGATATTTTCAATAGTTCTTGTAATATTTAAAAAAAACTGTATGGTTAAATAATGAAAATTTACTACGTATAATTGTTTGAAATAATGTTACCTACAGGTAAATACACAGGATGATCCCGAGTTAAACGGCTAAACTTTGGAAAGTGGTGGTGGATCAAAAAACTAACTCAAAATGTATTTTGGAGATTTAATCGTTTTAACTTCTTTTTCGCGCAAACAACAAAAAAACTAAATAAAAACACGTTTTTCTGCAGAGGTACTAGGTAGTGGCTTAATATTAATTTTCCTGAAATATGGATCGGTCGTGCTGGATCTGTGGCTTGGCCTCTACGTTCACCTGATTTTAAGCTATTATATATTTTTTTGTATGGGGAGCTCTCAAGTAAAAAGTGTCTGAAGTGCCTGTTAATTACTTTCAATCATTACGACAAAGGATAACGCAAGTGTGCGAAGAAACAACAGTCGCACAATGTCGGTCAGCCCCTTGTTCTGTCATTGATAGGTGCAATGCTTGTCTCCGGGCTTGAGGCCATCAATTTGAACAAAATAAATAAATAAAATATATTTTGTTGTTATTTAATTTTTTGCTGTTAGCGCAAAAAGAAAGCGAAAACTATCAAATCTCCAAAACACATTTTGAGTTAGTTTTTTGGTCCACTACCAATTCACAAAGTTTAGCCGTTTAACCCGGGAACACCCTGTATATTAAATCTAAATAAAATGTTTCCATTCAAAGGAAAATACCGGGAATATAGTCTACTAAGAAAATATTTTGTTTCGCTAATACACACTTATTATTATAAGGACGTATTCGTTGAATGAATACACGTAGCGGAATATGTTTTAATTCAACATAATATTACAAAAAAATGTACCCACTATGGTGGCTGTATGGTCTAAGCCTCTCATGCATCACTCTCTTAACAGACTTGACTATCGATGACGGGGAGATCGGGGTTCAAATCCTATTCGGGTGTACTGAGGTTTTTTCTCTAGATGATTTTCTATTATCCCTCTACGCAAGTGGGGGTATAATTCCTCTAAACTCAATATTAGCGTAATTATTGAATAGGCGTGTAACATAAACGTATAGTAAGACACGGTGCTAAAAAGATCTAATTATTTATGCACTATAACAACAGCTAGTCATGAAAATAAAAATATAATAATTCTATTAATGTTTTGTTTTCTTTTAACTAGTACAGTGAAACGAAATTATACAGCAATCCATAAGAAAGTATTATTTTTTTTAAATTGTATAACTATCTCGACTGGTAAAGAAAATAAAAAATGTGTCTTCAATGCCTAATCATTGAACTTCTCTTAATGTTTGCAACGTAAACTATTTTTTTTAGGTACACAAAAATGTTATTCTGATAAAAAATTGAACTGTAGTTTTAAAAAGAAAGGTTTGAGGATTAGATTTTTATCCTCCTGAGTCCCGAACTTTTTTTTTTCTGAAATATATTTTGTTAATGATTTTGATTCCTTATTTAATAAAAAAAATCTAAAAACCATAACAGTTAAATTGGTTTAGAAATTTTCTCACTAGAGTGCAGAATAACATACAAAGTCGATAGAAACACTGAATTTTCCAGCCATCTAGTGATATAAACATATAGATTTGAAGTACAGTATATTGTACCATGAGCTTCGGGAGGTGTTAAGAGAGGGTTTATATTCAGATGGTTGGGTCACAGCTTCTTATTGATTTCTTAGAAGTGTGAGAGAGTAGTCTGTTCACCGTAGGAATTGTTTTCTGAAAGGCCTTTTTCCTTACCAGAAATCTATTATATAGTAGGATATTGGTAGGTCCTCTAAACTCAATATTAGCGTAATTATTGAATAGGCGTGTAACATAAACGTATAGTAAGACACGGTGCTAAAAAGATCTAATTATTTATGCACTATAACAACAGCTAGTCATGAAAATAAAAATATAATAATTCTATTAATGTTTTGTTTTCTTTTAACTAGTACAGTGAAACGAAATTATACAGCAATCCATAAGAAAGTATTATTTTTTTTAAATTGTATAACTATCTCGACTGGTAAAGAAAATAAAAAATGTGTCTTCAATGCCTAATCATTGAACTTCTCTTAATGTTTGCAACGTAAACTATTTTTTTTAGGTACACAAAAATGTTATTCTGATAAAAAATTGAACTGTAGTTTTAAAAAGAAAGGTTTGAGGATTAGATTTTTATCCTCCTGAGTCCCGAACTTTTTTTTTTCTGAAATATATTTTGTTAATGATTTTGATTCCTTATTTAATAAAAAAAATCTAAAAACCATAACAGTTAAATTGGTTTAGAAATTTTCTCACTAGAGTGCAGAATAACATACAAAGTCGATAGAAACACTGAATTTTCCAGCCATCTAGTGATATAAACATATAGATTTGAAGTACAGTATATTGTACCATGAGCTTCGGGAGGTGTTAAGAGAGGGTTTATATTCAGATGGTTGGGTCACAGCTTCTTATTGATTTCTTAGAAGTGTGAGAGAGTAGTCTGTTCACCGTAGGAATTGTTTTCTGAAAGGCCTTTTTCCTTACCAGAAATCTATTATATAGTAGGATATTGGTAGGAAAAAAGACCTTTCAGAGAGTAATTCCTACCGTGAATGGAGTATAAAAACTATTCTGCCTCGCTTTAACCTTAACTTCCAACTGCACTTTCTTATTACTTTTTTTTTGTTCTTATGCCCTACGTCTTACTTCCAATCAGAGGAATCCGCATATATACACTACTGTGGTAGGGATAAAGAATGTAAAATTTAGATGAAATGTTTCAGAATTCGTGAATAGGTTGAACGGGAAAACATTTAAGAAGAAATGACTCGGTAAACCCGAGCCGGAATTCGAAACTTAATCTCTCCTTTATCCTGAAAACCCATACTAGACAAGACTCACGCCTTTGATTACGTGTCCACTGAGTCGGGTCTTCTGATCTTACACGTACTTTCATCTTAATTTGAAATTCCTGTTCTTGATTAAAAATAAATCGACAGATGATTAAGTTAGACATGGTAAACAATATTTAGTTTATTAATGTACCATTTTTATAAAAGCTTATCCTTTTACCGTAACTATGGCCCAAGAGGTGTCGAAATATTCAAACAATTATAATTAATTTTATTTTTCTAATAAATAAAAATACTATGTAAAATATTGAAATAAATTACTTTATGTTTTTTTAATGGAACAGGAAAAAATTGCCTCAGCAAACCACTATTTTTTTAACATGACATATCTATTTGTCCACCTGAATAACGAAACAAAAACTTTTTTTCAAAAATCGGTAGAGCCACTTTCAAAAAATTCAATCTTTTTCCAAAGGAAAAACAATGCTAGCTTTTATATTTTTTCCATGATAGATCTAAATTTAATACAAATCTGTTTCGTATTCTTCCTTCGCTTCCCAAATGTGTTATCACTTTAACAAGTAAAGCTAGTTTACATCACCTTGTGGGATTATATGAAGTTGGTTTGCATCACCTTGTCAAAGTGACAAGACAGATCTTTCGAGGAGGAAGAATACCATACGAAATTATTTTTAGTAACTTTTAGGGCGACCACCCGTACACACACAGACAGTCGGTGACAGACAATTTCGTAATATGGTCGGTAGCAGGACACCACACACGACCGACAGTCTGTCAGACGTCCGAGGCCGACAACTAGCGACCGCACACGAAACCGATCGCCGTCAGTTTGTCGGTGGTTGTGGTGCCATGAAAAATTTAGTGTTGGTGCATTTCCTTATCACATTTTTTTTAGCACCGCGTCTTAGGCCTACTACCCGCTCAGGTTAGACGCCTATGTACTATTTACGCTAATGTGTTAAGGATTAGGCAGGTTTAATTTGGAGGAAGTGCACCCACAATAGCGGGGAGGCAGAGTGGTAAACCATTTAGGAAAAACCTCAGTGCTCCCGACAGGGATCGAAATCCGATCTCCCCGTCTTCGGCAGTCTAGTCCAACACGAAAATAGCGCGTTAGCCCATGTGGCCAGCGAAGTGGGTCTTACCACAATTTGAACAACAGTTTTAATTTTGCAAATAAATTAAGAAGACGCACTGGGACCTCAAAACTGACCGTTTACACACCATGAGGGGCTACTTGCGCACCTCGTATCCTACTACAGAAATGTTGGTCAGATTTATTTGTAGTTCATGTTCGAGTACAAGTTTGAATACAGGTTTCCCAATTCACCGGCAACAGGCACCTACAATCGGGTATGTGTGAAGTTGGCTGATAAATGGAACATATTTTTCGTAGATTTCGTAGCCCTATAGTTAGATTCAAATGGGGCTCCACACGCGACTAACTAAAGAGACGGGCCTACGAATAAAAGATGTGGTATGTTCATATTATCATTCAACTTCACACAGACCCGATTGTCGGTGAATTGGGAATACTGTATTCAAATGTGGTCGCGCACACGAACTACGAATAAATCTGACCGACATTTTTGTAGTAGTGTCCGAGGTGTGCGCGCAATCCCTCGTGGTGTATAAACTGTCAGTTTCGAGAGCCCAGTATACTCACGTGCGGTTTTTTTTACGCCAAGTCTTACTATACGTTCGGGTTATACGTTTATGTACTAATTACGCTAACTGTTTTAGGGATGAGGACGGTTATATTTTATAGGAAGTGTACCCTCATTTGCGTGGAGGGGGAGTGGTAATCTAGTTTGGAAAAACCACCCTCAGTACATCCGACCAAGATACGAACCTTGATCTCACCATCATCGGCAATTTAGTATACTGCAAGAGTAGCGCGTTAGACCATGCGGCCACCGAAGCGGGGTTTCTTCTTTCTTTATTTCTAAAATTCAAACCTGTTGTAAATGGAGATTAATTGTGATAAGTTAATTTATTTAGTGTAACAACGCCTTTATTTTCATGACCTGACATGTGCTGAATACTCAGACAAAAATCTCAAGAAAAGAAAGTGGGAGGAAGTGAGTTCACAAATCATCGATAGTTTACGATATCGCCTAGAAAATGCGCATAGCATGGACGGGTAATAATACGCGGTGGGAAAAAATACCTAATATATATATTTTAAATTTGATAAACATTTCATCATTAGCAAAAAGCTTAAAATAATAAATGTTTTCTTTACAAAATCAACTGATTTAGACAAATTCATAGTGAATATCCCGCTGCAGTGAACGAATAGTCTAATGCGTCATCACTCTAGTGTTAGACTAGCCTGTTGATGATGGGGAGATCGGGGTTCGAATCACGGTAGGGCCTACGGAGGGATTTTTTCCCCAAATGGTTTCCCACTCTCCTTCCACGCAAATGCTGTCATACGACCTCAAAAATGCTCTCGTCCTCATTTCTACCTCATTAAAGTAATTATCATATATGCGTATAGCCTGAACAGATGGTAAAACGCGGTTATTAAAAGAAAATTAGTGACTATACAAAAATATAGAAAGTAAAATTTTTTGTTTGACAGATAAATCCCATACCTATTTCCGTGACATTAGTGAAACAGAGAGAACGTAGTCAAACCTACCACCTCATACGGATATGAACTCGTCTGATAAATATAGACTGTACCCAGTCTACGGATTATCCGGCCATGCCGCTGGTACGATTCGATTCCGGGACACACGCATCGATCGCGGTAACTATAGGGCCTACATGCTGAACGTTGACATGTTATGTATTCCTCTATGGCTGAGGGGTTGGATAATTACTATGGGTTTAAGGGATCTTGGTTTAATTTTTTCTACCTCTATGGCTGAGAAGTTAGATCATTACTACAGGTTTAAGGGATCTTGGTTTAATTTTTTCTATCTCTCTGGCTGAGAAGTTAGATCATTACTACAGGTTTAAGGGATCTTGGTTTAATTTTTTCTATCTCTATGGCTGAGAAGTTAGATCATTACTACAGGTTTAAGGGATCTTGGTTTAATTTTTTCTATCTCTATGGCTGAGAAGTTAGATCATTACTACAGGTTTAAGGGATCTTGGTTTAATTTTTTCTATCTCTATGGCTGAGAAGTTAGATCATTACTACAGGTTTAAGGGATCTTGGTTTAATTTTTTCTATCTCTATGGCTGAGAAGTTAGATCATTACTACAGGTTTAAGGGATCTTGGTTTAATTTTTTCTATCTCTATGGCTGAGAAGTTAGATCATTACTACAGGTTTAAGGGATCTTGGTTTAATTTTTTCTATCTCTATGGCTGAGAAGTTAGATCATTACTACAGGTTTAAGGGATCTTGGTTTAATTTTTTCTATCTCTATGGCTGAGAAGTTAGATCATTACTACAGGTTTAAGGGATCTTGGTTTAATTTTTTCTATCTCTATGGCTGAGAAGTTAGATCATTACTACAGGTTTAAGGGATCTTGGTTTAATTTTTTCTATCTCTATGGCTGAGAAGTTAGATCATTACTACAGGTTTAAGGGATCTTGGTTTAATTTTTTCTATCTCTATGGCTGAGAAGTTAGATCATTACTACAGGTTTAAGGGATCTTGGTTTAATTTTTTCTATCTCTATGGCTGAGAAGTTAGATCATTACTACAGGTTTAAGGGATCTTGGTTTAATTTTTTCTATCTCTATGGCTGAGAAGTTAGATCATTACTACAGGTTTAAGGGATCTTGGTTTAATTTTTTCTATCTCTATGGCTGAGAAGTTAGATCATTACTACAGGTTTAAGGGATCTTGGTTTAATTTTTTCTATCTCTATGGCTGAGAAGTTAGATCATTACTACAGGTTTAAGGGATCTTGGTTTAATTTTTTCTGCCTCTATGGCTGAGAAGTTAGATAATTACTATGAGTCTAAGGGATCTTGGTTTAATTTTTTCTACCTCTATGGCTGAGAAGTTAGATAATTACTATGAGTCTAAGAAATCTTGGTTTAATTTTTTCTATCTCTATGGCTGAGTGGTTTGAGGTATATGGGATTATTCTGGGCTGTAAACTTCATTTACCTTGAAAATACATAACATTTTTCATAGGAAGAATATTTTAGAAAATACAAACATATAGTGTTTTTGCGGCCAAAATTGATGAATACGTGAACGTAGACCTAGTAACTTTTTAAGCTGTCCTTCCTATGAAAATTAGGCTGTATTTTGTCCAATCGAACTCATTAAATTGAAATCAATTTTGCAAATTCAATAGATACAATCAATATATTCATTAATTTTCGATTTGTTGTGGCTTAGTTAAAACGATTGCCTTTATTTATTGAAGTTTTTTTGGGAAACTGATTCAGTGACCACATGGTCTGAGGCGTCACTCTCGCAATAGACTAGACTGCCGATGATAGGGAGATCGAGGTTTTATTCTCGGTCGGCTATACTGAGGGCGTTTATTCTCAAATGTTTTTTTCAATCTATCTACACGCAAATGTGGGTTCACTTCTTCTAAATTCAACCTTCCTCATTCCTAACACATTAGTATAATTAGTACATATGCATATAACCTGAACAGGTAGTAAGATGAAGTGCAAAAAATAATAATAGTTTTTTTGAGAATTCCAAGATCAATGAAGATACGATACGTTTATAAAATGACAACTTACACTGTTAGATTGTGTGCTTGATTTATACATCTTAGGGGGAAGGAGAGGTGAAGCTATATTGTTGAAATTACAATAGCTATTGTAGCTATTTATTTGATGGATCAAAAATTAAGGTTTGATTCATTTAAATTATTTTGGGGTATCTACAGTGCACTTTATAAATCGACTGATTATGTATCAACACACGACTTATCAACTGTGAAAGCGGAAATACCGATTTATCCATTGATAAATTTGATGACCATATTGCGAATAGAACCTACAAGGCTACAACCCTAACTCAAACAAGAATATGCGCTACCGACTGAGCTAAGGTATTAGACTTGAGATGAATGTGTGAAGGAACGAGAATTCCTGTTCATATTTTTTCAGTTTTTTATGACAAAAACCTTTTCTTTTGCATAAATAAATTAAATATTGCTTTGGTAGTTACATTAATATGAACTTTCTACACATACGTAATCTTAGAAGTTCTTGACCAGAAACTTTTTAAGTAAAAATAACAAGTTCTGGTCAAATTACGCAATACCCATGACAAAGATATTGAAAAATAATTATTGAGATTATTATTTTTATAAAATTAAAATAAATGTATCCACTGACGAAATAATTGATATTTTTTTTTAGCACCGCGTCTTACTACCCGTAAGTATTACACGCATATGTATTAATTACTCTAATGTGTTAGGGATTAAGAAGGTTGAAATTAAAGGAAGTGTATCGGCAGTTGCGTGGAGGGCGAGTGTAAAACCATTTAGGAAGACCACCTTCAGTACACATGACCGGGATTGAACCCTGCCAAAATAAATCAAATGTTTCTTCAGTAGCAACATAGAGTTTAGTTTTCTGCACATGCTAATATTAACAGATCTTTAATATCTGTCAAGGATGTCCTAGAATTTTGTCAAAACCTTTTCTCTTTATTTAAATAGTTTTGAAAAAATTCCAGGACACCCTTGACAGATATTCAATATCTGTTTATATTAGCATGTGCAGAAAACTAAACTCTATGTTGCTACTGGAAAAATATTTGATTTATTTTGGCCGAGAATTTCTATTATATAAAAACTGTAAAAATACTTTCGCTCCCTTCGGCCGCACCTTATTCAAAACTCGTATGGACTATTACGTAGTAAGGACTCGTGACTCGTTTGTACACATCATTCAGGTACTATGAAGGACATGTGATACGTACCTTTCGGATATACGGACCTCTTTCGACCACGTGGCCGCTACCGCCAGAGATGATGTGTAGTTTAGCAATAATCCAGCGTACATGCACGTGCCCGTGAGTGTTTTATCCATACCCAGTGCGGCATAGCGGTCAGCGACCACAGATCCTCCGGTGCCCACTCGCAATAGATGAGTCCCAATGGGTGTTAGTCAATATACCACCCCTTACCCCTCCTTCCCCCCACCTAGAGTCGAACGAGTGTTTCACCACCGTGGTCAACACAGCTATCTATAGAGGTACGGTGCACAAGGGAAGGATTGGGCCAGTGTCCATGTTGTGTATCTTGTGTCGGGGACCGCGATAAATCCCTCATCACCGCCTGCCTCTCCTCTTTTGAATTAGAAGAGACGGGCTTAAACGGGTCAGATTCCCGTGAGAGCTGTGGGAGGACAAGTGAGTGGCAGGTTTACCATAATTTGGGTAGAATTAAAAGGGGAAATTATTATTTACAAAATAGGTTCTGTTCTTTAAAAGTACAGGAATATCATTATTTATGAGGTGTATGGAATTATTTTTTATTGTACGGCGTCTTACTATCCGCTATATATAAGATATTATATATATTATAAGATATTCAACCCTAAATTTAAGAGTAGTTTACTGGAGCTCAAAAACATAAAAAATTGATTTTCTCAAAATTCGCTGTAACGAGTTTAATTAAATTTTAGATCTAAACACTGTTTAATATTATAAACAAGATGGCCACTCTCAATTTCTCATTAAAATTACTTTGATGGTACTTTACATAGGGGAAATTTTCAAATTTTCATCATTTTTCCTCAACTATTTGAGATACGAAATAACCAATCATTGTAAAACTGTAGTTGTATTAAAGATAAATATATTTTTATAAAACCAATACCTGCTGAGCTATAAGCAAATATATAATATACTTTTGATTCAAGTCTTTGAAAATGAATTTGATTCTTGTGTTCTTTGTTTGACAAAGATGTTAATTTTTTATTAATCTTTCTATAACAGTGTTCCTAGTTCCTAATGCCCGAAAGTAAGTAAGTAACAGTGTATATTATTTCATTTGTGATTTTTGGTGTAGTGTTTTTACAATAATGTATAGACCTATTAATACGTTTCACAAATCTTAAAGATCTCTTAGTAAAATTAAATTTTAAGATAAAAGCGGGAGAAATATTGTGCGGTGCACCATTCCATTTATTTATATATATTATCACTATCAAATTATCCATTTTGAAAGCCATACAAATTTGTTATAAGCTTCTCTCCACAGAAATGCGTTTATATAAAAATTATATGTTATTTATTGATCTAGACTTAATAATATATACATGGTATGACACAATCGCACAAATATTCTGATTAAGTGTGTTTTTAACTTGGAACAAATTTTATTCTCTTTTTGCTCTCAGTAAACTATCCTTAATTTTATGGTTAGATATCAAATTCCAAAAACCCCTCGGGGCAACCCTATGAAAACCCTAGATACCAAGTTTTAGCTCGATCGGTCAAATATTTTAGGCTCTAATTGGAGTTACAGACAGACAGACGTAAATTTAAAAACAACTTTTTCGGATTCGGGGGAACATGAAACGTCGAGATTCATCAAAATTTCAAGTTCGATTTTGTTGACGATTAGAATACTTTCTCTACCTGTAAGATAGCGATAAAGTAAACAGGGACACATGTTTTTAAATCGTCCACGCAAGCCAGTGGAATATAGGGGTATAAACATCCTAAAAAATCAAAGCGGCTTGCGCATCAGAAGAGGAGGGAAAGAGGATAATCCGATAAAACTCCTGGAGACACACGTTCTTCAATGTCCCGAGGTCCACAGTTCGAAAACCGCGGGCTTACACCAAGATAAACAAAATACTGTCAAAACCTCTCTCAATAAATTAATACATACTATTATTTATTTATTTTTGCATACAACGTCTCAGCCGGGCAATCTATATAGCTTCATTTAGGGAGATGGGATGAGAAAGATAGGGTTTTAGAGGAAATTTACCGCCATTTTCGTGAAGAAAGTGGGAGAAAGCATTTAGGAAAATAACATCTTCAGAATGCCCTGTCGGGATTAGAACCTCAAACCCGCCTCGGTGGCGTAGTTGGCTAACGCGCCAGTCGTGTTGAGTCAGACCACCGAGGATGGGGAGATCGAGGTTCGAATCTCGGTCGGGTGAACTGGGGGTGGTTTTTCCTAAATGGTTTTCCACTCTCCCTCCACGCAAATACGGGTTTACTTCCTCTAAAGTCAACCTTCCCATTTCCTAATCCATTAGTGTAATTAGTACTTAAGCGTATAACCCGACCGGGTAGTAAGACGTGGTGCTAAAAAAAAAATTAAAATAGATTAGAACCTCAAGCTACAAATAAATTCCCTTTATCGTTTGTTGTTGTGGTCGAGGGAAGGTCAACACTCAATACTTATCAAAACTCAACACTAGTACAAGAAGTGAAGGATTAGGATGGCTCAACACTTAGTACAAGAAGTGAAGGATTAGGATGGTTTAACACTAGTACAAGAAGTGAAGGATCAGGATGGCTCAACATTCTAGTACAGCAAATGAATTATCAATATGACTCAACACTCCAATATAAAAAGTGAAAGCTCAGGATAACTCATAATTATAGAGCAAGAATTGAAGGAATAAAATTAATCAACACTCCCGTATATGAAGTGGATAATTTCATGAAGTAACGGATTAGGATGACACAATTCTCCAGGACAAAAAGTGAAGGATTCGGATAACTCAACTCTTCAGTAAAAAAAGTGAAGAATCAGGATGACTATTTAAAGTAAGAGAAGTGGAGATTATGGAAATGCACGTAGTTGTTGACCACACTTTGTCTATTTGGTATTTAAACTGTTAAGGAAATTAGTGACCAGAGGATTGTGAATGTTAGAAAGAGGGAGAGGGGGAAATGAAAAGGTCTACCCAGGTAAGATCGATACATCCCTCACCCCTACAGAGAAAAACCACTCACCCACAGACGCAAACAAGATTTGAAAGCGACGCTCACCGTTTTCAAGCGTCAGCATCCACAAAATATAGAACCAAAACCTTTCTTCTTTGAAAGGTTGGGAAGGGATTTATTTGTGGAGTAGACATCAGAAAATTCTAATTTAAAAATAAACTTAAATTGTTGCAAATAGTAGGCCTTACTGGTCTTACGTAGGTATTAAACCCTGACCGAGATGCACCAAGAGTTTCATGTTCAAATCCTGGTCGGGGTATTTCAAATGGATATTCATCAGAGGGGATAATTTTGCTGAAATTAACTGCAAACAGAAGAACTTGGGTAGCAATGGCCCAGTTTTTTGAGTGCCTAAATCTACAAAGAACCTAAAAAATAACATAAATGCGGGACCGCATGGAAAGTGTGCCTGGCTGAGTCGAAAGATTGGGGTAAAGTCCCGACTAGGTGTATTGGGTGTGGTGTATTCCAAATATTATTTCCAAACCTCTCTCATGGGGATTGTTGGTGCACTTACTTAAAATTCACCCTATTCCTACTTATTTACAGGGTGGCTACAACACTTCTTTTATAAAATTCCCTGAATTTTCAAAATTTCCCAGATAACATTTTCCTATGTCTACTGTCTTAAGGTGGAGGTGTAGGGGGCGCGAAAAAAAGTTCAGTATTTTTGCAGTTTTTATAGCAATACTTTTTTTGATTAAAATAAATCAAATATTTCTCCAATAGAAATATAGAGTTTAATTTTTTTTTTTCACGTGTTGATATCAACAGTTGTTGAATATCTGTCACGAGCATAGTGATATTAGTCGACAAACTTATTAATTGAAGAGAAAAAGTTGTTATTAAATTCCAGGACACCCTTGACAGATATTCAACAACTGATGACTGTGAAAAGAATTAAATTCTATGTTATATTTGATTTGTTTTGACAAAACAAAGTTTTGATCCAAAAACACTGAAAAAACACTGTTCTTTTTTCAAGTCCTTTAAACTCCCAATTTAATAAACCCCTTTTCAGTTTTCCTCTCAGAAGGACAATTTTTCTATTTTCTACATATATCACTTTTTTTTTAATGCTAGCAGCTACTTGACATCAACATTTTTATAAGTTATTTTTAAAGTACTAAATGTTTTAGGTATTATTTGTGGCACTTTATAAATATGGCATAAGAAACACGTTGTATAACATACGTCTTATGCTAGAATGACATTTCTAGGAAATATATTTTATGCAATTTCTAGGAAATATATTTTGTTAACGAGAAGTAAAATATCTCAATTTTGTTTTAGTGTTTAGGTGCGAAATTACTTGTTAGCTATTTAGATTCTCTGATTTCTTTGTAATTTTATTCGATTTCCTGATATTTCCCTGGTTTCCCTGAAATCAATAAATTCATCAGACTTTTCAAAGG
Source organism: Timema bartmani (assembly GCA_902151455.1). Taxonomy (NCBI): domain Eukaryota; kingdom Metazoa; phylum Arthropoda; class Insecta; order Phasmatodea; family Timematidae; genus Timema; species Timema bartmani. Next base: position 186,184 of record CABFWB010000725.1, on the reverse strand, counting down.
TTTTCCCCGTTTTTAGCCACCTTGATTTGGTATTTTCTTCTTTTTTTCATCGGCGTTTTATAACCCGTCTAGGTCATACGCATATTGACTACGGTAATGGTGTAGGTATGAGTAAGTTAAAATTTAAGAGTAAAGTACCGGCATTTGCGTGGAGAGACAGAGAGAGTGAGAACTAGTTTAGGGATAGGGAAAGACACCCTTAGTAAAACCGACCGGGGTACAAACCCCAAACCACTAGTTAATGACAAACCAGACCAGACAAGCCTGACCTTTAGCACGCGTGTCCACGGATGCGGGTCTAAATGGTGATACTTAGTGGCGTATCACTTAATGACGATAGAGGTATGGTTTTCTACCTTCAAGAACTTTTCCATTTTTATTGTATCTCATGTTATTCGAAAAGTGTCCCTTCCCTAACTCCCCTAGAGAAATATTGATACAGCCGGCAGATAGAATCGATTTGTGACAGTTGTGCCCCTGGTCGACGACAACTTTGAATACTGATTGGACGTGCATACGTCAGCAATCGTGTACAGTCGTAGACAAAAGGAAGTAGACAACACACTGATATAGCCTAGCCAAAGGTGGCTGCAAAAAATATGCATTATTTGTAATTCTCAATATTTTCTGGTTCAAAATATAAATAGATTCGTTCACATGAATATTCAAAACACGTACAAACACGTAACAGGTGCATTTTAATAACATGGAGATGTAAGACATCCTACAAACATATTAAAGAGTGAATTTAAAAAAAATATCAAAACAAAAAAAAAATAAGCAAAATTAGCAATCAAATAAAAAAATTAAAAATACAGGGGCTGATAATTTAAATTTATTTCAAAATACTAAAGAATATATATTAAAATAATAATTTTAATACACGCTTCAGTGGCCGCATGGTCTAAGGCGCTACTCTCGCAATAGAATGGACTGCCGAAGACTGGGAGATCAGGGTTCGATACTGGTCAGTGGTCAGGTGTACTGAGGGTGGTTTTCTATCAATTTTTTCCACTCTCCCTCTACGCAAATGACACATTAGCGTAACTAGTATATAGGCGTATAGCCCGAATGGGTAGTAAGACGCGGTGCTAAACAAAAAAATATTAGTCATCAAAATAGTCATGAAATAAAGATGTCCTTCAAATGAATATCAAAGAGTAAAATAAAAATAAATATAGTAATGAATAGCTACTTTTTTTTTGTGCACCACGGCTTACTACACATTCTTGTTTTACACATAGGGTTGAGATGAGTAAGTTGTCATTTATAGCAAATGTACCCAAATTTGTGGGGCTAAAGAGTGTGGAGTGGGAAAATCCATCCTCACGACAACCTGTAGGGATTCGAACCCTGATCTCCCTATCACCAGAAATCCAGTAAATGGCTAGAGTGCCACTTTAGGGCTTAGACCATTCTGCCCAGTGATGCGGGCTGTAGTTGTAAATCCTTGATTTTTAAATTATCTATTTAGTGATCTTCATTTTTTAAATTCATAAATCAATATGGGCAAAGTTTTTTACCTAGTACCGTATTTTATGTAAATAATTTTTTTAGTCATTATCACACAAATTAGTGTCATTTTCACTAATATTGGAAACAAGATTTTACCCCATCACCCGAAATTGTATAATGTGAGCCTCACGCATTAGACCATGTGACCACTAGTGAAGGTATTATTTGAAAACGAATTTACTTTTTAATCAAAAGCTATATTCAAAATTTTACTTTGCTAGTGATTTGATTTATAAGTAGACATTTAATAATAACTAATACCTTCCACAGTAAATTGTAGTCTCGTAAATTACCGCTAGGGCGGACTTAGTGTTTATCTTTCCTGACTGACTAAAAGGTCGAGGATTTAAATCTCTGTCGGGTGTATTGTGATTAGTCTATTTTTTAAATGTAGTTTCAAATACTCTATTCAAGAGAATGGTGATGCACTTAATTTAAATTCAACCTAATCATTTTGTTTCCTTAGGTTAAGTAACTTTAGGCCCCTATATATCAGATATGTTTTTTGCAGAATCTGACTAAGACTTATGGCAAGTACAGTTCCGTAGACCCAGTGACCCCCCCTATTAGCAACAATCCATGAGCCACCACTGCCTTGACCTACCAATAAGCCTTGCCAGCCAGTGAACCGCGAGAGATCCACTTCGATGTTCTCTGTGTTAGAGTTACCATCCCTCGCACGATATTTCTCCAAGTTGTTTTTGGCCTGAAACCCTTCAAAAACCGGCAACTTAAGGTCTAATAATCTCGGGTCCGTATCCCTAGGTGACGCAAGCAAACTGTGCGAGAGAGACAGAGGGGTTGTCCCTCAGGCCCTGAAAGGAGGGTGGGGGGAGTCGAGCTAAATTTAAACTCAGCAGAGGTGCAGGGAGGGCTAAGTTGTTGACCTGTGAACAGTTGGTAGTCTGTATGTACACAGGGACAATTGGCAGTGTATATACTAAAGGACAGTTGACAGTCCATCTATACACAGGGACAGCTATTTTTATCACAGTGTTTTATTACCTCTTCATATTAACCGCATACACTATATGATAATTACTCTAATAAGATAGAGATGAGGAAAGAATCACTTTAGAGGTAATCTAGCAGCATTTGCATGGAAGGAGAGTGAGAAAACATTTAGGGTAAACCACCCCCATTAGACCTGACCGGGATTTTAACCACGATCTCCCCATCATCAGTAGGCCAATATAACATGAGAACGATGCCTTAGACCAGGGCTCACGAACCCACGGCCCGCGGGCCGCATCCAGCCCTCGAGACACATCTGACCGGCCCGCTTGTCTGTGATACCTTTGTATTACTACGCGGCTTGCGGTAATATACGCACACACACAAAATATTAGTTTAATTTTAGTGTTTATATAATTTTAATAACAAAAAGCACTTCAAGATGTTTTCAAACTGTGACCAAGAATAAAGAAAAGATAGAAAAAAAAACATCGCAAAGGGAACTGCATAGTTACTGAATTTGGAAACAGCGTTGTCATTTTCTTGTTCTTGTGTGGTCAATCTCCCCTCAACTATAAAACAAGTTTCGCAACGCTGGTTAGTCGAGGTTGACTGTAGCTCCTTCTAACCCAGCACACCACTTTCTGGCGTAAATAAAAGCGAAGAGAGTTGACAACAATTAACCGAGAGATGGCGAAGATAAAAGTTTTTCTCCATAAGACCTGCAGTTACCTCAGCGATAATATTGGGTTTAATAGAGAAGTTCACTCCCTACGTGTTCATATCCACGCATCTAATATCTGTGAGTTATTCATAGGCCAACTCATGTGATCTACGGTTGTCACTTTATATAGATAATATTAATATATCTACCTAAGTTATATAGCCTAATTTTATAAGCCCATTTCTGGTAATTTCAATAACGAGAAAACGGCTAAGTCAATTTAGACAAACTAATATTTATTATAAAGGTTAAGGGCCTAGAATATCTGTAAAAACAATATATTCCAATGAAAATCGGATTTTTCTAGAAAGTTTCTAGATCTTCTGTTGCGTACGCGGTGGCTCATCTGTACAGTGATAAATATTTGTTTAAATCACAATGGAAACCCCGATTTGTTTAAGATTGTATATCGGTGAATAAAATATTTACCTTTGGTTAAAAATAACAACTCAATTCTTATTTAACGGCCCAAATATGAACATACCAAAGAAACAAGTTATTATAAATAAATAACTGTGTTTGCATTGTTGATTTTTTTAAATTTATATTTAAATATTCCCCTCTGGTCACAAAATGGCCGTTATAATATCCAACAATAAATCATTTACAAATATCCTTTAGATAATTTTATTAAATTAATCTATTTCCTAGAATCAGGAAGACTTTTTTTTTTGTTATTGGAATGTTGTTTTTGTTAATTCACATTTAAATCAATAAAATTGACCATAGTTCGCACTTGTAAAATGATTAAGTTATAAATTTCGCGAAAATATTTAATTAATTTTAGTTTAATTAGTTTTAGTTCGCGCGGCGTATATTATAAATACAATAGTTCATGTTTGTATTCATCGTTTGTTTAATTGTTTAGTCTTTATAAAATATAAATATTACTAGGTTTCATAATATGTACAATCATTTTTTGTTTACACTATCCTAAAAAAATAAGCCAACTCATTACTAAACATAAATTAGGGCATTTTCTATACAAACGCCTTGTATACCCCTACTTATAAATAACACTAATAATAATGTAAAATATTATCAATGTTGGCAGTAAAAAAAGTTTGTATTTTATAAAAGTCTATACTACCAAAATTCCATTATAGTATTTTTTTTATCACTGCATCATACTACACGTTCGGGCTATACGCCTAAATACTAACTACAATTAGGTATTATAAAGCTTATATTTAGATGAATTGTACCCGCATTTGCGTGAAGGGAGAGTATAAAACCATTTTGAAAAAACTCAGAACACCCAACCGAGATTCGAACCTCGATCTTCCCCTTATTGGCAGGCCAGACTACTGCGTGAGTAGCGTGTTACACCCCGCGGTCACCGAGGCTGGTCCTCACAGAATTAATTTAGAAGAAACCCAATTGAATGCTTATTATGATCCCTGTGTTGTGAATAAATTCAATGATGATTTATTATTTTGAAATTTGCATTGAAAGGCTAACGAATTCTGGATCAAAGAATGCGTGTGAATAAAAAGTAGGCCCTACTGTTCCATTCGATACTTTCATGGCATGTGGAACAATAAACAATACTTTTGTCAACAATATAAGAGCTCTTGAGTTCATTATTTAAATTGATATTAATAATAAAGTACTTTTAAATTTACACCGGCCGGAATCTTACTCGAGACGCATTTATTTGAAATACACAGTCCTGATCCTACTCTCTTAAGATTTAATAACTCAAACCCCTTAATGGCACTTGAAAATAACTAATTAAAAAATAAATTTGTATTAAATCTTATGTAGCAGCACAGAACTCAAGACAAAAAAGGACAAATAATTTATGTAACTTACTGGTTCATCAACAATGGAGGCATGGTTTTCTATAATGTTACAAAAGAATAAAAATGTTCACAAGACTTAACTAAGATGCACGCACTAAAGACACAAAATTATGTTATTTTAAAACCACATATTTTGATACTATATAATATGTTGCGCTAATTTATTTTAAATAAAAAATAAAACCGCGAACCCGGTAAAATGAACGATTAAAATAATAAAACTATGCCGCCCTTCAAATAAAACTTTTGTAAAGGTGAAGAAGAAAGCCCTCTCTTATCTGTGATTGGTTAGCTGAATCCCTCCAATGGGAATGCAAGATGTATGTTTCAGTTTGTTATCATCTTGTTGCCAAGACCATGAAAGTTCTGAGGAAAAGTGTCACAACCCAAACATCAGAATATTAACAAATTACAGCCATTTATAAGCGGCTTAAGTAGTTCAAATAACGAATTGTTTGAAATATATTATGAGTGATACAAAATATAAGTACATTAAATTACTATTGAGGAGAGGTTTTAGTTTTTTTTTATCTCATTTCTACGAATAAATCAAACTTTTTTCTAAATAAAATATATTTGTGACATATGTCCCTCTTGTTCGAGTAGTTTAGTGTAGCTGTCGGACCAAGCGAAAAGACTTACAGCACAGGCTTCAACAAATAATGATGACGCAATCAAATAGGAAGGTAGATTATTAATAACAAACAGGGGCTGATAAAGACTAGAAGGGTCATCTAAAGATTTACATTTTCCGCTGTGGTGGCTTGCGACCCACTAAATAGTAAATAGGTGATGGGACTTGAGCAACGATATCTATATAGAGCTTATCTTTAGGGAGTAGCATCTTTATAACTGCTTTGGTGGCCGCGTGGTCTAACACGCTACTCTCACAGTAGATTTGACTGCCGATGACGGGGAGATCGAGGTTCGAATCTCGATCGGCTGTACTGAGGGTAGTTGTTTCAAAATCGTTTTCCACTCTCCCTCTAGGCAAATTTGGGCAAACTTCCTCTAAATATAACTCTCCTAATCCCTAAAAATCATTAGCGTATAACCCAAACGGGAAGTAAGGCGCGGTGCTAAAA
>CABFWB010000725.1:122522-151035 GCA_902151455.1 Timema bartmani | reverse complement strand
ACCTCGGTGGTCTTGGGGTTAAGTGCTCGCCTCAACACCCGATATTCATGGGTTCAAACCCATCCACTGGGGTCAACAGATTTTTATTGATCGTTAAAAATCTGTAGCACAACTTCCTTCGGAGGGGAAGTAAAGCTATCGATAGTCGGTACCATGTCAATTGTTGAAGTAAAAGAACCCAAGAAGGTATGTGGTAGTGGTATGCCCTTTCGCTCTCGCTCATAGAAATTCTCGTGTGCTGATATAATCAGTCGGTTCAGAAAGTGAACGTTAAATACCTCAAATATAGAAATACTTACCAACGAACATATCTGACAGCTTAAAATGTTACTAAAGCTACTTTTAGGCTTTCAAACGTAAAATATATTTTTTAAAGCTGTCGCTTTTGATAGCTATGATAAAAAATATAAAAATAACATCAATAATACTCGTATATTAAAATATTTGTATTTTCTAAAAAGGGCTCCTTTTGAAAAAAAAAATCAAGGTATAGATGTAAATGAACTTTTTTTGACAGTTATAAAATTGGTACTAAAATATATTTAATAAATATTTATCGGTAAAATAGTGTGATATGTTACTGTCACTTTTCATAGATAATAAATTAAAATCATACTAATGTTGACTTTAAAATGTATGTTGGTATTATATTAAAAGTTCCTTCCTACCATAATCCTACTATAGTTACAAGTTGTACAAGCAGCATGATTAATACCGACCCTATGGCAGTGATTCCGACGACCTCGCACATCCATCACAGACTCTGCCTTAAACTAAGAAGTACCCTACCTACGTTACGAATTCCTGTACATCTCCAATATGGAGCGTCGACACGCTGAATCAAGGTTCTAGGGTTCGATCCCCGTGTCCAGGCGTCAACTTTATACAAACCAGATTTCTATGAACAGTCAATTATTCATTGCCAACGATAGTTCCAATCAATTAAAAAAAAATTATTTGACAATAAGATTGGCGAACCCGTAAAAATTATGTCTGGCGACAGATCACAAAATTATGGTCGTGCCCTGGCATGTTCACATTCCATTTTAATAATAATAATAATAATAATAATAATTTAATCAGTCGGTAAGGCCGCCTTGTATTGATCCGACTGGCCTCAACTTGAAGATAGTCGGAGAAGCAAGCTTGACATGCAATCCTCTACGAAAACTGATAAATAAAAAGAAAGCATAATTTAGCGTTTTTGCTGACTAAAAAACTCGAGCAAACAAACTAAACGTCAGGCTCGTCATCTGGTTTTCTGATGACGGGAAGGTCGGAGTTCATATCCCAAATCGATGTGCCGAGGGTGTTTTTTTATTTCCCGCGTAGATTTATCTCTCTCCTTACAAGTAAATGTGGGTACGTTTCCTATAAAGACTACACTCCTCATCCGTACACTATTAGCTTAGTTAAAATGTTTGTTTAGCCCAGACGGGTAGTAAGACACGGTAAGGAAATAAATTGATAATAAATAGGTGTATCTGTTAAATTATCTTTTCCAATGCAAGCAAGAATGTATAGACCTCATGAGAATTTTAATTAACTAATGGTTAGGCCTCTCCAACAGAAACCACTTTAATTTCAAACGAAGTCTATTGCCTGTTTTTTTTTAAATCTATTTTTAAATTTTTCATAGTACAAGGTAGCTCAATTTGTATCCATAGCTCTGCAAGTTTATCGGGATGTATTAAAAAAACTTTTCAAGCGCCATTTTGGATCCGTCATCCTGGGTTTTTTTTTCAAATTTTTGAGGTTTTTCAAAAATATGGCATGCTCCATAACGTCCATACCTAATATCAACTCTCTAAGAATCAATTAGTACGTTTTGTCCGCCATATTGGATCCGTCATTTTGAATTTTTTAAGTTTCAGTTTTTACTAGGAAGGGGCAGAAAGCTCCCTGGAAGGACATACATACACCACATTGATTGTGTATATATATATATATATATATATAATGTTAACTATAGGCCCCCTAGTAGAGTTTTGATAGAAAGGAACTTTTAGAAGAAAAAGTCTGTCAATAATGATATTATTTCACTTGATTATTAATATATTTTTTACGAGTATTGGTACTATCTATGTGAAATTACATTTTTCAGATCACATTACTGGACGTATGAAGATTTTTTTTAGTAACTTTTAATTTATAGCTTTAAAAAATACCCTTTTTAGCTAAATCAGACAGCGCCTTCAAAGATGTTATTTAATCATAAAATTGAATTTTCCGTGCATTTAGGCTACAGGAAAAGCGTGTATTTAGTCAGAACCACCATTTGTTGACAATTACCCGGCAGATTTAAAATTTACGTTCGTGTATTCTTTCTACAAAAGGTTGTTTAATATGGGTGTAAGTTTTGGCAGATGGTGTTAAGTTTGGAGACTAAAGGTAAATACTTGTCAAAATATTGGGCTTATTTTTAATTTGGAGGACCCTCGTCCACCATTTATCTTTTTTCTCCTCAAAGGATTTATTCTGCACGGCTTTGGTTTAGCCCACCCGGCGTTACACAATTTACAGTAGACAGAATATTTAAAAGATCCGACACCTTAGCTCAGTCAGTAGCGTGTCTGTCTACTGAGATAAAGGTCCCGGGTTCAATTCCCGGCATGTCCGATAAATTTATCATTGGTGAAATGTGGGTTTTACCGTTTCACATTGATTAATTAACGGCCGGGGACTGGATGTCGTCCTCGTCCTAGTCTTAAGTTATTATGAGCCCTATCAATCCTGTAGTGGAACATAATTATATGGCTTGAATAAAAAAACTTACTCAGGCCACGGGCTGGAACCCATAATGGATGTAAAAAATTACTTTAAATAGGCCTATAATTTCTCTAAACGTGCTTAAATAAATAGAACCCCGCTTTCCCGCGAAAAACAAGTGCAATAGACGTGCGCTTCTCAACCTGTTGGCGCCTACCAAAATGTAGGAGAGTGAATGAACGGCTTATAAAAAAAATTAGGTTTTACGAAAATCTTATTTGATAAAATGTTACAAATAACAAATCGGGAGATACAAAAGTTCAAAAGTATAAAATATGAACGCGTGATCTATCCATAAAACCCCTTAAACATTCCTCTGAATAACTTCCCAGTTTTGTCAAAACTATGGAAGCCCCTGGATCTATCCAACAATGAGAAAAGTTTATTAAATATATTTTAATTCTGTCAAAATTGACAGTTAAAACTTTTATAGCACATTATTTACCCCGTAACTGCATTTACGTACTCATTAGAGCTTTTTGAATTGTCTGATTATGCTATTTTTGTGGCGATTCGACTGGACATTTAGTATCACTACTTAACAAACCTAAAACAGATATTTTCTTTTAAAAAAAGAACAATAATAACAAATCCAAACAAACCTTTAAAATGCATTGCTAATTCCCACGAAGGATTTAGTCTGGTTTCAAACCCGCGTTTATTCTGTTCCACGCCACAAGACAAATTACAAATTAAATGGTTACTCGCTTCAAATTATCTCGTTAGCGGGTCTATCCCGCGAATTTCAACACAGTTAATTACTGTCACCTTTCAAGAGATGAGAACAATACAATAATTCATTGTCACACGTACACAAATAGAACATACATTATTACCAACATGCCGTACCTATTTCCCCACACGCAAGTATGACATACCACCACATTCACAAACTAAAACACACACAAAAAAACATAGATTTGAAAACCTCTTTGCGAATTAGTTATGAGATTACACGTATTCCGTTGACAAGAGTATAGCACACAATAACCCTTTATTTAAATCGCGGAACCTACCTTAGAAATGGTTTTGGTGAGAGTGAGAGAAAGATAAAAAGTGGAAAGGTTGGGGGGAGGGGGGATGAAATTTTGAAGTTCCTAACCTGGACGAACTGTTCCCCGCGCGCGTTTTCCAGGGTCTCGAGCCGGCCAGGAAGTTTGCAAGCCTCGCCGATAGAGCGGGACACAGGCGGCTGTGTGCGTCAGGCTAGGCAACAGTTCCGCGCGAGCGGAGTTCTCCCCTGGAAAAAGTAAGAGGGGTTTGCGGGGGGGAGAGAATCCTTCTCTACCTCCCTCCCCCCTTCACTAACTCCAGCCGAAAGGAACTAAATTGACACACAGAACGAAATCAGGTGAAAGACCCATTAATTTTTCAAAGTGCTCTTGTGTTTGAGTTAGCGTGAGGGATGGTCAGCTCTCTCCGGTTCATTATTTGCCAAGTTTTTAATGGAAAGGTCAAGCCTTGACATCTATTTTTAATGGTCCGTGAATGAAATGATCGAACAACTGAAAATCAATCGTGTTTATATAGACGTGCTAGATGCGGTTTAAGTTTTGCTCCATTTTTCTCACCTCTACAAAATTACATTCAACCAAACCTAGTACATTTTTTATTATTCAGATTACATCAGATACTCCGGGGGTACGACACACTTTGGAAAAGTGGAGAACTCATAAGAGGTCCGGTAATATGAAACGCAAGAGAAAATATAATAAGCAACTGTATTATTATGACCATTACTGACCAATTTTTTAGTGAATAGCTTCCAAGATTGCGAAACCGTGGAATTGTAAGTAATTTCAGCACTAAATATCATGGCCTCATATGCTTAGGGGAGATAAACTCAGTAAAATTACAATAATAGGCGGTGACCAGTTATTAACTTTCGACACTTAGGCTTCTCGGAGAAAAAGTATTGTTCATTTTCAATTATTTGAGGTATTTAACGTGCACTTTCTGAACCGGATAATTATATCAGCACACGGCTTATAAACTTAGTTAAATCTAGAACACACCGCACCCAGCCCCCAGCTGCTAATTCATTACTGCAAAAGGGGAAACTCCAGTTTGTTTGAACCAAAAGTAATACAAAATCCCTGCACACTTACATCCGGCAAACCATGCTAATACCATTACATTGTGTTCAAAGCTTCGTAGTAAAGCGCGGCACCGGGAGAGCAAAGCTGTGCAACCATGCGTGTACAGTAGGTTGCATAGGATCTAGGCGCGTGGCACTGCCCATGTAATAATGGCAAGCACTTTCTGTGATGTGAGACCGTTAATGATGACCCTCAGAACGTATTCCCATTTCTAGATCAACTTTACTATTAATTTTTGTATGTTCTGCTACCGTGCTCCAAGATGTCGAGGTGTGCATTGGGTGAATAGTTACTAATACTAGGCGTAATATCATATAGGGTGTTTGTAAATCGTATACTTATATAAAATGTATGTTTAGAAAGGGCCCGATAAAATTTGAATAATGCCTTATTTCTAAGTTTTTCTTTCTAGGCTCCCTCCCTCTTTCACGTGGAATGTAAAATTCCTTAATGTTTTAACTGTCTCTCTCTCTCTATATATAAAACTATATATAGAGAGAGCTAGAGAGATAAAAAGTACATATATCTATATGAGCATTGTGGTAATACGTAGAAATCAATATAAAGCCATTTAGGTAATGCTACGAGTCACATGTGAGGAAAATAATGACAGTGCATTCTGGCGGTGGTTGAACCTAGGGGTGAATCGGAAAACCCCAAAGTGTTTTGTGAGGGCTATTCGTTTGCGTCATCGGACCCTCTCTGTTTGAATAATTCAGAGAACGCGTTGTGACGTCATCAAATCCGCCCGACGTTACACAACTTTTCTGTAATATTTGTACACTAGTGTCTCATTTTAAGGCAACATGTAATTTTTTTATGTTTAAACATATTATGTATCAATATTAATTAAGAAAGTGGTTTTCAGCCTTTTTTTAGTTTTACAAACAAATTAACGAACCCAAAAATTAATCATATGTTTATATGGGCATGTTATAATTTTTTGTCTAGGATTTGGATTTATAAGAAGCTCGATTCACACCTAATCCTCACATCTTGGATTATTATGGGATCCTAATTATTCATCTAATGCAAATGTCCCCAACCTAGGGTCAGAAATGTTGTCAATTTAAATAATTTGTATTATTTTTTTATCACCAAGCCCTACTACCCGTTCGGGTTATACGCGTATGTACTAGTCCCGCTTATGTGTTAGGGATGAAGAAGGTCGAATTTAGAGGAAGTGTATCCGCCATTGCTTGGAGGGAGAGTGGAAATACATTGGGTAAAAACGCCCCTCGGTACACCTGATCAGGTTTCAAACCCGTATCTCCCAGTCATCAGCAATCTATTCTGTTTTGAGAGTGACGCCTTATACCATGCGACCACAAAGGCAGGTGTAGTCAATGCGACTATAAAAAAAATCATTCTAAAAGGTGGTTCAAATGTAATTTCGTAAAACAATACCTGTACAAGCTATGCGCATTTCAACTACGCGAATGGGGTGGTAAGGTTGAGGAAGATGGGATTGAGAGGAGAATGTAGACCGCATTTACTTGGAGTAAGAATGAGGAACTATTAAGCATAAATCAACTACAGTACACCCGGCCGGGATTCGAGCCCCGACCTCCCCGTAACCGTCAAACTAGATAAGCTTGAAATTTACGCCGCGTACCCTTGTAATTTTAAGAGGGGCCTAACCATTTTTATCTACATGAATTAAGCCTACACACGGAGAGAATCCAAGAAAGTTTTTTCTCTCCATAACGAAGATTCTTGGTCCACAATCAATACATTTTCTAAGCTTATAGCCCGAATGGGTAGTAAGACACGACGCTAAAAAAAAGTCTAATGCGAGTTAATTGTTTTTTAACAGTTTTTTTTAGCACTGCATCCTACTAACTGTTCAGTTTATACGCCTATGTACTAGTTACACAAATGGGTTAGGGCTTGGCAAGGCTTAATTAAAAAGGAAATTCACCCATTTGCGTGAAGGGAGAGTGGAAAATAATTTAGGAAAAACCACCCTCAGTGTACCCGACCGGGATCGAGCCTTGATCTCCCCGTCATCAGCAATCTAGTCTTAGCACGAGATTAGCAGGTTAAATCCCGTGGCCCCCGAAGTTGATTTTTTAACAGTTGAATTAAGTGGTCAAAACATTGTAACATGGCGTTTGTTCATCCGACGAATAGCGAACGATAAGATACAATTTGATGTGGTTTGGGATAGGCAGACGGCAATTCCACACACTTTCAACGTCCGCGAGGGTTCCGGTTTGATTCCTGCCTATAGCTCACAATTTTTTTACAGTTACTACTAAAAACTACAATCCAAGCATGTAATTTTTTAAAAAAATCTTTTAGTCATTATTTAACTGTAGGGATGGGTCGGTTATTTTTCTTAACTTAAAAACTGGAACCATCACCCCCATCGGTGGAGACACAGATAAAATGACGAGCTCACCTGGTTTGGTTCACAGGTGACAGGGTTCCAGTCTCGGTCAATCATTATTTCCATAGATGCTTTTCTAACGCTCCTATAGTTCAAATGTGAATACATTTCCTCCAAAATCTACTTTACTCTTTCTTAAAACATTAAAATGACTACTATTAAAATAATTTTAGAATCTAAAATCGAGTTTTTTATTTAAAATTATTTATAACACTTTTTTTGTTGGGAAGAAATTTGCACTCCCTTAATAATAAACTTTATTTGACATGTTTTAACATTTTCTATGTCATATAATCTGACGCCTTAGCTCAGTCAGTAGTATATACGCCTAGGTAGTTAAGGGTACCCGGTTCAATTCCCGACGTATACAAAATAAAGTGAATTGGTGAAATTCGGGTTACCACATTCACAGTGATGAATTATGAGCGTTCATCATAGCAGGCCCAGCTCCCAGCTCGCGCGAGGTATTATGGGAGTAAAAGGGAAAAGAAAAGACCAAGATATGCCAGAAATGTGTGCAGTGCATTCAAATTTGAATGATGACTCAAAATTTTCCGCGGTCACGATGGGGGACAAAGCAACAAATTTTCTTGTTAATGACCACAGTATGTCCCTATTGTGACAGAATGAAGATTTGTGCACAGTGTTTATCTTTGAAGGCATTCTAAAATGGTGAAAAACGGCCTTTTCAATGCAGTTTTTATCCCATTATCATTTCAACAATGTTCAGTTATTAGGAACTTCTATTAACTCTTTATCTTCAGTAATGTTTAATCAGAAAGGATCGACGTGCAATAGTATTGGTGTAAATTTACGATTTCAAGCCGAATGCAACACAGAGTTGATTGGAATGTGATGCACGCTCTTAACGGATGGGTGGTGTGTTGTGTGTCTGTCAGATTTAAGGTAGTTAGATGGAGGATGTTTAAAGCCGCATGTGGCCTTTCTGGTAATAGTTGTTCAAGGAATGTTAACAGATTTTAACAATGATGATGTCACATAGCAACACGCATATCATGATGCCTGTAAAACCTTAACACGTATTTACTTATTAGTTAAGGTAAATCTCAACGACACTTAAAGTTGTTTTACTAGCAATGACAATCATTTCCATGTAGATCTCCGACAAAGTTTATTTTAGAACTAAAGTTTGTCAACTAAGAGAGTACAAAATAATTTTTAACACGAAAATAAATGGTTAAAAGACAATAGGGTAGACTCGCTTGTACAACTCTTTCATACCACCAGATGCAGTAAGACACATAACACATGAAACATGTACCATCGGGTGTTAAAAGTTGCCTTAAATGCAGATAGCCCTGACAGGAAGCAGGAACGAGTGCAAATATATAAATGTATATATCAAATGTATCAATACAGTCTATGATCTTGTGATGTAATATGATGCGCCCTCTGAGGGGTTATTCCAGGAAGAGGAAAAATTATTCAGTCTAAGTTATTCTTTTGATTTTATTCCTTAATCGCCTATGAAGTTACAATCAAGCTTGTTGACTGATATATTTATTGTGATATTTTAATACAAAACATTTTCTGCCATAGAGTTATTTATTCAATGATAGCCACTTCGGGTTGTTGACTTAAGAAGAAGAATTTATTTAAGAAAAGAGTTTCACCTAGCAAAGGTTAGTTTGATGTGATCTCCATCCATCCATCCATCCGGATCTAGATAAGGACGCACCTATTGGGCTGGCTAGTGTTGCTTGCACCGTCTGGTAGAAATACCATGTACTAGGGATGTTGAGGAAGTATGTTGGTTCCTCGTTGCCTTCCACACTGAATTTCTATGATCTAGCTCGAAAGGACTTACCAATTTTACAAATTTCACATAACTTCCAGGGTTCTTTTAGATGCCACAATCGGCATGGGATCAACGGCTTTGTCCCCCACCCCCCTCCCTCCCAAAGGAAGTTGTGCTACGAATTTTTTTTCCCCACTTATAAAAATCCGTCGACCTCTGCTAGGTCTGAACCCACAAACATTGAGTCTTGAGGCGAGCACTTTACCCCAAGACTACCGAGTTCGACTCGACTCTTAGGCAGCTTTCACACCGGATGGTGCATGAGACATGCAACACGAGCTTTAAGATAGGATGGCACATGGGACAAGGAAGAATTCAGTCGTAATGGAGTCGTCTGACGAAGAGAATCTGCTGCAACTGCAATTATTAAAAGACGAAAGAAGAGACGACGTTTTTGGGTTCACCCATTTATACAAAATGTCTCAACTCTTGGTGCTTATAATGTTCTATCTTCCGAATTAACACAACATCCAGACAAATTCTTAAGCTATTTTAGGATGTCAAAAAGTACTTTCGAAGAGTTATTGGCTCTGGTATCCCCAAGTATCCTAAAAGAAGATACCAACTACCGGTGAGCACTAAGGTAGTCTATTAATAAATCCAATTGTATAGAAAGTTTATCTAATTTCATAAATAAATAAAAATTGTTTAGAGAGAATAGCATCTATAATGAAATGAAACTCCAGTAAATAATTTAGGAAACAATTGGGAAATTAAATGCTAAGGTATTGAAGGAATAATAAATTAAAACTTGTACAATACTTATTTTTTGTTTCCACACAAAGATACATTAAGTTACTTCCAAAATAAGACAATATTTAGAAGTATTTAAAAAAACATGGCCAATTCAAATGTTGCTTGGATCAAGTCCGTTACTACGAAAGGCCTTAAGCTCAGAATAGTTAAAAGTATTGATCTCAGAATAGTTAAAAGTATTGATCTCAGAATAGTTGGGCTGATTATGATACTCCAGAGATTTAGCTACCAAGCTGTTTTGACTTTCTGATGATAGGGCACTACATTAATATGAAGATTTATTTGAATGAAAATCTGAGGATTCTTCATTATTGATGCCTGTTATCGTAATCAGTACCCCTTTTTGAAATTTCAATTTTTGTGTAATAGAAAAATGTTCAGTATAAGGAAGCAAGTCGGGGGAATCAGCTACTTTATTAGTTTGTCCTATAAGTACTGTAATGTTCTTTTTTTTTTTAAATCATCGATTTCCTTCTCAGCTTTCTCTTTAGGCCTGGTTCAGCCAAATATTTGCTTGTCTCAAGAAGTGTTTCAACGGCTGTACACATTTCTTCTTCTTTATCAGCATCGGATTTTCCGGGATAGTTAGTAATAGTGTCATCTTGCGTACCTTCTTGTTGCTATTCACTTGTGGTGATCATGAAGCCAAATAATTCAGGATCAAGCTACATAAAGTACAAACCCCTTTTTTTTTCTATAGTTCTCATGGCATGGTCAGGCGCTGACGGACACTTTATTATGATATCCGTGGGAGATCTGGTCAGAAACAGCGATGGAGCTGTACTAAAGGACTCCCCGTGGAATAAAGTAGTAGCAGAAGGGATGCATTTCTCCCCCCCCCCCATACGTCCTTTACCAAGAGAAGAAGACAAGCCAAATTTCCCTTTCTTTTTCGTTACTGACGAAGTATTGCCCCTTTCAAGACACAGGATGCGACCATTTCCAAAAATAACATTGACTAAAGAGCACCGTATTTTTAACTATAGATTAGGGGTAGAAGGATGGTAGAATGTGCGTTTGGTATGTTGTGTACTAAATTCAAAGTGCTTGAACCAGCAATTAACTGCGATCTTGAAACTGTGGATAGCATTATTAAGAGTGCTTGTGTTCTCCTTAATTTTATCAGGAAGAAAGGAGGAAAGATGAGTCAACCTCGCTAATACGGTGGTCTATGTTCCAGTCCAGGTAACCTTCTTAAAGTGAATAGCATTTTTTTTTTTCACTTGTCAGTTCATATAAAAGCATAAAAACAGGTTTATCATTTACTAATTGTGTAATGGCGCTAGGATTATAAAAGGGATGCATAGGTAAAAATAACATATAACAAACTCTATAGAGTACTGTATTGCTGTATTGTATGACTGTATTAAACTGAAAACCAACAATTGAAAACTAAAAAGGCAAGCATCAAAATTAATAAAGAATAAAGATGAACATCATTGTAAAGTGCTGTATTAGTGAAGCACCTTAAAGTGAGGTACACCTTTACATGTAATATTCTAAAAATTTATGTTATTTAAATTAAATAAAAAATTATCTAATCTACTTAACTACTAAATGTGTTTTTTTTTCTTGCATTATTAATTAATACCTGTGCAATTTTCTTTTAGTTTCTTTTGCAATGGACATCTCTTGCTATTTCCTTCCACAGCTTGTCTATTACATGTGCCTCAGAATAATCCTTCTGTGTGTAGTCATAAATTTCAGGATGTTTTTCAACGATACTTACAAAAGCAATGTTAAAGTGTTGGTCATCCCGCATTGTGTATTGAACGGTGAGAAATGTCCTTACAGATTGCCGACTCAACAACAACTGAATGCTTGCTGCACGTGAAGCATGAGACAATGAACCAGTCTACTCAATCACGGTGCGGCATGTCGAACATGCTGCATATAGCAATGTGACATGCTCCAACAAGTCTGAAAGGGATCATTTGTTAACAAGTGTTCAATCACCGATGTTGCATGTGTCATGTTTTTCGTGTACGTTTTGTAACATTAGCGATACAAGCTAATGCTACAAGGAAGCTACCCGCCTCAGATAAACCAATACATATAGACATCCTGCTATAGTAACACTAGCAAGTCTAGCTAGTTTACTTTAATACTACCCACTCCGAATAATGCCGATACTCATAGACATCCTGCAATATCAAAGATATACAAAACTTACTATGTCTAATATATGTGCTTCACTCACTAATTGAATCTTCTGGCTTAGCACGAGTTCCATGACCAACCTGTTGGCACCAAATTCTATAATGAATAGAAATCCTAACAAGCTATGAATGATGCAGCAACAAGATGTTCCAATAGAGGGATCTAGAAATTCACTGATTGGCCCGGCTGGGCAACAAATGGGCCACTCACAATCTTTAACTGCAACTAACCAGGTGTCCAGGTGGCAGACACTTTGTGTGATGTAGGACCGTTAATGATGACCCTCAGAATGTATTCGCATTTCTATATGGACTAGTATGTTCTATTGCCGTGCTCCAAGATGTCGAGGTGTGCGAGTGCCACGCGCCTAAGTCCTATGCAACCTGTTGTACATGCATGCTTGACCAGCTTTGCTATTCCGGCGCTGTACGCCGAAACTTTGGACACCATGGTATTAGCAACATAGCTTACCGGATTTAAGTGCATAGGAATGTTGTATTACTTTTGGTTCAAACAAACGATATGTGTGGTTTGGGCCATGAGTTTCCGAACACCCTGTATATTTGTCTTGATCATCACACAACTACTACAAATCAACAGATTATGATTTATCACTGGTTGAAACACAATTTTATCAAGGCCCTAACCTGTTTAGAACACTATTATGAAATTAACAGGAACTATAGGCCTACTGGCATTTCCCTAGAGGGACTGAAAAACAGTTATGTATAAATAACACCCGCATTGCAGTTGATTGAGATTGAACGAAAGCCTTAAAACTCACCAAAAAAAAGTATCTTGATCGAGACACACCTCAATGTTTGTATAACTAATTTGATTAGAAAAATTAATAGAGATAACCTAGAATGCGAGGCTCAACAAACAATTACATCAAAGTCAAACCTTCCCAAGTGAAGGTGTTATCAATTTTCATTGAGACTACCAGTCATGAAAAGGATTTGAATACATTTTCCACCCAAAACTACTCAAATACTTGAATTATTTTGACAAATAATCGACAACTTGTTTCGACCCATCACAAATGCTTACTGTTTGGGAACAAGTTTTGTCTTTCTCTTGCTTATAGTATGTGGCATAGTAGCTACTGCACTGGATATTTCATGATAGTTGCCATAACCATTTACTATGAATTTCTCTCCCAAATTAAGTAAGGAAAAATCGCTTAGTGTGTGTGGGTAATATGGTGCCAAGCTCATAATATCCTGGATTTTTACGAGTAGTATCAAAGCAGTCAAGGTTCAATCAAAACTCAACCTGGTGGATTTTCAATCTTCTCACATTAATGCAGGTGCATTTCCTTTACGTTATCTTTTCAATACTTTCTCCTTTCATCAATGATAATCTTGGTGTTGAACATATTAATAAAAAAACTATATACATATGTCTTACCTGATATGCAAGATATGAAATTAAAATGCATGTTTTTTTATTTAGTTGAAGACAAGTTCAAAACATTTTTTCTTGGTGTGTTAATATTTAAGAAAAAAATTATATATCCATGCCAATGCACCTTTATTATAAATAAATAAATTTACTTTAATGTAATGTCAATTAGGTAGAGATATTTTACAGGAAATGGACTCACACTGGCATGGAGAAAGTGATGAAAACCTACTCTCTATACACCTGGCCAGGACTTGAACACCGACCTCCCAGTCACCGTAAGGCCAGATTAAATTAATAAGACTTTTTTTTTTAAAACAGCTTACTCACCAGCCAAGAAACGTGCCTACAAATACTGTGATAAATATTATCATTAATCTTAAGTGCCCCAACCCACCTTGGTGGCGTAGTTAGCTAACGTGCTAGTTTCGTGTTGAGCTAGACTGCCACGAATTGGAAACCTCGATCTCTCCTCGGCAGTCTGGCTCTAAACAATGAAAAAACAAATTTTTTGTTGTTTAAGTCAGGTTGACACAAAAAACACAAATTCCACTTTGAGTCGGGATCCCTTGTGGTCAATATACTGTAGGTATTGATGTATAGAGTAATTAATACAATGTGTAAAATCATGATATAAGGTGAAATCAACTATTTTACTTTGGAATAGTTTCCGTTTGTTTTTACAAAGTGTTTAAACTAGAGATTTAACAATTCCTGTTTTTCTCAATTCCGATTCTTAAGTTCAACCTCAATTCTTCGATTCTTGAACATTTTCTATTTCATTATTTTTCCAAGCATCCAACCCCATAAAAACATTCTTATTCAACTTTAAAGCAAAAAAATAAAAATAATTCAATTAAAATTTTAAATAAGAAAAATATTCATCTTATAAAATATTAAAGCATATTATACATAATTAATAAAATAATTAGGAATTGCAATGATAAGCATGTATACTTACCTACAAATAAAGCTTCACTGAGTCAAACACTTATACATTATTTTAAAAAGGTATTATAAACAATTGTCAAAAATAAAAGGCTTTTAAATTCATCAAATAGGGTTATTAACTGAACCAAAATATATAACAAATAACAGCAAATAAACTAATATGAAAGAAAAAGAGTACTATTAATTCTGAATTTCTGCCGTTTTGCTCAGTGTACAGTATTCATTGAGAGCTAAGTATCTAAGTATTGAGAATCGAAATATTAAGATTGATTTTTGATTATTTCAATACCAATAAGAATCATTGGTATCAAGGTATCGAAGAAATCAGTTTGACATCCCTAGTTTAAACTAATAACGCCCTAAAATACTTTCTAACAATTACCACACCAACTTTTAAAAGATATATTGAGTTAATATTGCAACATTAGGAACAGTTTCTGGAAAGGAACTAAATAAATACAACACAGTAATTAGCAACAAATTTAGTTTATTAGTAATCTGTGAATTCTTTCAAACGAAATTTTTTTTAAACACTCATTTCTTTGTTGTATTACAGTAATTATTAATATGTGTGCAAATTACGTACAGTACCACCAAATTTATGTAAGGCATGATCATCATGAGCATAACATTCTAATAACTCAATACAACTATCTGGTATCAAATGTTACTTAAAAAGAAACTTTTAGCAATAATCATTATCTAATAAAATTTTATGCTCACCATATATGTGTTTCAATTTAACCAACACATAATAGTTTGATGTTACTCAAAAGCAAAATTTTCACCAATAATACTGGCATCAGAAAAAAATCACAAAGTCTAAAACACTGACCACTGATAACAGATAAAAAATTGCTGCAAAAACAAATAAAATATCTAATTTTGATAATATAATCTGCCATGTTAACAATCTATCATGTACATACTAAGCTTGACCCTGCAAGATTAAATAGCTAAAATCAAAACATTTCCGAAGGTCTTTTGAGACCCTTCAGAGATTTATCTACAACCTGGTACGAGAAAACATCGGAAATTTGGTTCGTTACAACCACGCCTTAGTAACTAGCTCTATTCTATATATTCAGGTACATCGGTATTGTGTGATAAAGTAAAAACCAGTCAGTACGGAGTGTGACAAGAAGGTTCAATGCTTGGACAACACACAAAGACAAATACCCTTGTATTCATTGAGGTAGAAACACAAAAACTATGCAACTATGATATAAAATAAATGAAATATATTATGTATATGTATGTTTGTATGTATATATATATATATATATCTGTCAACAATAAAAAAATAGCATTTAGTTGAAACAATGACAGCCTGTAAAATATAGATGCGAGTGATATCACTGAATGTGAGTTGCAAGTCTCTTATATAAACATGCGATCAATGCACTAACATCAAAACCAGAAACCAAAACCTTGCTTCAACATCGATACAACCTTAACACGGAATCAGTCTGTTGACGTCAGTACATTAGTGGTGTGGTACAAACACTGACCTTCTTGTGACATGTCTCCAAGTCCTATCTATTAGCATTATATTATAATACAGTAAAGGCATAGCAAACTGTTAACAATTATTGTTTGTATATTATAAACTTGAGTTGTATGCAGACATAGCTGTAATGAATGTACCATTTTCAAATGTACTTCTCGTTCCAAACTCCCCACGTTCCTCTAAGAAGATCCCCACAGCAGTGTGCCTTTTTTTTTCTCCCTCAGAGGAACGCGACCATACCAGTGCCCCAGATTACAATAATATTCAAACAGAACCAGTGTCACCTCTTCCAAACAGTGTCAATGTTACCTCATTTCCAAATGCTGATGTGGCCCATGTGTGATACACTGACGCTCCTGGCAAGAGGTCGCAAAACTAGATGTGTTATGAACACTGAATGGAAATGTATGTTTTAAGATTCCAAAGCTAGGTGTCAATACTATGAAGAACACCACCTTTATTAACATATATTTTTAGAGTGGTCAGTTTTTAAAATGTGATTATCAACACCTTTTTTTTTTTTTATAGCTAACCACTTTGTGTTGCTGTGTCACAATTATATTAATCTAGACTTGTTTTTTTTTATTTTATTTTTTCCTCCCTTCCAACCAAAATTATACACAAACCCATCAGGTCATTTTACTTCGAACCTCTTCGACAACACACATTCTAGGACTTACTGTAAAGCTCTTTTAATAATTTTCCAATCAAAATGTGCTCTTTACAAGTTATTGCACTTCACAAATGTAGCACAGTTTTTTCTAATTCGCCGGCAACATTATGCACCCTTTTCCTCAAACTTCCACCAATTCTACCTATTACAAAACTGTTTTCAAATATGAATTTCACACAATGACCTAAAAAAAAACATTTCTGTGCTAAAGCCCATTTGTTCTCAAACAACAAAAATGCACCTGTATATTGTATTGTAACTAGGAAGAATGACCTGATGAATTAAAATTTTAGAAAAAAAAAACATTTTGTAGAATAGTTATACTAATTTACTCCCTGTAGACATACGTGGTTCTTTGAGAGATGTTTAAATATTATGTATACAGCACACAAAAACAGAAATTGGATATTAAAACATTCCAAATGCAATTTGTACAGATAAGAAACTTCAAACATGACTTGAGAAACACCAAAACTTTTTTTTAGAGTATCTCATTGATATCAAATGATTTCCATAATTTCCTAAACAGGTCCAAACAACATTAAGCAACTTCCAGAAAGACCAAAATACTTTAACAATTTCTATGTGGTAATCAAGTGCACATTTCAACAACACATATTTGCTTGAAGTTGAACAAGTGCAGCCTACACCAGACCAATCCAGAGAGAAGTAAATATTACTATTTTTCATAAAAAAAAAAGTATTGTCAATTCTTCAAACGTTAACAAAAACTGTGCTTTTTTTAAAAATTACTACCATAACCAACCAGCGTCTCTTAATGGATAAGAGTAGTCTAATGTTTTTTGTGAGAATTAAAAAGAAGATGAGGAATTGAACCATTGTTTTTCACTATCTTTAGAAATATACAGTGAAGCCCACTTTTAATAAAGAATATTTAGTTGAATTAAGCCTCAGATGAGACTGTAGAGACTGATTTCCTTCAACTAGTAAACACTAACTCTTTGTACAGAGGCAGAAGTTTAAAATAAAGTGTGAATTTAGTTGTTATTTTACTATAAAAGTCAAATTGTGTTTGTCCCTTTTATATGTTACAAATTATTTCCTATTTAAATAAAATGGTTTGTATCAGGAAGGATAGCCAGCACATTTGCCTTGGTGATACTGGAGTAGAAATTGTTAAGAGATAAAACTAGGGGTGAACCGATGCAGCTACTGATGATTCGTTACCAGGCAATTATTAGTGCATCAGTAATTAATCATAATCGACAATTATGTCGATTAATCGTGGGTTTTTTAAAAAATAAATTTAAATCAAAATGTCATAGATGGGAGGGAGTGAAATTACTAAAATTGAAAAAAAAAAAAAAAAAAAGTTTATACACACTGCCCCTGGGTTACGGGCTATGCAAAGAATACATAGCCAGATAAAGAAATAAAAGTTCATACTGTTGATAAAAATACAATATATTTTTGTATGCATACTATCTTTTTGTATTAATTACATTAACTGTTTTCATTCTCTTAAGCATATTTCCCAATAGTTACTAATAAATAATTGGGATTAATCAGTGTAAATAATTGTAGCATAAAAATTATTTTGAACAATCGGTAACTATATATTAAAAAGATCCCACTTTTCTTTATCTAAAAATAAAGTTTAAATAGTTGTTTTGAGATAACCCTGTTTTTAAATAGTTTCATAATCTCACGAATGACTAACTATCAGAAATATTAACCAAACCTTTTGGATTGAATATTATAGAAAATTAATATCTATATCAGTGATTTAGTTGAGAAGTAAATTATTTGACGTTTTCAGATGACATGGCAGTCCAGGGGTAGGGTGTCACATTTCTGTGCTGGGGGTTCCTAGCTTAATCTTCGGTCCCGGCACAAATTTATCTGATAGCCAAACCCTTCCTTCACCTCTGTCAAGACGTGTATTAATCACAACTTGTGAATGTGTGGAATGCCAAGCCTCCACCGTGGTTCGGATCCCTCATTAACCTTTAGACCTTCATTTCATCTCACAATCACCCTGCTATTACACATTAGTGTAAGTGCGTACAACTCGAACGGGTAGTAAGACGCGGTGCTAATAATAATAATAATAATAATAATAATAATTTGATGTTTTCTATACTTTAATTTTCTTAGAAAAGTAAATGGCAAACAAATTATACATCACCAATTACTATAGCATCTCTGAGCAATTTGTTTAACAACCCACTTTAAATATGTTTTCTAATGGTCTACATAAGCCAAATTTTATTTCAACAAACAAAACTAGCACATATTTGAATTTAGTTAAAAGTGGTTTTACTGCAGTGTAACATATTTCAATTATATTAATAGTTATTACAAAAAGAGGTTATTTTGGTTAAAATAACTAGGTTAGTGAAATAGTTCCTTTTAATTCATAAAGAAATGCATTCTAGTTAGTTTTGTATCTAGAATTTTTACCCAAAAAAATAAAAATAAAAAAAAATCAAGTTTTGCGAGTAGGGAGACAGTTATTATTAGAAATTTAATTCACACAAAAAACATGCAACATAGTGTATAAGTAATTTTGAACATTAATGAAAAGGTTTGAACACACATCTTTATTAAACTCTTATACACAAAATCTACTATTCACTTTCAAACAGAGCCATATGGTCATAAAATTTAAAGCTACGAAAACTGTCAAATATTGAAACTCCTAAACTTAAAAAAACCAGTTAAATTTGCTTTCGTTTCATCTTATGGGGGTTAATCATAACTAACCTATTGCACAAGTTGTGATAATTAAAAAGCAAATACTGATATGCTATAAATAGGAAAATACTGAAAACATAACTTTTTTAAAATAAATTCTCCCGAAAAATACTTAAGAATCAAGTGAAAAATGACAACATGGACAGTTATCAAATCGGGGACCCTTGGCAGGAAAGAAAAAATGGAATTGGTGAGAAGAATATATGTCACTGGATTTTAGAAAAAACAAAAACATCTCAACGCGATAAGCCTTTCGTGGACCCAAGCATGGCCGTAATCCTGAAATTGATGCAAGTGTTCTTTCTTTTGTAAAGGAAAAGAGACTTGATGGATATTCAATAAATTGTGATGTAATTAGATTGAAGGCACAAGAAATTGTAAAAGAGCTACAAGTGCCACAAAGGGAATTCAAGGTAAGCCTTGGGTGGTGCCGAAGATTTATGCGCAGAAGTGATCTGTCACTAAGACAAAGAACTTCTTTAGTGCAAAGGTTGCCCACTGACTACGCAGAGAAGTTGGTAGACAGGATGATTATCTTCTTGGTCAGATTGGAAACGCAGGTGAAACACCCGTGTATTTCGACATGCCAAGTAGTACTTGCGTGGATGAAAAGGGGTCCAAATCCATTGTTGTGAAGACCACTGGCAATGAAAAATTGTGCATTACAGCTATGTTAGCTGTAACTGCTGATGGTAGTAAGCTACCCCTATTTGTAATTTTAAAAACCCTCCTGAAAGAAACCTTGCCCAGTGGAATCATTGTCAGGTGTCAAGAGAAGGGGTGGATGACAGCAGAAATAATGTGTGATTGGCTAGCAATCGTGTGGAATAGAAGGCCTGGAGCTCTTCTAAAAAATGGGCAATCATAGTGCTTGATGCATTCAAAGGGCATCTTACTCCAAATGTGAAAAATAAAGTCAAGGTATTAAATTCAGATCTTGTTGTTATTCCAGGAGGTATGAGTTCACAACTACAAGTCCTTTATGTGGTTGTGAATAAACCCTTCAAGGACAACCTCCGAAGGGAGTATTCAGACTGGCTTTTGTCAGATCATCCCCTGACCCCCAGTAGCAAAATTAAGAAGCCTTCGTTGAATCTGCTTTACAACTGGGTATTAACTGTTTGGGGAAGGATATCTGATGAATCCAATGTTCACAGATATAAGTAGTGCTGCTTATCCATTAAGATGGATGGCAAAGAAGATATTTTGTGGGAGGACCATGCAGACGAGACCAATGAGAGTGAAGAAAGTGACACTGATTAGAGCAGTGATGAATAACTTTTCGTTCCTCTCAAAGTGTCTCATTGTTAGCCTATTTTTTTCAATGATCAAATTTTAAGTGTATCATTATTTTTTTCATTTCAAAGTGACATCATTTTAAGTGTAAATAATGTGGGTTTTTTCTTTGAAAGGGATTTTATATATTTAAGTAACCTAATTTTAAGTGTAGGCACCTACTGGTAAATAATTTTTCTTTTCAAATTATTTAATACACATTGATCATATTTAAGTGGGAATATTGTTTTTTTCTCTTAAAGGGGTTGAAAATTTAGGGTGCGGCCTATTTTCGGGCCAATACGGTAAATAAATAATTTATTTTTTGTTTTTTTAACCAAATTTGGTGAGCTATAATATTATTTATATTTAAAATCCCAACAGAAAATAACGTACAAATTCCATTCCCCTGAGCTGTTGAAATGAAAATAGTAGATAATGAGCAAACAATTCACATCAACAAGTTTCATAAAAATCAAAAATATTCAATTCAACACTACCTGAAAATTGGCTTACCCTAACTTGCAATTATTTCTAAACAATCAATTATTGGTGTTAATTAACTATTGTTTTATGCAAGCGTATTAAATTGTATTTGATTACACATTTTACAAATAAAAAAAAGCACATTATTCCTTTGAATATATTATTTCAATTATTAATTTAGTGTACAATAAACTTTGAATGCTTTTTGCATATACATGCTAAGAATGTTTATACAATTTTACTAACTTAACGAAAGATTGCCCAAATATTCTTATTTCAATCTTATTACCAAAGTATGGAAAAATAAATAAATAATAATAATAATAGAGAAAAAGTTGAATTTTTTTATTGTTGTAAATTTGCCAATTTATGAAACTTAACTTTTTTTTTTACTAAAATTTGATAAACCGATCATATGTGTAGGTTATGAAAAGAAAATATATATATATATTCTACTGTGAAGAAACTTGAAGAATTTTTTGGGATTTATTAAGACATTAGAAGATTTAATGAGATGCATACAACAAATTCTTATGGGTTGGATACATAAAATATTTGTTTAACATACAAATAATTATGATGTAATTTTCAACTTCATTAACCGTAGCCATAATTATATAAATAATGTCTCAAATTGTTCAACTAATTTGGTATGAGCCAAATGTTCAAAATTACTGTGATTTTGTGTAATTTGAGGTATCAGAATAGACGCAAGTCCATGACGTAAAAAAAAAAAAACCTATCCTTCATCAGTCATCACTCAACAATGCTCCAAGCACGATTCAAGACTTATGACCAACATATTATGTACAATTTTAACTATAAAACTTATTTTACTTACATCTACAAAACATATAACTACTATGGTCAAAGATTTAAAACACTTAGGAATAAAACATGATACAAATATAAATGAGCATATGTCTTGATATCGTGGAAATAAGAGCCTGTTAAAAAACCATATCCATTTGTAAAAAAAATATTACATATTAAAGAGTTAATAACATTGCACCAAAATAACATTTAGTTTCTCACAAAAATCAGACAACATCTACCAGAGAAAGATTTGTACCTTAATTAACCTGATTTTTTTTCTAAACATGTAATGATCCAATGAGAATGAACATTAAAAAAGCCTTTGCTCTGAATGTTGGAATTTTTTTTGAACTTTGACACTACCCTCTTTACTATAATCCAATTTTAAGAAACGTACCTACATGGCTACATGCCTTACTTAAATTCTGAACACAACTTTTTGGGTGCCAAGCTTTGTGACACAAACCTTTTGTTACAAAACAAATACATATGGAGATTTAATTGCAACATTCAGAAAAAAAGGTCATTATTATTTCGGAATAAATTTGTACCATAATTTTTAGTTGAAACAAATACTAATGGATACATATTTTTTTCAATAAGCCCTTATGCATCAAGTGTTCACTGTCTTCACTGTTTTTTTTAACACTTTATAAGTGTATTCTCAAACAATCATTAATACACTTTTAAGACAATTTTTTTTTCGAGTAACAAGTGTTCTTTGAACATTTTAGATACTGTGGAATAGATTTACAGATAAAACATTAACTATTTTTGGAAGATACACTAAAAACATATTTCCATTTATGTGGCTTAGTTTAATTTTGTTTACACATTCAAAAATTCTTTTAAAATGGTTTCGCGAAAAGCTCACTGAAAGTAGATACACAATATACTTACTGCACAACAACAAAACATAAAAGTGCTTAAAAATAATGTTAGTGCAATTTTGTATCAACCATAACACTGGGAGCAAAATTTCGTCAGCAGAGCCATATTACTAACCTAATAATGCATACATCAAATATTTACAGAGTTATAATTAAATGATTTCCCATGGTAAAACGAATTGTTGGCATTGTTTTTTCAAGGAAGATATTTTAAAGTACATCAGACAAAACAATAGTGAAGCTGTACTCAGAAATACGGCAAGAGCACTGCTCAAGAAGAATATATTACTGGTATTAAAAACATTAATACTTTTACACTCTTTGCAAAACATAACTTGATGTAAAATGTGAATAAAGCAGCTTAATGATGAATTAATGTGAAATTATAATCAAGACGTAAAGAAAAAAGCACATTTTTTTTTATTAGAGGACACTCACTGCATGCCCGAAAATAAAAACAAGATGAGGAAACAAATGAAATTATGGAGGAGTTAGATGATCACAATATTTCTGTTCTGTAATTTGAGTTGTGCTTTAAGTGTTTTTGCAGTGGGTTTTTTTATTTAGGTATTAAAGTGTAACAACTGGCATTCCATGCTTACTAAAAATTGTGTATCAAAAACATAATTTAGAAATGCAGTGCTATTAGATCCTCTCCATAAAAGGTTTAATTATTCTAGGATTTTCTGTTTCTTGAGCAGACGTATTACCGAGCTTTTTGGACATTTAATGTTATAAAATAGTCTTTACATTTTTGGAGTGATCACTCTCTATCACAGAGGTGGGCAACATATTTTTTAATGTAGCCACAGTTGTGTCAAAAGAGAAAATGAAATTCATCACACCGTGTAAAAATTAAAAAATTAGGTTGCTCAATCAAACATTTAAAACGACAAAGTTTAAACAAGTTTATTCAAGACATGTATACTTTGACTTCTCACATTGTCTCAGACGCAAATGATGAAACTTGTTCAGATTGAAAAGGCAGGACAATTGAATGAGGAACTGACACTGATTTTGTCTAAAGGCAGAGAAGAAACGATGTGTTGGGAAAGGGAGTGGGGAGAGGCGGGGGTAGGAGTATTTGATGGCAGTGTGACATTAATGCGACTTGCAAAAAGAGGAATTCTTTAAGTGAGAGCTGGTAAATTCCAATTCGACACAATTTTATGGCCAATTCATCTCGTGGTGATTGGATATAGTGTTGTCCATCCCAGCTCTAGCCTATACCATTTTATTCAAAAAAGACATTTAGATCTAGCTGCCCTTTGGATTTTTAAGTCTCTTTAAATATAAAAGCAAAGCGAAGAGTTTAAAATCATGCATTTATTTTCATTTTTTTCCGCCTCATATTTATAAGATATTAAAAATACCAGATGCAAGCAAGCAACTCGAGCAAAATGTTATCTTAAAAAATCAAGAAATGACAAAAGACAACCATTTGATTGATCACCTCCAAAAACCCACACAAGATTTAAATAAAAATCTAGATACAAACAACTGGATTGTTTACACCAGTGTTCCGCGAACTTTTTAAGTTCACAGTACACTTAACAAGGCTAAAAATTTAGCATCAGACTTTTTTTGGGTTCATGCCACGGTAACAGAAAATGTATGACACACCCAGACTAAAGGTTGTACAGTAAATCATAATTAGCTAAATAAATACTAATTTCTTTAATAAAGTAATTTCAAATGTTCCAGGATTAAAGATCCTTTCTGTACCCAATTCTTTAACATTTGGAAACAAATTAGTAATTTGCATGAAAACTTTAGATTTAGTCAGATGTATTTAGAATATTAGAAAGTACAAATAAATAAGAAATGCGGATGATGCTTTTAACAAATTTATTACTCTTCATATTGAACAGCAATGTGTATCGCTCTGGGTTGTGGACGTTATTACACTACATTAAAGAGCCACTAAATTAGGCTTATTCCAGGAATTTTAGGGTCACCAAATAGAACATTAAAAAGTTTTGAAACTGTTATCAAATCAAAGCCAGGTTAACTATCAAACATAGAAAGTATAAAACAAGCTAACAAAATATTACCCGTGGTAGTTGATACAAATATTGCACTTGACACAAAAACGAGGACCAATGTTCTCGTTATCTAAATACAAATAAAGGTGCATGTTACTTTACCAAGACATATATCATGCCATTAAAAAAACAATAGCTCATAATTTCTGATGGACACCAAGAGAAAAACTAACAATTAACGCGTTATTTTTTGTTTTAATGTAATTTACTGCATGTCTTTAAATATATGTAAAATCTTATCAAATTAAATTTTAAGCAATGAAAAATTTGTTGCGATATTATTTAGTAATGTCAATGTAAATTGATGGTCATTAAAATTACTATATAATTAACACATTAGAATATATTAGATTTGATTTTAAATTTTATTTGATCAAATTAAAGCTTTTATTATTTTGTATTAAAAAGATCAAGTTCTCTGGGCATTTGAGATGTGTGCTAATTATTCAAGCTTTTAATTCAAATAAAGTATTTTAAAATTAACTCGGGTATTTCAAGTTTCATTTTGACAAAATAAAATGTTAAAGTGAGATTGAAGTAGTGACATTGAAAAATTTACTAATCAAGAAGTCAATATAGTATGAGTATTTTTCAAATAAAACTTTTTAAACAAAGTGTCTAATTTTGCAGAGTTTTTCTTATTAATTACTTTAGAGGGTAACAATGGTTCATCTGTATATTTAAGTTCACATTTAGTTTAAATTAGTTTACTTTATAAAGTGTGATTAGAGAAAACCTTAAATTTCCCATTAAATTAAGACAAGAGAAAATTGTTTCAAAAAACAGAACAAAATCCACCATGATCAACCTTTTCATAATTAAATCACTAACAAAACAATAGTAAGTATTGGAATAAAATTAGCACAAAAGGGAGATTTATTATATGGTTCATTCTGATAATTTTTCATCTATGCCACATTCAATCTTCTATAACTCAACACCACACGATCCTCCCTAACGTTGTTCAAAAACTAATATCGGATGTAAGTGAATAAGAGTTCTTAACCTGTGTCGACTCACTAGTGTCCACCAGATTATTGATGCCAACCACAGCATTTTAAATTTGACCAGCAATGGGTGAAACGAATAACAATGAAACCTCTGAAATAATGACCGTACACTGTTGATACTAATCTTGTGTAGGGGTCATTCAGAAATACACAATGAACACTTTGGACAGTTAGAGCACCAACAAAAACCATTTAATTTGTTCTTCCTCTCGATAACAGCCAAAGCTATGTTTTGTTTGTTTTTTGTGTTGAAAAGTGCCTCGAAGTACAGTACTACAGTAATATATACTTGTTAGTGGTGTAACATGTTAAATTGTTATTTACCACCTTCATAATTTTTGTTTTGTTTTTTAAACTTTTATTTCCAAGCCAGATCTAAGTACAAATATCCGACACACCAACACACTGTAGGATCAATGGATTGTGTGCGACAAACTAAAAAAGTCATTTAATTTTAGTAAAATATACAACTATTTAGATTTGTAAAAAGTGCACTTAATCCAGAAATACAGTTTATTCTTGACAAATATCTCCAAGTTTGATTCAAAACATTAACTTTTCGAGTGCACTTTCAATTTTAATAAACTGATTTTATGCCGAGCCTCTTATTTGCCATCCACATTCCATTGTTTATAAACATTATCTGTGTGAATATACATAAACATTTTGTTCTAGTAATAATAGCATCTATAGTTAATATGGTTGGTAAAACATAACATGACCCATAAAAACAAAACATTTTAAAAAAGAAAAATTACACTTCTACTTATATATATATTTTTTAACTTAAAATACCGGTATAAAAATCACTTCGGTTACAGACATTATTATGTGACTGCTATTTCAACATGAAATGGGCACATGCTTTATTGAAATTCTCATCATTGTTGACAAAAGAAAACTGACTGATTTGTAAAAAACAGCTGAGCTTTAAACAAAAGGTATTTATATTCTTTATTTACAATCAGGCACACCAACACACACACATTTATATATATCACACTTATTCACTTTTGAACATGAATGAGTCATAACAGCATACGAACATGAGTGGATGGGACGGGCATGCAAGTCCCCCACGATCACAGGACCAACACAGTTTTAAAAAGTGCCACGTCACAAAATCGAGGTGCAACACTTTTTATTCTTAACTAAGTTTGAGCGACTCGTGAAAAAGAACAAAAAAACAAACAAACTATAATGCTCCACCCGCCAAGATATATTCAAAGAGGGGGAGGGAGAAAGATGATGTGAAAAAGTGTCAACTATTTACATGGCTAGACAAATACTAAAATACTTGTCTTTTTGGGGTCTGATAGCATGTCGATTTATATGTATTACTTGGGGAACACAGTCATGTGTGCACTACTATCCCAAATATAACATAATACATGTGGCTATCCATGAGCTACACACTGGCTATCAAAACATGAGTCAAGCAAACCGACACAGTAGGTACATAAATATTTTTTTGTCCCCAAATATATTTTCCTCGATTAGTGACTTTAATAAAGAAAAAATTTCAATGATAAAATATATTCAATATTTAATTTATTTTAGTGGGAAAAAAGCTTTTTTTAAGACAGGCAATGTTAATCAGACGTAAAAATACAATTAGAATTTTTTTTTACTTACCACATATTATAATAATAATGAATAACTATAATCCAAAGTGACAGAAATAATATTACAAAAATATTTTTTTAACTCTAAAAGTACCGAGCATTAGGTCTTAACTCCAACCTCAAATTTATGACAGATCAGTTTGTAGCTCTTGATATCAATGAACAAACACACACACACAAAAATAAACATACATTCACTCAAACACACAAGTTTGAAACTACTGCACTATATTTTTGCTTAATTTGTACAGCATTATCTTGTACTTGATCAGACATATGATAGCTGGTATTTTTTTTATTTTCTTTAAATATATTTTTGCCCCTCTCTGCTGGGCAACATCTCGCTATGCTGCAACAGACATTTGAGGGGTTGGGTTGGAGGTGGCGGATTGTGGGGTAGAGGGAGGGCAAAGGTTTAAATGGGAAGCTTGCAGCATACAATAAAACCCGAGTGAGCCCAATGCGTCAGGAGAAAAGCCGACAGCAACAAAACTGCTTGTTGAATTGCGGTCGCGACTAAAAATCATGCAAATATTGCACAAAAATACTATATATTCCTGGCAGACTAAAATATAGACATAATAATAACAGTTGATTTGGAAATTTAAAAAAGTGGGTGTATATGTATAGTTATTTATTTGTACTTTGATTTATCCAAATAGTTTTGTCTCGGCTTCAGCAAGTAATCCAAAATAAAATCTGGGGTGTATTTTATCCGATTCAGAAGAGGAACACAGTAAAACACCACGAACAGTGGATATAAAGAATGCTTGGTATAAATAGTTATGATATATATTCCACAAACGCAAGCAATACTTATTGGACCCTGCCAACCCCCAAACATGTCTGGCAGCCTGTACGCACGACGATAGAGCTGTTAAATCATAGCAGCA
Source organism: Timema bartmani (assembly GCA_902151455.1). Classification (NCBI taxonomy): domain Eukaryota; kingdom Metazoa; phylum Arthropoda; class Insecta; order Phasmatodea; family Timematidae; genus Timema; species Timema bartmani. Next base: position 122,744 of record CABFWB010000725.1, on the reverse strand, counting down.
AAACTAAAACATTAAGGAATACCCTCTATGAACGAGGTATATTTGGAATACTTTTTTATTTTCTGTATTGAGGTAGCTTGGTATGTATATAAATATATAATGTTTGTATATATGTATAATATGTATATGTATCCGTAAAACTTAATACCTATTGAATAATATGAATGATGGGAGTACCTGAGTAGACGCAGCTATTAACACAACAAGTAAAAAAAAAAAAAA
>CABFWB010000725.1:100877-121937 GCA_902151455.1 Timema bartmani | reverse complement strand
AAAAAAAAAAAAAAGAGCGATTAAAACTAAGCCAGCGGTTACTAAACATCAAGATAAATTACACTTAATGATATAAATCTCTTACTGGAAAGTAAAGATTAAAGTAAATATGGTGTCAAAGAATTTATTATAATATCTATAAATAAATGTGATGTATTAAATATTACGTTAAAACATTCAGGAACTGATAAATAAAATGTAGTAATTTGACTGTTACAGAAGTGTTTGTCAGAGGTGTAACTTGTAATGTTGTCAAAAGAATACAAATATTTGTAACACTCTTACCCGACCTATATTATTTAACACAAATACTCTATATTTCCCAAAGTTTGTGAAATTAAAATGTGCTTTGCACTAAAAGTTAGAACTATTGCTTAACCAATCAATTTATATTACATTTAAATAAACATAATTATAATGTAATCATTTTTATTTTAATAAAAGTGGAAATTTTCAAAATAAAAGAATAATATGACAGTATTGGTTCCATTGATTAGAGATAATTGAACAGAAATAATATAGTAGCATGTTGTCTTTTTTAATGTATGTATTATTTTTATTCGTAGACCTTTGGGAACCATTGTGTTTGGTGAAGTTAGGATAGCTAAAGTTAAAGTTTTTTAATTTAAGTTAGGTTCATTTAAGTAAATTATATTTAGTATGAATTTGTGGATGATCAAACCTAGTTTTTGGTGATTTGGAACAGGGTATTGAAATTTTTTTATTTTAAAATGAGCATTGGATATCATTAGTTTAGTGGATAAACTCTTATCCTAAGCCCCAAACATTTTTTTAAAAAGAAATATCAAACAAATTATCCATTTTAACCCATTTAAAAAGAAATGCATTCTATTTAAAACGGTCCGTGGGTGTCTTGATCAAAGGCTAGTGTGGTACCAGTTTGGTATAAATCCATAAATTATATGAAATGTGTATAGCATAAGGATCATTTTCCCAGTTAGTAGAAGGAAAAAATAATGATTATAAACTTTTACATAAAACTTCCCCTAAACTTCTATTTCAAACTGAAACTTTGAACCCCAAAGTTTTCCAACAACTTAAATTATTATTAATAATAATAATAATAATAATAATAATAATAATAATAATAATATTATCATATAAAAAGTTTCACCAAGTAGAAATTGTTTAAATTCGCTATTTCAATGAAAATCATTTTTACAGTTTATTTTGCACACACACACGCACACATGCACGCTCACACACACACACACACACACACCAGGTAATCAAGCCCACAGGTTACTTATTAATATATGGAGGAACCTCCTAGCAGGAATAAAAACCAAGGCATCTTATTTCTTTGGAAAGTGAGGCTGAGAAATAAGCACTGTAAAATAATACCAATTGAACCCAAACATTTTTTGAGATGGAGAAAAGTATCTAGAATGACATAATTAGGTGGTTTATGGAAAGACTCTAGTAATTCTGTGAATTAAAGGGATAGTACTTCACTCTGCAATTGTAAGCACTAAGCTAACATTGTACACTCATAGGTCTTGACATAAAGAGAAAAGAAAAGAAAAAAACATGAAAAACAAAGTCATCAAATTAGTTAGCGTATATCATTGTTTTCTTTAAAGACATTTGTAGAATTTTCTAATACAAAGTGGATGATTACAACTTTATAATTGGTTTTTGAGTGTGTTCAAACCTGCTTCCGTGACCGCACGGTCTAAGGCGTCACTATTGTGTTGGACTGCCAATGACAGAGAGATCGGTTTTAAGCCTTTGAGTTTTATCGATCTTAGATCTTAGAGCATTAATGTTTTAAAGCATTATATGTCATTTTTACTTAAATTGTGTTTGATTGTTTTGTAATACATACATAGCTTTGAAAAATCGTTATGTCATTCATTTTAGACACTTCCTCTCCATTGGAATCAACTGTAAAATTATACATTAGAATTGGGGGTAAAAAAAAACAATCTTTAGTACTATGTAAAGCGAACCAAAACGAAACAATTTTGTCCTACTGAAGTTCCTCTTCTAAGTAACTACTATTCGACAAGATTAATATAATGCATTAATAAAGTGTTTCTATGGATCAGACCACAGTATTGATTGACACAAAAGTTATTATTATTGACAATTTGGTTTGTATATTATAATGAGATAAGAACTGCTAATCTTATAAAATGGTTGAATTAAATATGTGAGAGCATGCTCGACTGATCCGAAAAGGCTTTTTTTTATCCTTTCTCCATAGAAGTACCCATGTCTTCTTTAAAATGAACCTTCATTTATTTTCAGAATAATTTATAAAGTTAATAAAAGTTTATTACACTCATTGATGGGCCGCTCAGAGCTAGATAACCAACATAAGACTTTGTAAGATTTAATATGTGAGAAGTAGAGATAATTATATTAATTATAATTTTATAATTTGAATTTATTCACATGCAAGAGCATTTTCCGAGTAAAAAAGTAAACACTATACCAATGTGGGTGGGAACAAAAATAACTTTACAATTTTGTGATATTTAATAAACCATAATTTAAAATATTTCAAATGTGAGGAAACTGAACTGCTATGTAGATAATCAATTGACTCGATTCCTCACAAACTTAAAAACTGTAATCCAGTGCTGTCAACAGTACTGTGGTTTTTCCAATGAAAATAATTACAATGCCAAAGTAATTTGTACTATGGTTACGTTGTGCAAGCCCTGTTGGAGTGATAAAAGGAATATAAGCTTGTTTGACCCGTTTAGTATTCAAGCACAAAGTTTAAAATCTAAAACAAGTTTTATACAACAAAAACATATTAAGATTTATTATGCATAAACGTTAGTAAATAAATTAAACCGATCAATGAAGTGCTAATTACAACCTTGACCTTAAGAACTACTCTTGTTAAACTAATTAACCAATTGCCCAATTATTTAAAAAAAAATCCTTTATAAAACACATTATAAACTCTAAAAAGAAGCTTCCGCGTATTTCAAAACAAAGAACAAATGTTAAAACACCATGAAGTGCGAAAGTAACCATAAACCAATAATTTTCCATTCCCCACATGCACAAAATATATATATATGTAAAAAAAAAAAAAAAAAGACACGAGGACTCTGGTCAACAGAAGTCACTCTTAAGTGTCATACCCCAAGAAACAATAACAAATTCTTTGTGGCACAGATTTGCTCACCCAAGTTGGCAGAGTAAGCCACCAAGAACACTGAAGTCACAAGAACCTATGTTCAATTACTCACGTGTACTGAAAACCTATGATAAAGGCTCCGCCATATAAAAATCTTACTGTACAACAACGAATGGATCACACTAAGCCATTCTCTCCCTCCTAGCCCCACATCTGAACATTCTTTCAAGAGAAACTCCCATTTCTGAACATACCAATACTATAAACCGCGAAATGAAGCGATGCGCAGTGCCAACTCGGAAAAAACAAAACTGTATCCCTAACAGCAAAGAGCATGATTGTGTTTACAATCAAAATTCCTCAATTATTTTGTGCAAAGAGACACCGTCAAAGTGTTTCTTGCAGCACACACAACTTCCCACAGTTTCAACAACGATAACAAAATTTTACATCAAGCAACAAAATTCAATAGGAAATAAAACAATATTAAAATTTTAAGAAGTTAAAAGTTAAACACTCAATGAAAACAATTAAAAAAATTGTTCTAATTCTAAGTTTCGTGACACTGTACAACGTCCGACTACCTGAGATTGCGTAGGAAAAACCTAGCATAAAACGCGAACGTGATTGAACTAAGCGATGGCATATTCCTCCATAAGGAAAATTGAATATATCGGATAATAGTATCTCCTAGAAAATGCAGTTCATAAAAAAAAAATTGGCTGTAAAAAAAAGTGTGGCATTCTTGTGATGCTGGATCCTGAGTTTGATAAAAAAAAAACACATGTCATGTAAATTAATAATCTAAGACCTGAATGGACATACACAGCATGGATAAAAGATATTCGATAAATACTGAAATCTAAACTGAATACAAATAATGTTACTACAAATTGAATTATCGACAAATATAACATCTACACTAAAGGGGGGAAAATGGGGTTACATTGACTAGGAGTAGAATAGCAAATACGAATATAAATCTATTTTTTTTACATACGTAGAAAACTAATATAGCACAACAGAAGGTAAAGAGGTAGAAAAGGGAAAGTAAAGTACCAGTAGAATCCCCGCAGCAGTTCACACAAAGTGTGCCCTCAAAGCAATGGCTTACAATGTGACAAACTAAAATACTCTGTAGGTTTTGTATAGCTGTGATTTGGCACGGCTGTCTTAGATATCCATCACCTATTTGACCACAATTTAGTGTAGTAAATATATAGGCCTCAACAAAATACAATTGTTAAGCTATTGATTCCTGAGATTTGAAAATTTAATTTGTTGCACTTATAATGACTAGTTTTCTAGCAGGAGAGTAACTGTAATTGATTCGGTAGTATTTATACTTTAAATAATAGTTTCATCAATTCGTAAAAATGTACATAACAAGTACCATAGATGTCACCGTGAAACTTCACACACCGTTTACTTTTACATACAATGTATACACTAATGTAGTTTGATTTTCTATGTCAATAACACTGAAAAAGTGGGGACATTCAAAGAATGAATTAATAAATAAGTGGATTATCAAACACACAATATACAACTGGTGACAAATTTCACAAACCACTAAGTACAAACAGCAACATCAATATTTCCAAGCAATTCCATTAAACACGAGAAGAAACCTAAATATTTGTTTTTTAACATCCACACAATTAGTTTGAGAAATTTTTTTTTTTTTTTTCTAGATCCTCAATTTCGACCCTTTTTATTTATTTATTGGTCAACATTCAAGAGGTACATGAATGTATTTACCACCAGTTGTATTTAAATAACATATATCCTTCAGCGGCATTTCTCATTTTTGTAATATCTCGTTCAAACAATAAGAAAACCGCTTATGCATGACAGCTTTCTTGGACTATTTAAAATTCAAATATCTTTTTGAAACCTAAATCTCACACTGAAAACTTGCCTATTCCTCAAAGATAAGAGAGCTAGAAAGGTATGCGGTGTATGGACATCCAGGAAAATAAAAGTGCTTCAAGGAAGAAAACAAACAACAAAATAAGACATAGAACTTAAAAATTAATGTTAAAAATAGGGCACTCGTCTCTCCTGCCCTTACATTTGAGGTAATATATTGTGTGTATATATATATTTTTTTTGTAAATTCTCTATTTTTTTTAATTAATTAAAGATCGTTTGAGGTATTTCTGTTACTATTATTCTGCTTGACTTTAATTACTGGTTGTTATGATTGTGAACCTGAGTTTGTTGAAAAGTCTTCACGCCATACTCTGTCTTATGTTCACGCGCAATGTGCCGGCGCACGGTGTTGTTGCGCGTAAATGTGCGGCTGCAGAAGGGACATGGTACTCTGATCCCCTGGTGGCGTTGCCGGATGTGAGCCCGGAGATTGGTTTCATACCCGTATAGACGTTCGCAGAACGGACACTGAAGTTTCTTCCCTGCAAAACCCAGACATAAAAATGATTCCTTGTACACAGTGACAAAAAGCTCCTTGAAGCATTAAGTGGATATTCATATAACTGCTCTGAATTGATAAAGTTTTATCATTACCTACAACTATGCAAAGAACCCCAATTCATTGCATACGATCCTTAAGTTAGATATTTTGTTGGGTTTCATGAAAATAAATAATGTCAACAGTCAGACACTGATAAAACCGTTTATTTATGCCTACAGGCCTACGCATTGTATATCGCATTGTATATCGATGGTTTGTTTAAAATCGGTTCAAGTAACCTGATCATTTAGTAAGCGCTCTAGAGTTTTAAGAATCAAATAACGACTTGCTAATTCATAATTTGTTTTTAAATTGATTTTAACTAAGAATTATTTTTTTTAAATATGTTATTGAAGTGATTGTAAAAATATTCAAACATAGTCCTGCTTAATAAAATGGGAATGAACATATTGGAGTCGAAAATATGTTCGTGTTTTAAATAAAATGTATTCTCAGAAATCAATATATCGGAAGAATCGAATATATTTCTTATTTTCTATGTGAAGATTTATTATGGATATATAAGAAAATAATACTTAGGCATTGAGTTCACTATTTTCAATGTATGTTTAATTGTTAAGCATGTTGTTTTAGCCTTTATTAAAAAATATCTGTCTGTATTATTTATTTATTTTTGCTATCTTATTCAAATAAATTATAATCCTTCAATGATGATTAAAGTTGATCAAAGGATAACTAGGCCTAATCTGTTTATTTTACATGTTTTTTTAGAAACTTAACTCATCGACGACTTTAAGAGTTGACAAATATAGATAGGTATTAGAGTTGACAAGTATAAAATTTTAATTTATAAGTTAATTTTATAGTAAAGGAAATTGATAGAACTAAAAAAAAAGGAAACTACTAAGAGTAAATGTGATGAAGAAAGCCCACCTAGGGAAAGAGGAAAAATGTGGGAAGAATCCAATGCACAAAGATGACATCTTCCTTTCTTCTGTCTTCTATAGTAGAAGTAGCAACACACATTTTAACACAAATAGAATAATATTTTTAGGCACTGTTGACTTTATCAAACACAAAGAGTAGAGTACAAATAACACAAACAGTGGATTACTCCATTTTGAATAATTTATAGGTTAACCAATATGAAACGGATAAAATTGTTGTAGAGAATTTTGTAATATTCTAAGTCTTAGCTGTTATTTCTTGTCCCGTTACTCCTTTTGCATTTCCAGCATTGAAAAGATGCTGAAAACTCAATCCGACAAGTTTCGACACATAGGTGTCATAATCATAGTAACTTTAAAACAAAATTAAAGAAGCACGAAGGCAGAATAATATTAGAGAGTTACAATAGATGAAAATTACTGTTGTCCAATAATGGTTTAATTTAGGAGGGATAGCCAGCACATTTACCTTGGTGATACTAGAGTAGAAATTGTTTAGATAGAACACTAAAAAAAACACAAAACACATTTTTAAGGACAATAATGAATTCATAAAAGGAATAAGAATTATTAAACAAACTTGCAAAAGTCATTGTGAAGGACACTAAGTGTTGGTAAGACAGTGAGGTGTTGACTGATTTAGATGTGGTTCAAGAAAATAAATGTGTGTAAAAACAAAAGACTAATGATAAGCAGGCTATAAAAGATAAAATTTGGCCGACCATGATAGAGTAGTGTTAGGTTGAGAAACTGCTATTGTGATCAGTTGGCATGTTGAGGGATCTATGGAATCAAGGATAGATATCATTAAGGTGTTGGATGAAAAGGAACTAATCTTCTAGACTCCGGATGGGTCATTTTCTACTATGGAAGGTAGACAGGGGTATAAATAAGGTTACAGGATTTTAATATTTTTAAGTAGTAGATGCTTTAATGTGTTGACGAGAATTTGGTTTGAGAATTGTAATTGTTTGTTAAGAATTGATTTATTGTTTAATAAAGCTGCTTGAATGAAAAAAAATTTCATTGTGATTAATTTCATAGCTTTATGAGATAAGTGAAGGGGTTTCATACACTGGTCAGTTGGTTTGAGTTGATTGGTGTTTTTTAGATGGGCTCCAAATTTTGATTTGGTTATATTGTATTTAAAATCAGAAATGTGCTCTTTATAGCGAACCTTGAAGCTGTCCAATGTATATACTGTTGCATTCACAAGTGAGTTTATAAATTCAATTTTTATTGTATTTATAATTTTTATTTAAATTGCTGTTACAAAGATTTTTCTTGATTGTGTTGTTGGTGGAGAAAGCAATGTTGGGGTTGAACTTTTTGACAATATTGGTGATACAATGAGTTTCAGGACCAGTATAGTTGAATTTTATCCATTTTTCTTTTTGAGCTATTTGGTTTTCCATTATTACTGAGGGTATTAGAGAAGTTATTGGATTGATTTTTATTTATCTAAGATTTTGTAGATAATAGAATGAGAATAACCGTTATTTGTGTCTATTAATTTGATTATATTTAGCTCAGTTTTATAGTCAGATTCGCTGAGAGGGATATTTAGTAACTGATGAATCAGGCTATTGAAGGCAGCATGTTTATGAGAAGTAGGATGATTAGAATCATTGGGAATAATTGCATCGGTATGAGCGGGTTTCCTGTATATTTTATAGCTTAGTTTGTAATGCAAATTAGTTTTGAGATTTGATTTCCCGCGCCAAACCTCTCAGGCAGAGCAAACTAAGTAGAGATGAGTTGAACTTAAGCGGAAAAGCTCGTGCCGATGAGGTGGAAATCATGTGATTGGCTTAGAGCTTGTCACGTGACCATGTTCCTGTTCTGTGCAGGTTTTTCGACGAACACGTGAATCCACAGTAAGGGTCACAAAGTGTTGTGAGCTTGAGCTTGACATATTTGCAATAATATACCTGGAAATATATAATCTAATTTTGTTGATTTAGTTATCTTCCTCAACCATCAATTTTCAAGCATCTAGGGTAGTTTGTACAAAAGGACAACTATATCATTTTAGCGACACTACCACTAAGCAAACTGAAATTTCACACTTTCAACTTTTTACTACAGAAAAGTAAATTGAGCTTATTTATGCAACTGTATAAAAATGAGGTGGCCCAATGGCTAAATGATTTTATAGTAAAGTAAATTGATAGAACTAAAGAAAAAGGAAAAATAAATTGCTAAGAGTAAATTGCTAAGAGTAAATTGCTAAGAGTAAATTTGATGAAGAAAGCCCACTTAGGGAAAGAGGAAAAATGTGGGAAGAATCCAATGCACAAAGGTGACATCTTCTTCCTTTCTTCTGTCTTCTATAGCAGAAGTAGTAACACACATTTTAACACAAATAGAGGAATATTTCGGCACTGTTGCCTTTATCAGACACAAAGAAGAAAGTACAAATAACACAAACACTGGATTACTCCATTTTGAATATAAAGAAGAACTGTTAGAAACACATTGTGCCAACTGTTTTTGGAAGTAAATATAAATTCCTTGGCTATGGTTAGTATTTATAAAGACCTATTTAAAATAATGATGATAATAAAAAATGATATTTTAAAATGATATTAATAATAATAATAATAATAATAATAATAATAATAATAATAATAATAATAATAATAATAATAATTAGAAAAATCTAGAAGAAAGAAAGAAATTATCTTCTGAACTATTCAGTTGAAGTTAGATTATTAATTTATTGTATTTCAAATAATTCGCGCATTTTCAAATATCTAAGCACAGATATTGGTTCATTCAATTTCACTACATCCTTTTATATCATAGTATCTACAGAGAGAGCTTACTTGAATCTGATAAAATAAGACATAAATTTAAAATTAACTATCAAACCACCATGCTAAATTGTTGAGCCTATTTGATTAATTATTATTACGTTTGGAGTCCTAGGCCATTTTATTTGTCTTTTTTCCTAAAAGCAATGGATTGATATTTTTAATTTGTATTTTTTGTTATTTTAAACAACAAACTATTTCCAAATTTTTTTAAAGTTTTATAGTTTTTGTAAAGCTTGGCTTGAAATATGTAAGCTTTAGTTAATCATCATCACTATCAACCAATCAGGTCAGTTTATTAAAATGTTTACAGATTCCTTTTTCCTTCCACCATTCTTCTCCTCTCCCTTGCATACTTTGTTATCTGCTCCTACCATCTCTTTCCTGGTTTCCCTTGTGGTCTTTTTCCTACTTAGTCTCCATCATTCTCTTTGGTATTTTCTCCTTTTCCATCCTCATCACATAACATCTCACCTTAGTTAATATTGATTATAATTCATAACATAGAAAGTGATATTTTTTATTTATAATTTTGCTGTCCAAATTAGTTAATTCAAAATTTTGTCGGTCATATTTAAAATGTGTCTATCAGTTTGTAATATTAAGATTTTATCAACTATTCAGATTCTAAATTATTCATATTTGATTCAAAATTATCACTATTAGATTTGAAAATATTAATAATAAAAAATCATTTCCATACCTCTAGCAATAATAAGCCTGTGTGAATCCAAAACTTTCAATTTTGAATAGATTCCAATAAAATATTTTGTAATGAAATATTTTTTTTATATACTTTTGATAAAATTGGGAAAATACTAATGTGAATTTTTTTTAACAAGGTATTTTGGATTAGAACTCTTAATACTGGAGAAGAAATGGGTTAATGTCTTGTGATGTGTACAGAATATGTAGCTCATCATTATGTAGCCTCCTCCACTTGCCAGTATCTTCAACCCTTTTTGGACCAAATAGCTTCCTAAACACCTTGTTTTCAAACACCTTAAATTTGTTTTTGTCTTGTAAGGTAAGAGACCACATTTCACACCAATAAAGAACTGATGAAATTACCATTTATTATTTTCTGAGTCCAACATTCCTTGATAACAGGCAAGAGTCGACAACTTAAGTAATAGCACGCATTTCCTAATTTCTACACTAGTATTGTTTAAGGTTCTAAAATATATTTTAACTGGCTAACCATGTCAAATGAAATGTTGTTTGCAGTAATCTCTAAATTAAAGTCATCTACCCTACTTATGTATTAAATTTGGAGAGCTTGGACTGGTAGTAGAACACTTTGGAAAAAAAGTTAAGAACTGGGATTTGAATGCTTTTCAAGTTATCTTGGGGTTTAAATGGTGTCCGAGAGAAAAATTGGGGTAATACCCTGCAAAAGAAAAGGCTGGAAACGACTGATTTAGGTGTCAAGTTCCTATTTCCTCTTATATTCATACTTTTTTTCCCCAAAAATTGATTCAAGATTCAAAGATAAAATTGAGATTTGGATTCATAAAATATTAGATTCTAGCCATCTCTTCTCATTACCACAAGCTTCGAACTATGTTTTGTCATCACAATACATAATCTGGTGTACTTCAAGTTTTAATGATAAAATATAAATTCAACTAGACAAAAAACAACCTTACCATCAGCTGTTGAGATAGATGACCCTTTGAGAGGGGAAATCTTCACAGCTGCACCCGAGTTCCAAGTGGTTGGTGTTGGCATGATCTCTGGTGACTTATCCACACTCGTCTCTGCGTAAGGTACAGCATTTGTATGATGCTCTTCTGGGTGGGCCGAGAGCTCCAATTTTACCCGTAAATCTGAAGAAAATACAATCTAGCTTTAAACAACTGATATTTCATAAACACCTCTTCACACTCTTTGTTTAACAGTGAGGAGACCCCCGATGGCTGAATGATGATATGATAATAGAAATTGATAAAAATAAACTATTATTATATTATTAATTATAAAATCTTTTACTCTTTGAGGTACACTACACTTCGTTTACACCGAAAGGTGGAAGTTAAACTTTAATGGGTTACACTAAGGCCATTGTACAAACTACACCATAGTTTAGTCTGACAAAGTATAACTGCCACCTTTCCGGGTAAACAGAGAGTACATAGTATTATGCATGGAAGAACATAAAGGAAAGGTCAATAAACAGAATGCTGTAGGAAATGGTCATGAACAAAATCCCAGGAAAACTCGGGGTGGAAGGAATGAAAGCCATTATGTTTGATTATGACTTGATGGTATGGAAGGAGAAGGAATTGGAAGTACAGGAATAACTACAGCAATGGAATGAGGATGTGAAAGAACGTGGAATGAAATTTAGCATGGCAAGTGATGGTATTAAAAGGAAGAGTATAAGGCCTAGTCTAGCTATGAAGTTGGATGGAGCATAGCTACGAAAAGTACAGAACATAAAATATATTGGCAGCGTGATTGAGGAGAAATATGAAAGTAGAGAGGATTTAATGAAAAGAGGATATTAGGGAGAGTTGTTTTATAGGTGCGTAAGAGACCTGCTATGGAGAAAAGAAATGACCTATAAGTGTAAGTAAGTGTTGTACAGGGCGTACTTTGTACCTTTTGTCACATATGCAGCCGAAACATGGACATTGAATGTAAGAGAGACTAGGAAAGTGGAGGCCACGAGGATGAAGTTTGTGAGGGACATGTTAGCTGTCACGAAAAGAAACAGGATTAGGAATGAAGTTATCTTGTAGAGTGTGGGGGTATAAGGAGTACATGATATCGTAGAGGAAGAGGCTGATATGGTATGGGCATGAAATGAGGATGGAAAAAACAGTGAATGGCAAAGAAAATGTTGGAAGTGTAGCATTTGCTACAGTTAAAGAAGAAACAAGACGAGGGGGAATGAACTACTCGATCGTCACAGTGCATGCACACTTCTGAAACTTTCACCTCATGAGCCATCTTGTAAATATTTTAGCCAACACATTAAAACTCTTTAAAAACTGAAAATCAAAATTATAATTACAAATAAACTCAAAATAAAGACACCAAATTACGGCTTTTTTTTTAAACAGAAATAAAAACACATTACACATAATACAAAGTCCACCGGTTAGTCACCAGAGTGATGATTAAATAAACAAGACTGTTAATTCTTACTACCCAACTGGTTTTTAACTATCTACAACTATGCAGCGAACCCCAATTTATTTCATATGATCCTTAAGTTAGATATTTTGTTGGGTTTCATGAAAAATAAATATTGTCAACAGCTAAACACCGATAAAACTGTTTATTTATGCCTACCACTCTATGTATTGGATATTGATTGTTTGGAATTGATTTAGGTAATCTGATCACTTAATAAGCGCTATCGAGTTTAAAAAATCAAAATACAACCTGCTAGTTCATAATTTGTATTTTAATTGATTTTAACTAAGAATTAATTTTTAAAATATGTTATTGAAGTAATTGTAAAAATATTCAAATGTAGTCCTGCCTAACAAAATGGGAATGAACATATTGCAAGAGTCAAAAATATGTTCGTATTTTAAATAGAATGTGTTCTCAGAAATCCATATATCACAAGAATCGAATATATTTCTTGTTTTTTATGCAGAGATAGATAAAAGATATAAAGAAATGATGATTAAAGTTGATCAAAAGGTAACTAGGTCTAATCTGTTTGTTTATTTCATGTTTTTTTTAGAAACTTAACTCATTCTATCAACACCTTTAAAAATAACTAAAATACACTCAAATTTTGAGTGATTTGATTTTCAAACAATAATATGAATTTAGATTGCTTAATTTGGCTGGATTTTACCAGTATTTGTGAGGGTTGGTTGGGGTTGATTAAAATTAAAAGCATGATTGAAATAAATCTTAATTTACAGTTTAGGCCTATATTGTGTAATTTAGATATATTTGTAGATCATTAAAATTTCTAACAATTTGCTAAGATTCAGATTCGAGAAATAGTGGCTTCGACCAATCTCTAAAATAAATGTTAGGTTAAGGTTAGAGCCACATCAAAGTATCATATTCAACAATTTTTAAATCTACTAAAGAAAAGTTAGGGCATGTTCATCATCAATTAATAAGTGTCCCCTCACCTTCTGGACAACTATTTCCTGGATCAACCGACGAACGCCGGCTCTCAGAGGCAGCTTTTCCGTTGCCGTCCGTATCCGCGGCAGCAGTTCTGTCATAAGTCACAGTATTGGCAGCACTAGTGGCAACATTCACAGCAGCATTATCCCTGGCATCCGATCCTCCGTCATAACGACCCATGTAGCCCTCTTTCTCATCAAGCTGAGGCTTTATATCTTGGTGTTGTTGAGAATCGGAAGGACGATAAGCCATGGACATGTTAGAGTGTTTCTCCGCTTCCGATGGGGGGCGAGACTTGCTGCCGTCCCGGAGGACAGATGCTCGAATGGCAGAGTCTTGGGCGGAGATGGCTTCGGAAGAACTCCGATGATGCCTCTTGCGCGGAGAAGTGTCATAGTGGGAGGATGGGGGAGGGGCAGAGGCAGGAATGCGCTGCTCGTAGGCTGGACGGTAGAGTGGGGGGTGCATGTAGGGAGACATAACTGGGGAATAGGATGAGGAGGCCACAGAAGGATGGTGGAGCTGCAGGTGCTGTTCAGACCCACCAGTCAAACCCTCCAGCGACTCCTTGGTCACACCATTTCCAGCCCCACTACCACTAATTTTTGCTTGTTTGCGTCCAGTCGGCGAGTCCAACTGACTGTCATGGCTCACTGTGCTGCTGTGTGAAGTCTGGCCCTGAACAACGGCCAGCTTCTCGTGTTCAATCGATAATCCTTTCTCTGGAAAAAAATAACATGTAGATCTATATGATATGTATGTAAAAAAAAAACACCAGCAATAAAAGTTTAAACAATTAGTAACACACCAGAACCTAACAAGTATAAGATACTTTTGTTAAGATTACAAAAAGTTTGCACTAGCACAATTCTACATTTTTGTTCACATGACATGTCAGATTTATAACGACACACAATATTACATATTTATTAGTTTCTCCTACAATTTTAAAAACTTAGATCGAAACAAAATAGCTTTTATATAATTTGAGCGCACATGTTATACAAAACATTTTCTTCAGAGTCAACGTTAAAATAATAATTTTAGAAAGGTCCTAAGTGCCCAGAAGGGAAAACCACTAATCTTCTCATGAAAATACTATAATTTAACAATATATTAACTTTATTGTTTAATTCGCCTGTAATGAATTGTGTTCTATGTACTTGAAATAGTTATTACAGAAGGCCTGGCTACGTGAGTAGATATTTTTAAGTCAGGTAGAAGTAGGGCAGTTACATGCCTGATTATCTTTCAAGGAAATATTTTGTCGAGTACTAACAAACCCCCACCCACCATTATCACAGCTTTCTACCCACCCCCCTTTCACCAAAACTTCCCAAAGCTCTCTTCAAGAGTTAAAATCGCAAAGTTGTCAAGTATAAGAAAATAATCAAAATTCTTCACAAAATATTGCATATAACCTTAATAAACAAAAATTTAGAAGTTGAAGCTATTTAGTTTGGTATTGTATACTATATAACTGTTTATATGTCTAATATTAAGAGTGATACCGGTTTTTTAATATTTTAGCCTCACACTTATATACCAAATAATTTGACAACTGTCGAGACTAGCTTCTTCTCAAGGTTAGTGGGGTACCCCTGAAGTAGGGATAGAGAGGTGTAAATCTGAAAGGAATGATAACAAATAGGGAAAAAAAATTGTTACAAAGTTATGCGAGTCTCAAAAGGGTTAAGAGAATAAATTAATATTTTCTCTCTGAAAAAGAATCCTAATTATCTGCTCACCGATTTAACTACTTAAGAAAGGACTAATGTAAATTAGTTAGAAATAACAAATTTAATGCAGTTGAATATTCAAACAATGATGACTTTAATGGAAGCTTCTTTGGCACTGAATTTATTTTTTGATAAATTTTTCAATCAAAATTAGATTGGTTTTAAAAATAAAAAAGTATAAAATTAAAATGATATATTAATCATATACAGTAGAAAGGCTTGTTCCGCTTTAGTCTCTGGCACCTAACCCGCCATATGAGCGGGACCCTACTGTATTGTTATATTGCTATAATATTATAAGTTTTATTTTGAAACCAGAGCCTGTACCGACTCCAACTCTGGCTCAGACTCCACTCAAAACTGCTTCAGACTCCCAACTCCATAACTAGCTCTGGCTCTGACTCCACTCAAAACTAGCTCTGGCTCTGACTCCACTCAAAACTAGCTCTGGCTCTGACTCCACTCAAAACTGGCTCTGGCTCTGACTCCACTCAAAACTGGCTCTGGCTCTGACTCCACTCAAAACTGGCTCTGGCTCTGACTCCACTCAAAACTGGCTCTGGCTCTGACTCCACTCAAAACTGGCTCTGGCTCTGACTCCACTCAAAACTGGCTCTGGCTCTGACTCCACTCAAAACTGGCTCTGGCTCTGACTCCACTCAAAACTGGCTCTGGCTCTGACTCCACTCAAAACTGGCTCTGGCTCTGACTCCACTCAAAACTGGCTCTGGCTCTGACTCCACTCAAAACTGGCTCTGGCTCTGACTCCACTCAAAACTGGCTCTGGCTCTGACTCCACTCAAAACTGGCTCTGGCTCTGACTCCACTCAAAACTGGCTCTGGCTCTGACTCCACTCAAAACTGGCTCTGGCTCTGACTCCACTCAAAACTGGCTCTGGCTCTGACTCCACTCAAAACTGGCTCTGGCTCTGACTCCACTCAAAACTGGCTCTGGCTCTGACTCCACTCAAAACTGGCTCTGGCTCTGACTCCACTCAAAACTGGCTCTGGCTCTGACTCCACTCAAAACTGGCTCTGGCTCTGACTCCACTCAAAACTGGCTCTGGCTCTGACTCCACTCAAAACTGGCTCTGGCTCTGACTCCACTCAAAACTGGCTCTGGCTCTGACTCCACTCAAAACTGGCTCTGGCTCTGACTCCACTCAAAACTGGCTCTGGCTCTGACTCCACTCAAAACTGGCTCTGGCTCTGACTCCACTCAAAACTGGCTCTGGCTCTGACTCCACTCAAAACTGGCTCTGGCTCTGACTCCACTCAAAACTGGCTCTGGCTCTGACTCCACTCAAAACTGGCTCTGGCTCTGACTCCACTCAAAACTGGCTCTGACTCTGACTCCACTCAAAACTGGCTCTGACTCCACTCAAAACGAGCTCTGGCTCTGAATCCCCCCAAAACAGTTTACGACTACAACTCCATGACTCCACAGCCCTGCAAGCTGCTTGTCCTAGCTTTGTCCAGATAGAGAATTCTGCAAGGCTTTCAAACCATTAAGGGAGTATGTGAAAGAAGGATTTAGTTAATTTTTTATTATTTTGAAGAAACTTATGTGACAGGAAGAAGAGCAAGAATTCTAAGGGGGGTGGGGGGGTTGTTGCCCCACACTAACCTATCGAGCATTGGAACCAGTAAGAGAAAACTAGAAACAACATACAGAGAGCCAAAAGTATAAGCAAGGAATGGCATGCCAGATTTCAACTTCTATTGGGCAAACATCATACAAATGTATACAGTACTCTGGGTGCACTCCAGAAAGAACAAGCAGGCACTGAAACCACACTTTCGGAATCATTGGAATAAGAAGTCAGAGTAAAGTTTAAAAGCAGTGGGCAAACATGCGGAGGAGGCTACATACAGTGGAATCATATGAATATGAAAATAGACCCCTATATTACCTCCCAACCATAGGCCACAACATTCAGAGGTCACACACCTAACACATAAGATAAAATGACATACCACTAAATAAAGTTGCTTAGTTGGCTCTCAGTGAACTATTTTTGTTTATCTTACTTTTTAAGTTGATACTACATTATGGAAACAAGTTTAGGAGAAATTACTTCGTGAATTTTGAACTAATAAAAGTATTTTACAAAATATGTATTTTAAAAAAATGGTTTAGGAAATTACTAGAAATGGGACCCTTAAATCCTTAAAGAGATTCAAGATTAAAATCCTTAGTTTTCTTTCTTTCAATATTTCAAGTGAAATTTGATTTAAAGCTCTAAGTTAATACTGCTTATTGTGGTTCAGAACTAATTATAATAATAGGATGAACTTAACAACCAGGCCCAAGATTTTTTCTAAGATCGGATTTGAAGATAGATTGGAGGTTCGAATTTAATGAGGTAGTGGATTCAACCCATATCTAGAAATTACATTGGTAAAATGGGGATTCAGTGAATATGAATAGTTTTTAAGGAAATCCATTCTAAGAAAAATGTCTTCTAAACTTCAAATTTCGACACCCCTTTGTCCCTCCCCCAACCTTCCATCAAGTCCAATATATTGCGACATTGACATCTTGGCTTTGACCAAACGACCAGTTGTAATGTGTTAAATACATTTTAACTCACACTCAATGAAGCTCTATATTAGGTTTAAAACTATTATAGGGCTTCAATAAGTGTAAGTGTTAAAATGTATTTAACATATTACACACCCAAGTGGATTTTGAAGCCGCTTATAAACTTAATATTATTACTTACTAACTGTTCGGGTTATACGCACTTACGCTAATGTGCAATGGTAGAGTGATTTGTGAGATGAAATGGAGGACCTACAGTTTAACGTGGAATCCGAACCACGGTGAAGGCCTGACATTCCACACATTCACAAGTTGTGATTAATACACGTCTCGTCGGAGGTGGAGGAAGGGTTTGGCAATCAGATAAATCTGTGCCGGGACCGAGGATTGAACCCCGGACCCCTGGCACAGAAGTCCGTCCGACACCTAGACCGCCAGGTCACCAGTTACAAACTTAATCTGGAAAAAGGTATGTGCACACACCTGTAGACATTCGGCAGCCTTGAGGAAACTAGAGAGACTCTCTTGTGAGACGTGCACCTCCCCTTTGTACATGAACTCCAGAAGAGCGGACATGTTGGAAGAGGAGGTCCCGTCCAGAATGACAAGAACACTTGGGCACAGCGGCGCCCGCTCAAACAGATCCTGGAAGTGCTTGCTACATGCCGCCAGGATAAGTCTGTGAGCTTTAAATGTCACTCCTGAAATAGAGCATTACATTTTCTTTAGGTCAAATGGAGAGATGTTTGTGATTTTAATATTTTCTAATTTTTAAACAATTTTATTAGTTGGAAAAAACCAAAGCTATACAATTAAGTATATATGAAAGGCAAAGCTTGGGGGATGAAAGATTATAAATACGAAAATCAGCAATAACTGAGTCATATTCAAATAAATTGTAAAGTGACACCTTGACGTGGGAAGCAATTCTATTTTTTAAATATATTTGAATTTTAGTGGTGTTTATCTAGGCAATTTTAACACCATTCCTAAACTATTCAGTTGTTATTTTAACAATGTAGTTGTTATTTTAACAATGTACTTGTTATGTTACGAACATAGAACATAAGTTAGGGATATATAAAAATAAAAGTTGTCATGATCACCTACATACCTTCACAAAAGAGTATGACATCTGTCAGGCTTTCCGATTTAAACAGATTGCCAAACGCTGTTGCCAAATTGCTGCCAAAACTGTTCCACTTAAGACAGAACTGCTGCTGTGAATCCATTCCCGGTGTTCGGTGGAATGTATTAGCTGAAACAATAACACATATCATTTCAAAAATAGTGCCAAAATAGTGTGTTTTAAACAAAATATTGTGTTGTTCGATGCCATAGCTAGGTTGAAAGAACATTGGTCAGCTGAGCAAGAAATCCTGGCACCGAGGAAAAATTCACCATGGGTGAATTTGGGGTTTCCCTTTTGATAAAAATGAATTGACGGCCTGAGGATATAAGTGTTGTGTTTGTACTCAAAGTTGCGTTAATTTGTAAATTATGTGATCCAACCAGTTGTTTTATTAAATTATTCCTAACTATAAAAGACACAATCTTGGCTGAGAAGACCTGAAGCTCTGAAAAGCTTGCACTCAACTGTTTGTGACTTGCCTCTAAAATGTTCCAAACTGGGGTCCGTGCAGAGCCGCCCAAATTTGGTTTGCACACAGATACCCAAATAAGGCCCACACCTAGATACCCAACAATCAAGCAAGACTACCATGCTTAGTTCCAGGCACAGATACCCAACTGGGATCCATACACATATAACCAAGGCACCCTCAGTTGTAATAGGTCAGAATGTAAAATTAATTATCCAAAGTTTTCCGCTATATGGCATTACTTGTGCATTCTTAAGATAAAGATGATAAAAACATATTACCAATAGTTTTTAACATATTAATGAATATGAAGCCAAATTGTGATAAATTTTTAGAAAAATTCCAAACTGTTACTTTTCTAGCCTAGCCAGTGGTTACTGGATTGGCATGACTTTTATTCTGTTTACAATGTGTAATATTGTCTAGCAAAGTCTAGGAAATAATGAAAATAGGAAACAAATTTAAAACCTAAAATAAATATTACTCTTTCAAGGAAAAATTGAACTCAAAATGCTAGTCATCATTAATAAATATTGTCTTCTTCCAACCGATCCCATGTATGTCTTGAAATTTTTTTAGGTATCACCATCGGAAATATTAATATAATGCATTTTCTTTCATTAACAAACCTTTTCATGATAGGCCTATAAATCGACACAACAAACTAATTCAGATTATCCCGCACACACACATTTCTTTAGTTGTCAATGTTTGTATTTTTATGAAAGAGAGAGATTTGAAACTCATTTGTGACTTATGATACCATAAACGCTGTAATGGTAAATAAAAAAATATATCACTTGTTAAATTGCACACGCTTGAATAATTAATCTACAGCCAATCAATGAACAAGGTAAGCTTTAAAAGTTATTTTATATTTCTGTAGTTTAGGGTATTTTTATATTTTACACAGATGAGCAAATCAAGTTTTAAATGCTCTTTGCTTGTGTCAAAAAAGACATAACAAGGTCTAAATGAACAGTGATGTGACTTTAATCTCTTCAATAAAATGTATTTGTTTAAAATGATCTACAAGGGCTTGGCTGTGGAAAAGATTATTAAAGACCCATGCCATTTGGTGGGGATGTAAATAATGCAAGAAAAGGTCAGTGTTTTGCAATGTATATAATAAAACTTTTTTTTCGGCCAAAATAAATTATTGCTCTAATAGAAAAAAAGTTTAACTTTCTTCATGTAGTGATATCAACAGTTTGTGAATATTTATCATGAGCACAGTGGCATTAGATGACAAACATTTTAAACAAAGAGAACATGTTGTCACTAAATTCCAAAACACCCTTGACAGATATTAAAAAAATGTTAATATTACCATCCAAAAACTTTTATTGGTTTAAATCCTTGTGTGATTCAAGTTTTGTTGTTTACCAAGTGACCCGAGATCATTGTGTTACTAGTATGATAATTCCACAATAAATTAATTAACTCACAGCAAAATGACTTTCTACTTTTAACCTTCCTTGAACATCTTTTCTATTACTACAACCACGCAAACTACTATGCCCCACTTTTTCTTGTTTTGCAAGTTGAAACACTTATTTTCTACTTGTTGAGATAACAAGGTTTTACTCAAAGGTGATAGCTCAACCACTACAGCATTAACCTGATATGAGAGTTGAGTTACACAAGCACCTGTCTTACTGTTCCGGCAAGTTGTTGCTCAGATAAAGCTTCATGAATGTAGTGCACTGATGCATAATCAATGAAAATTACTAATGTTGGGGGGGGG
>CABFWB010000725.1:79888-100846 GCA_902151455.1 Timema bartmani | reverse complement strand
GGGGGGGGGGCCTAATATTAAGTTAAAAACTATAAAGAGGTTATGCAAGGTTATTTTAATTAGAGGGTATAATCTAAGACCAAAATTTGCTTTGTAAATTTAGCTCATATTTGTTACAAGAGTATCATCTGATTTAATACTTACTCTAACATTGTTTGCTACCATTTGAAATCCATGCTAGTTGAAATAGTAATAATTCAATAATTTGGTAAAATTAGCCTCAATTTTTTAATAGGCCTATAAAGGAAAAAAGTAGGGCATCAATGAAGATGTGTATATATGTTTCTTAGTACTTATTCTATCAAGAACCGAAAAGTTTACCTCATGATCAAGGGAAATTTATTTTTTAGAGAAGCAAAATGCATTTTATGCAAATATCTTTAAAAAATAATTTTA
This sequence comes from Timema bartmani, assembly GCA_902151455.1. Lineage (NCBI taxonomy): Eukaryota > Metazoa > Arthropoda > Insecta > Phasmatodea > Timematidae > Timema > Timema bartmani. The sequence goes on along the minus strand of CABFWB010000725.1, from coordinate 100,450 downwards.
TCTAAAAGTGTTAAGAGAACTTAGTTAAAGTATACAATATTTCCTAAAATCTAGTGTTTTATTTGTTGCTATACAATACAAATTGACAGTTATGAAACTTCTAATGTGTGTCACTTTTGGATCCCCTTTTAGAAAACCAATTTGTATTCCCTTTTTAGTGATTATCTCAGAAATCGTGGATTCTACATAAAAATACTATTCACAAAGTTTAAAGCTTATTTAATAACCTTTAATTAGTTGTTTTTGAAATCGCTCTAAGATGGAAATTAACTCGCTAATGAAATTTTTGAAAAAGCATATAGTTACTTGAGAAATCATTATTGCTAATTAACTTTGTTAAAATACATCTAATCAAAAAGTGAATTAAGATCTTTCAATTTCATATTCAAGAATGGTGTTTTGTAGAATTCATAAAAAAAAAAGGTACTGTGGGCTGCATATAATCGTGATCAGCCAAGTTTGATAAGCCTGGTCAAAAAGTAAATTCTAAATACAATGAAAGGTAAACAGTCTTACAATAACAAATTAAAATTCTTATAAGCTGTACCATAGAGTAACCAAGAATGAAGTGTCACCTTTTTATCTTTCAGGGTAAGCTCAGGGCACTATTTTTGTGCAACTATATATATATTAATCTTAATCATTAATATATATATATATATATATATTAATCTTAATCATTGCCAGCCCTGGTAAACTCCATTCACGGTAGGAATTACTCTCTAAAAGGTCTTTTTTCCTACCAATATCCTACTATATAATAGAGTTCAGGTAGGGTAGAAGGCCTTTCAGAAAACAAATCCTACTGTGAACAGACTTTATGTGGCCACAGGAAGGAGTTTAGGAAATGTGAGAAAAGGTGTGTTTGTAGTTGTTAAAGCAAAACTTTTTTTTTGGCTAAAATAAATAAAATATATCTTCAGTACAAACATAAAGTTTAATTTTTTTCACATGATATCAACAGTTTGTTGAACCGATCTTTCATGAGCATCATAAGATTAACTTTTTTAGATTAAGAGAAAAAGTTGTCATTAAATTCTAGGACACCCTCGACAGATATTTAGTGACTGTTTAGGTCACCATGTGTAGAAAATTTTCTCGCGTTCACTACATCCCCAACTTAAGTTAACACCACCTCAATGCTACATTAAGTGTGCTAACCGCTCACCTAATCCTGAATGAGCTACGGCATCTAAAGTATGCTAACCGCTCATCTAATCCTGAATGAGCTATGGCATCTAAAGTATGTATGCTAACTGCTCACCTAATCCTGAATGAGTTACGGCATCTAGAGTAAGTAAGCTAATCACTCACCTAATCCTGAATGAGTTACGGCATCTAGAGTAAGTAAGCTAATCACTCACCTAATCCTGAATGAGTTACAGCATCTAGAGTAAGTATACTAATCACTCACCTAATCCTGAATGAGTTATGGCATCTAGAGTAAGTATGCTAACCACTCACCAAATCCTGAATGAGTTACGGCATTTAAAGTAAGTATGCTAACCGCTCACCTAATATTGCAGATTACATTCTGCAGAGGTGACCAAAATAGCATTCATATTCACAAGCTCTCAACTTGCCAATTTTGCAATATTTCCTTACAATCATACATCATTACATCAGTTAATATATAAAATAATAACTCAAATTTAAATGTAATTGATAAAATTAATATGCATACTCAATTACGTTAAGGTTTGGGGGTAGCATTAGAAGTAATCTTATTTGATGAATGTAAAAATGTGTGTTTTTTTAAACATATTGATTACAAAATTACCATAGGGTGTAGACACAGTTCTAGGCAAAATAAATATTTGTTGCCATAATATTTATTTAGGCCCTACGTAGATATTTACAATTATTTAATTAAACTTACTTACTCTATGGTAATGCAAACTCGAAAGTTCATTGCCGCACTTTAAAAAGTATGCCACCCATCCCTATTTTGAGCTAGTTCCATCCAGTCCACCTCACAACACCCTTCCCCTATCTTGAGCTAGTTCTATCCAGTCTACCTAATTATACCGTCTCTTTCAGGTTAATTCTAATGTTATTCTCCCATCTGTGTCTAGGTTTTCCCCAAGTCTTTTCCCATTGGGTTTATCAGTAAATACCCTCAACATTGTTTTAGATTCTTCCATTCGTGCTGCATGTCCTGGACACAGTAATCTAAGAGACTTGATTATCCTAGAAATGTCATGTGATGAATAGGCCTGCACAGTATGTAACTCATCATTATGTAACCTTTTCCATCCCCCAGTATCTTCATCCAAATATCTTCCTAAGTGCCTTGTTTTCTAACATCCTAAATTTGTTCTCGTTATGTATAGTAGAAGACAACGTTTCACACCCATAGAGAACAACAGATAAAATTATTGTTTTGTATATTCTGATTTTTACATTCCTCGAGAGCAGGCGAGATGTTAAGAACTTATCGTACTGATTGAGTAATACCATGCATTTCCAGACTATTATTTTTTTATTTTCACTATTATATTTTTATTGCTATTTAAAAGTGTTCCTTAATGTTTATTCATTAACCATGTAAAATAACGTGTGTTCTTATAAAACTATTAGATAAAACAGGTTATTAGCTGCTTTATGCACAGTCCATAAGTGTATTTATTTTTGAGCCACTATGTTAATATCATTGTGGATATCTTGATTTGCAGTGGCTCAATACATTAGGTGTGATTTTATTCGCATTGCTTAAGTAAGACTACAATTTTTACCCCATCATACAAGATAGAACATTCTTAAAAGTAACCATCTGCAATTACAATTTACACTTGTCAATTAAGATCACGTGAAAGTCATTTTTTTTAACTATATTTCTTAAACTACCATTATAGGGCCTACTTAATAAGATAGTCGTGACAGTAATGACTCTCAATCAATGCTTGCAATGAAATATATTTTCAAGGTGCTCCAAAAGGTTTTTCGTAAGTAAATCAAAGTATTATGCATGTGTCCTCCTTTCCAATTGAAGTGGAATTGATTTCGGGTAGATTTGAATATAGTTAACATGTAAACGTATTCAAATCCAACCCAAGTCAACTGGTACAACCCAAGGTTAGTTTCGGGTGTTTATAGTCATGTTTATGGATGTGGGCCTATATGGATGGATAAAAGTTTTGTTGGTGTTTTATTTTCAACACTTTAGTTCATATCCAGTGTAAGACATAGAATTTTAAAATGAAAGATGTGGTCTATTTCTGAAAAGCAGTTTGACAGCAGTGTAGAATTATTAAAATGAGTATAGGTGTCCTAAACATATTAAATATTTTAATGTTTGAAAGCTAGATATGGCTATTTTCAACATCTGGTGGCTAGATGTTGTAAAGAGGGGACTTATTAGAATAATTTCAACAAGTGGAGTGCAAATATATTTTTTAAATGAAACCAGACTCCAAATGTTTCCGAACAGTTTGCTAGGTAAGTATGAAACCAAACATCTTATGGTAAAAGTGCATTTTGATAGAACAAACTTTTGCTCATTTTCAAATCATTAAATTGAATACAGGCATGGGATTTTCCACATCTAGGTATTTTAAAGTCTCCAAAAATGTCATAAGCAATTAAATATTTGTTTGCTGAAACCAGACAGCTAAATATTTTCAATAGCTAGTAGACAAGATAGTAGGTCATAGTGTCGGAAACATACTTTTAGATTATGCTTCTAGCCACTGGTGGGGAAATTATGAGCTTTGCTGAAACCAGGTACCTCGATATTTTCAAAAGCCTGATGGTTAAGTATGTAAGCAGTCTGGCCAGAACAATTTTTTTTTATATATTTGCTGGACAAGTAACTCTTTCAGCCATCGAGATACACTACAAAGTACCTAACGTAAAGAATAATTTTACCCTTCCACCTTAAAACTTTTATTTCTATTTATTCTATTTTTTCAGTTTCCCTGCCAAATTGTGTTGTTTGGTTATTTTTTAACTTATGTAGCCTTAAGTAATGTTCTTGTCTAGCTAACAGAATGAAACATAACATTCCTAGATAAAAGTTAGAAAATTAATCATTTCAGGTGATCAATTAATTCAAGTCGTGTAGTCAATTTGTTTTCCATTTCAATAAGATTCCATTAATAAAATATAAAATAAGCGTAGTCTAGATACACTAGGTCAGGGGTCGGCAACCTTATTTGGGCAAAGAGCCACATTTTTGCATTTTAGAAAATTTGTGACACTCAAAGAGCCACTCATATATTTTACTTATATGATTGATAAGTGTTATTAAAACATGCATTTGTTATAGGATAAATCCCATTTATTCAAGCTTAATCCTATCCTACACAAACAGCTTTCATTCGAATTTTTATACTAAGTAGGTAGGTACATAATTGATTTTATTTTCGGCTCTAGCTTTGGATTTTTGCGACACAACCAATCAAATTAATGTGAAATCTGAACCTGCATTTCATTACATAACTAAGTGATATCTGGTGCGCAGTTAATAATTTTTAGTTTTAGCAAGATTTAAGACTAGTCGTGAAGGCTGCTCCTTAGTTTACTTTTGATCAAGGTCATATTGTAGAATGTTTGCTCACAATATGATGTTGAACCAAAGATGGTCAAAATTCCCAGTGCGTATATTTTTAACAGGCAATACGACTCTGAAAGACTGTTCTAAGTGTCGAATATCATTTAATCCAGCCGTTGTAATCTTGATCATTCAGAACATTTATGTTAGGCAGATAACAGGCTTTGTCATATTTCGAGACTTTCCAGAGATGCATTGAGAGTCTGTCTGCAATGTCTGATGAATTCATCCTGTTCTTGATCATTGCATTGTTAATTAAATCGAGTAACTGTATAGTTTATTTTTGCATCGTTGATTAAACCGAGTAACTGTATAGTTTATTTTTGCATCGTTAATTAAACCAAGTAACCATGTAAATATAATTGTAATTTTTTTTTTCTGCAACTGTAGCAACATGAGTTTCCAATTTACAAATAATGGGTTTTCTATGAAAATCACACTTTACATAAAGTTGGTTAACTTGAAGCTGGTTGGATTTGTGACTAAATTATTAAAAAAATTCATTTAAAAAAATATAAATTCAGGGTTACGTTTAAGTTAAATTATAATTTATTTCAAAATTAAAGGTTGGCCTACACCTGACAATAAATATAGGCGCCTATATTAGTTTTTTGTGTTTCTAATGATGAATTTATTTGAACAATGGATATGTTGTTTTATTCAAATTCTGTCTACCTAACTTTAGTTTGAACAGTTAATGTAGAGCAAGGGTTAGCAATCTTTCTGGGCTGCGTTCAACATTTATATTTATAAAAGGTCTCTCGAACACCCTTCGGTTCTCCACCTTTTAATTCAACTATTTCCAACAGTACTTATGTCCCTGCCTTTAAGGTGGGATGAAATGGGGCGCGAGAGAAGGCCAGTGGTTTTTACAATTTTTGTGGCAAAACTTTTTTTGGCTAAAATAAATCAAATATTTCTCAAGTAGTAACCTATATTTTAATTTTCTACACCTGGTGATATCAACAGTTGTTGAATCTGTCATGAGCATAGCGGCATTAGATGAGAAACTTTTTAGATGAAGAGAAAATGTTGGTCACTAAATTCCAGGACACCCTTGACAGATAGTCATAGGCTAAATAAAATGTACACTCCATTTACCCTAAATGGCAGCAGTCTTACCTTGATGGATTACACTATGGTCATTTCTTATAAGCTGCACCAAAGAGGAATAATCTAAGTTTCGCTTTCCTTTTTGTGACAATGTAGTTTTTTTTGTGCAATCAACTGAAAACTGTTGCAAGATAGACCTTTTGCCAACCCCTAATGTAGAGCAATAAAATTAAACTACTTAGGATTTCCTATTGTTCAAGTGTTTCACATTAAGTTGCCTGGAAATAATTTGGGTTTGAATTTCAACACTACTATATATTACAAATTATATTTCTAATATACCTCTATTTAATCTATTGAAATATGGTCAAACCTTTTCTATTTTAAATGACGACCGAGGGGGTCAGGGCAAAAAAATGATAAAACTCATTTTATTGAAACGTTTGTTAGTAGAGATTTCTGTTAGCTTAACTCTTGAAATACAATTTTTTTTATAGTCAGTCAAGATCTTCAGGATAGCTAGGACTGTATCGCGAATATATTATTTATTTTTATAGCTAGATTTCAGGATTGCGTAGAAGTTTAGATGGTGGTGTGTAAAGTACATTTCTTGACAACCAAATATGATATATTCATCACGTTTTGTACCCTTTAGGGCAGATCCCATTTAAATATATTAGGGTTATCAAATTATTGCTACGACCGCCCATGAATTATAAACAAAAAGTTTTTTATATTTTTGTAAACTTAAACCCATATTTTTCTTGTTAAAATATCGCTATTTAAATAAAGAAGTCTTCTATTAACGATAAGTAGCTAGACTGAGATGGTATGGTCATGTACTGAGGATGGAGAAAGAGAGGATGGAAAAGAAAATTATGGAAACAAAGTACCTAGGTAAGAAAAAGACTAGGGAGGCCAAGAGATTAGGGGAGGAGCAGACAACAGAAAGTGTGTGAGAAGTGAAGAAAGGAAGCCATTAAAGGAGGTTGAACGGTGGAAGAATAGAGGAAAGTGGAGGCATTTTATTAAACTGACCCAGCCACAGGCTTGAAACTGGTGATGGTGAAGTAGCTAGAGGCAGCCATTTTCCACAAGACACTTTTTTGGTCAAACTTTAGCTCTCCAAAATGAAGGATTTTAGCACATAAATGTAAGTTTTGAAGAATTTTTGTTCCACTTTCAATCACTTCCGTGTCTAACTTTTTTTTAGAACTGCATCTTACTACCTGTTTAGGTTATACATGTATGTACAAATTATGCTATTGAGTTAGGGATGAGGAAGATTGAATTTAGAGGAAGTGTACCTGCTATTTGCATGGAGGGAAAGTGAAAAAAAAATATGTTAAACACACTATGTACACTCGGCCAGGATTCAAACCTTGAACTCTGTCATCAACAGTCTAGGCTATTGCAAGAGTGATGCCTTTAACCATGCGGCCATCGTAGCAGGTTCTGTGTGTAGCTGAAATATGACTTGTGGAAGCCTAGATTACAAATGCAGCCATTTGTTCACGAATAGATATCAATAAAAGGAGGTGTGGACATAGTTATGACGTATGGACATCTAACTCATGTGGCAGGCTACAAAACAGTAGCTTAGTTGTGTTTAAGTCTTCAGCCTGCTCATGCAGGCTTGCAACCAGTTTCAAATGTGTTTTATCATATAACTTTAAACAAAAGTTAAACAATATGTATCATAATTTACCTACCCAAATTATGAGAACATAATGAACCAAATCAAAACCATTCATTTTACAAATAAATGATAATAAACGGTGTTGTAACATGTTTGATAGCGCCTACTTTGTCGGTCTATTAAATGTAAAAAGTTTTTAACTGTAGGGACCTAGAAGTTGTTCTGAGTAGAAATAGAGATAGGGGCTTATCTTAAATAAAGCAAGTGACAATTTTTTTTAAAACAATATCTTTAAATAAATACCAACTAAATATCATAACCGTGCTTTTCTTGAAATATAGTAGTCCAGAAACGGATCAAAATGTTTAAAATTACTACTTTAATATTACAATAAGACTTAAAACACATGTCTTAATGAATTAAAATAGTTAATAAAATGTTGATCTGTCTTAAGCAAAAATTTTATTTTTGAAATATGCCTACCTACATTGTATTTGTGTCTTCCGTCAAATTGTAGAAACTAAGTATTTGAGGAGAAAACGCTGGGTATTTTATATCGAGGTGTGGCAATCTTGCAAAACCTACTAATGAAAGTTAGCTTACTACAATTTTTGAGGGTGTGTCAGTTAATATTTACTATCCAAGGCAGATGAAAGATCCAACAGAAATTGGGACATATCTTACGAATGCATTTAGAATTTCCCCTATGAGTGTGCCACAGCAATACTGCTTACATATTTATAATTTACGATTTGGGTTATATATTGCAAATAACCTAATTATTTTTGACATGTTAAAATAAATAATATGGGTTCTTAAATAAACTGTTTGAATCTCACACCAATCCAAAAGAACAAAAAAAAACATTCTTGACTGACACTTCAGAGTTAAGTAACTATTATAATGAATCCATTTTGAAAACCTACATTCCACACAGTATTGATTGAAATCCTATAGATTAAGTTAGTTAAGCAAATTACCTAAAGTTGACAAATGGTCAACTGGATTACATCGGTCACCACAAATACAAATTACTTGATATCAAGGCTACAATTTACCTCAGATTATAAACCGTGATACCCATCTTCGTCGTAATGCAAATCAAATGGGTAGGTCTAAGTCTAAAATTAGCCCAGTGCAGTGAATGCACTTATCATATTTCAAGATTTGAATATGTAAAACTGAAACAACAACAAACATTTAGATATAATCAATAACACTTTTCACACACAGCATTATAAGCCCGATTGTCAACACATTTGCGTCGCAATAAAGAGTTGTCACACGATTACGCACAAGGCTTTGTTCAAGGTAAGCCTTGCGCCAAATCATTCACATGCAACCATCTTGACACGATTCATGCAACACCAATATAACAACCCATGTCCATTGCATAGGTACTCTTGCAAATATCACTCATGTAGAGCAAATTATGTTCATCGAGAGATAAATTACTTTTCATAGTATTATAGAATATCTATGTCATCGTAGTAATAGTTAACTATGTTGAAATTATACCTGAGATAGGTCCGTTTGCTATTTATAAATAACTTAATATCTCTAACCCGTGCATAAAAAGAAATGTTGGTGTAGTCTACTGCCGCAAACAGTTGCGTACTTATTAATAAAGTTAATTCTTTATGTTTTATGTAGTTAGAGATAAAATGAAGTGTATATCATTCTATATTTGTTATTTTATAATTTAAAAAATATATGTGTGAAAATTATTTTTTGTTAATGTGCTATATTATTAGTTAATTGTAGGAAATAGTGAATAAAGCTCACAATATGAACGGAAATCACAAACATTTGCACGCAAATATTTTCATACTTCCCCTGGTGAGCGAAATGCAAATTAATTTTCGTCATCACGATAGTCAGAGATGACGATAGTTCCTCCCTTTACCGCTAGGAACGTCACTTGTTAAAACCCCATTAATTTTCCATACTCAGCTGTGACCTAGTGAAAATATTTAAAATGATTAATATAGTTTCTAAGTCTGGGAACTTAGCACCATTTATAAAGGTTTCAACTCAAACAGTAGCATCGCAAATCAAACCTCTTGCTCCTGCAGTAGTTGTTGCAGCTTCTAAAACTGAGATTCAGCCTGCACCCAAGCAGCTTACTGTAGAGACCTTGAGCAATGCTCTACCAAGAGGTCAACTCAGACTTGTCTCAGGAATTGGAGGTAAGTTAAATTAGATGAAATTATATTAAATATTACATATAATTTTAGAGCAAAAAAAAACTTGATATAGCCATTCCTTATGAAGCATTATCGAAGGAAGCCAATAGAATTTTTTCTTGACCAATAGCTAGACCATAATGTTGAACTCCGGGCTAGGGCGAAGGCCCTCGAACGCTTTTGTGATGATTTTTACAAACATTTTATTTTGGTTAGCATTAAAAAAAAATTTCAGTAAACTGTGTACACGGTAGGCCTATACAGTTACCACTGCTACATAGCCTTTGACTTTATGTAGAACTAGACCTATCTTTTATCAGTAAAGAAGGCCTACCTACCGATTCTAGTAAGACATCATTCAGCTCAAGAACTTTAAACTCATCTCTTCGGTTTAAAATGTATGAGTGCTCACTTCAGCAGAGTCAATTCATTTTCACATTTAATTTGATGAATAACACACAGTATGTTACCATATTATAGGCATACTTTTTAAAAAACGGTGTTTAAGTATATCATCTCAATCTTTACACAAACCAAATATTTGCTTTTAAAACATCTCAATTTTGAGTATTTTATTTACATTGAAACATTTTATTTGTATTTTATTAACTCAATCAAACTTATAATATAATAATGTTAATTAGTATCGAAAGTTGCCTGCTGGGGAAGAAACGATCCACTAAGAATGATGTCAACCGAATAATTGATGAAATTATTGAGGTTTGTCACATTTCCCTTTTGTGAACGTTCCTTTTGTTTGAGGGAGAATTATTTTATTTATTTATTTATTTTTCCCCGCGTCTTACTACCCGTTTGAGTTATACGCTTAAGTACTATTCAAGCTAATGGGTTAGGAATTTGGAAGGTTGAATATAGAGGAAGTGAACCCGCATTTGCGTGGAGGGAGAGTGGAAAACCATTTAGGGAAAACCACCCCCAGTTCACCCGACCGAGATTCGAACCTCGATCTCCCCGTTCTCGGCAGTCGAGCTCAACACAACTAGCGCGTTAGCTAACTATGCCACCAAGGTGGGTTTGAGGGAGAATTATTATAGTGATTTGAAAGAGGGGGGAATTCCAGAAGGGAAAGGAATATAGGTCTATGACAAATCTGTAAACGGGTGTGCTAGTACGACTAGAAGGTGTTTTTTTTAAACAAATCAATAACTGACAAATAAAATCTAGTAAAAATGTTTTCCTAGAAAAAAAATAATTGGAAAGTGCAAGATTACCTTATTTTAATTTCTTCATTTAATGTTTGAAACTTACAACCTTGATACTAAAATTAGGGGCTTACATATCTGATTAAATGCAGTTGTTTTTGAGCTAGGAAGATGTTCCACAATGAAAGGCTGGAATATTCCTCTACTAGCAGAAGTACACGACAGCCTGACCCGGAGTAACCACGCAATGAATTGTGGGCAACACTTTATGTCTTCCGGCCCAGTTTTTAATAAATTTAAAATTTCAGCTTCAAGGTGTAAAGCCTACATGATTGTGCACACAGCCCAGGGTAATAATTTTAAAATTTTAGCCCTCACGCAATTCTCATGACAAGCAGACAAACTCTTCAAGACTTATCTACCAGTATATTAATATAACAGAGATTTTGACTGTTGTTTTTACTAACAGTAGTGGCTTTACAACAAAAATTATGTATTCACTTTTAAATTAAGCTAATTGTTTCTGAATTAAAACTCTTGTGTAGCTTTGTGTCATAATATTGAAATTTTAATATTGTAAAATTGAGCTGAAGATTTGGAATCCTCTCCTTTCTGATTGGTAGAACATAAACTAATGGAAGTAATTTTCTTGTTTCAGTATCAACTCACGTGAGACTAGCTCACACAGATATTCAAATTCCAGACTTCTCGGAATACAGAAGAAAATCTGTTAAAGATCCTACGTCCCGCAACAGGGAAAGTGCAGATAGCCGCAAGGCTTTCAGCTACTTAATGGCTGGAGGTGAGCCCCATTTCATAAGACTCAATACACCACCAACTAGTGAAAGATGGTCCTGGATACGAGACAAACCAGGATGGCTCAGTGGTGTATTTTCAAAAAAGAAATTCATACTGTAAATGGGAATAATTTTAGGATAAAGAATTAACTAGACCTGAATTGAATTGTTAGAAATCAGGTCGTATACCTATCTTAATTTTTTTTTTTTAAGTGGTAGCGCATTAGTGTGCAAAGAGAAAGGTTCTGGATTTGATTCCCGTACTCATGTTGTCATTTTTCTCCTAAGTGAATTTGATTCAGCTATCAGGACTGATCCTGTGTACAACCATCGGGTGTCGGTTGGTGATACACATGAATTAATAGTAAATACTTGTTCATTTTGGACATTTAAATAGAAGGCTTTTATATTTAAGGCGTATTTAAACTAAGAACTGTACACTGTACCTAACACACATCTTATCTCCTATTCCCTTTTTTCTCCTTCACTGAAACATTGGGTTGTGTAGTGACTGTATTTCTTCAACAAGTTTAAATTAGCCTGTTCTTAACACAAATGGCAATACCAATATATCGATGACAGGGAAAGGTTAATATAACTGAACCCAATTTATTTGATAGCTAGCCAGAAGAAGTAAGTTGTGCCATGGAAGAGAAATTACAAACGTCATCTCAACAAGAACATTCATTTTAGTTACTTCAACTACGGCAGTAATAATTGCAGGTAGCCGTTAATTTGTGCAGTAGACATTCCAGAAAACGACAATTGCTGCCCTCTGCGTGGGCACGATTGACGATGAAGACATTTAGATACCACAATGTATCAAAATGTTATGTCACAGTCCACTTTCTTTTTATATCTCCATAAATACAGTCCAATTTTCATTGGCAGGACCTTATCTTGACTCTAGAAAGGTCTCTATGGATCTAGTTTCACGCATATTTATACATCAAGTCATGTGATTTGCAGTTGCCACTTTTGATGGATATCGTGAATACTTATAAAATAGTGCTTATAATATAGTAAAATGTTATCAATGTTGACTTCAACAAAATATGTTTGTATTTTCTAAAAGGCCCTACCTATAAAAATTGGACTGCACAATAGCTATTCTATGCGAGTGGCAAGTTTTCTAATAGTCTTTTCCATACTTACAATAAAATATTCATAAATAATTGGCTCGGTTTGTGTATTTGTCTTGAATCTAGGTGCTGCGGTAGTGACTGCATATGGCGCTAAGGCTGTGGTCACACAGTTCGTGAGTAGCATGAGTGCCACTGCAGACGTCTTGGCTCTGGCCAAGATTGAGATCAAACTGGCGGATATTCCCGAAGGAAAGAGCGTCACATTCAAGTGGCGTGGGAAGCCTTTATTCATCAGGCATCGGTAGGCCACTTCTTTGAGTTTAATTTTTACAAGGAATGGGACCTTTGAATCTCTCGAATCCTTAAGGATATTTGACCAACAAACTTCATATCCTTCTAAAAAAAATTTTTTTTTCTTTCTATTTTTCAAGTGAAATTTGTTTTAGGGCTCTAATACTGCTTATTGGTGGTTCAAAACCAATCATAATTATAGGATAAATTCAACAATCAGGCCCCAGATCGGTAACTTAACACTTAACTTAAAGTATGAATGGATTATAAGAATGAATGTTAACATTGAATTACTATTTGTATTTTCTAATATTATATTATTTTCATATTCCCTCTCATTATCATCATTTTGTCCAAGATTCTGATTCAGGGTTTGACAGTGAATAGAAGAGTAGGATTCATAAAATAGTGGACTCAAGCCAACTCCGATTTCAACTAAAGATATCAAACTCAATTCTTAACTTTCAAATCCCAGTAAATATAGCTAGCTTCTGGCATACAAATGGAACGCCAATATATTCAGAACAGGGTGAATTTTCAATGTGGCCACTATTTGTTCTTCTAGCATTTCAGTTTAATGTAGTCAAGTTGTGAACATGACTTTTTTTTTCTAGTGATCTCGCTCAAAATAAACGTGGCTAGTTTTCTTATTATTACTTACACTTTTGAGGGTTTTTGCCCGCCACATTACAGTATGGTATATAAATAAATACCTTATTTTTTATGAAAGGTGGTTTGCAGGGAAATGATTGAAATTACAAAGGTAAACAAATCAGAATCGGAAAAAACAAGAATCATAACATCTATAATCTGGAAGGTTTTTTTTTAATCCTTATATATCCATAACGATTTGAATATTCTATTGACCCTTCCTTAACAATTTGTTTAACATTTATTTATAGCACTGCAGAGGAGATCAAGGGGGAACAGAGTGTTGATATTAGCACTCTTCGGGACCCTCAGCTTGATAGTGACAGAGTACAATTCCCCGAGTGGCTCATTATCATCGGAGTATGCACACATTTGGGTTGCGTGCCAATCGCCAATGCAGGTATGCTGAACTTAACATTTTTCTTGTTAGGAACAGAGCGGTGGGTTTGGTTGAACCCTTAATTGGGGATTACTCGGGGCAGAATTTGTTAAAACAACACTTTAACAAAAAATACAATCTAACACCAGATATTATCATCTTCCCCAGAAGACATGAAGAGACTCGAAGCTAGGTTTGTTGAAAACTTATGTCACTCTGGTAGAACAAAATATGGTTCACTACTTTGTCCTTTTATAATATACAGTATTTAAAAAAAAATTTAACATGATTAGAACATCCCTTTTTGAACAACTGCTATTTTTAAAAATTGGTTGGGGGAGGGGGGAGTGAGAGGAAAAGTTGGACTATTTTGGGTATTTTCTCAACACTATCTCCTCCAGTAAGTGCACTTTCTATTCCTCTTTTAGTTATGTTGGACAGCGAATAACATAAATGGGTAGTAAGAAAAAAATATTCTGGAGTTCATTGGTTTTGATTAAACATATAGAAGGGTTTAAACAAAAGAAGAGTAGGGAGTAGGTCAAAGGAGGCTGAAGAAGGAATTTGAATAGTATAATACATTGTATTCATAAATGTAATGTTTTAGTAACTAACCATTAAATAACAAAGGGGTCATCGTATCCACCACCACAAATGGTTGATCTTGGAGCTTGAAAGGTGCATTTGGTGAAGAGTCGTGCCAGCGACTTTGGTATTGGAAATTCATGTCTTTGATTTTGAAGTTATTACCCTTTTGTGACTGGCGCTGTTGCATTTTCGCAACAGCTGTAATTTATTTTTTAAAGTAAAGGTAATTAGGTCGGATCCCTCCAAGGATAATACCTCAATTAGTTCCTGCTGCGTATTATGATGTCATCAAACATTCGAAAATATGATTATTTTTTGAGATACAGGAGTGTTAACTGGCACCATGCAGGAATGTTGAGAATATGCAACAATGCCAGTCATGATTTCATGTCTGGCACATTGCTGCCGTATGTTTAAAATACAATACAGTAATAATGTTGAAGTAATTAATCATGGTTTAAATTAGGAGGGATAGCCAGCACACTTACCTTGGTGATACTGGAGTATAAATTGTTTAGATAGAACACTAAAAAACAAACACATTCTTAAGGACAAGCTTTCACTGTCACAGACAGCTTCATCAGGTCAAATGAGTAGACTGATGCTCTTGTTTGAACTGCAAGGTTGACTGTACACAACTGACTGTTTTTCGGTTATGATTTCACTGTATAGATGGCAGCACTATGAATAAATAGATAGATATTGTGCTTAGCACTGGTTGCATTACAGTTGGTAGATGAAGTTTTCAGAATTACAAGTATGGTGGCCTTTTAAAATTTAGCCTAGTGCTCTATTCTGAAATAATTAATCAGTAATTTTGTAATACTGTAAAATATAAAATAGCACCTTACAATATTTTGCTTTTTTTATAATAAGCTTTTTTATTGTAACAGTTTAACATTATAATGATTTTCTTTTCTTTTTTGATAAAATATACAAAAATACAATATTAATCAAATATTAATTTAATATTATATGTTTTTGATTTATTATTTAGAACATTATAAAATGTTGCAAAGATGCAATGTTGCTATTCCTTGTGTTATTTTTTTAGCGCCACTCCCCAAAGGTTAATTTTATGGTTTTCTAAATAAAAGCTAAACATTTATGTTTATGTAATCACTAAAATATATTTGTGGTGGATATATAAACAAAATTGGGAATGAACCCTTGATAAGGGGATCAGAACACTTGGTGGTCAGTAGATCAATTCTCTACTAAATATTATGTTCTTATTTATAGGTGATTTCAATGGTTACTATTGCCCCTGTCATGGTTCCCATTATGACGCTTCTGGACGTATCCGCAAGGGGCCAGCGCCCCTGAATTTAGAGGTGCCACCTTACGAGTTTCCTGAGGAAGGACTTCTAATTGTGGGTTAAATTAGATGAGCAATTTTGGTGAAACTATGATTAGAAACATTAGTCATTGATTGTATATACCTACTGTATTAATATAACTTATTGTTCAAACTAAATCCTAACAATAATGGAAATAAAGGATAAAAGTCCGACGAATGTGCACATTATTTGTAAACACAATAAAGGCTGTAACTTTGTTGTTTATAGTGTAAATGTTATTTGCTATAATTGTTGTGTTATCTTGTAATTATATCTGTAATTTGTAAATGAACAATATATGTGATTCTTACTTTATGTAAGGTTGTTTTAAAGATTAGTATAATATACAAGTAATAAAAATAAAAATTAATAATTACTAAATAACAAAAGCTCATATTTTGATAAAATAAAAGGCACTGTTTTATCAAAATAACTTTATTCCTACATACAATTATCCAGAAATAAATTGTGGATCTTGTATTTTAACAAATGCTTTTCAATCATATTAATACACAAGGTGTAAATTGTAATTAAACGAAATACTTTTTCTAAAAAAATTCTCTAGCTAGCTTAGTTTTGCTAAATTTATTTACAGCTTATGTTTTAGTGTAAAAAGTAGTCTGAATAGCACTAAATGTATTTTCACCAAAAAAACTCATTTTGGTTACTATATTTTTATTACTCGACAAAAACTAAACTCTACTAAATGAAAAATGCCTACTTGCAAACCCCTATTTATTAGCCTGTTAGGTTTTACAAATATGAACTAATTATTAAAGTGTGTTGAGGATAAGGGATGTTGAATATAGAAGAAATGTACCTGCATTTGTATAGAGGCAGAGTGGAAAATCATTTATGAAAAATAACCCTTAGCACATACGAGACAGGATTCGAAACCCATTCTTATCAGTGGCAGTCCAGTCCATTGCAAGAATGACACCTTAAACCCAAAGAGCAGATAAGTGGGCCATTGCATAATACAACCAATACTTGGTGGTTTGTTTTGCCTAATTATTGCAGCTATTTTTACTTTCTCTCTGTTTTAAAGGTAAAAAAAGTATTGTGATCGTCAAAAATATAGAACTCGTAATTTTGATGAATTTTGACGTTTCACTACCCCTCCCCAAATCCAAAAAAGTTGTTTTTGAGTTTTCGTCTGTACTTCATGATAGAGCCTAAACCATTATACCGATCAGGCTAAAACTTTGTATCTAGGGTTTTCATAAGGTTGCCCCAAGGTGTTTTTAGAATTGGATATCTAACCCTAAAATTAAGGGTAGTTTACTGAAGGGCAAAAAGAGAAAAGAGATTTTATCAAAATCGGTTCTAACAATTTTGATTTAATTTCATTTCTAAGCATTGATCTATATTATAAACAAAATGGCTATTCTCTTATTTTTTTCGGCAAAATTAATTTAAGAGTTCCAGTCTGATGCGTAAAATCTCATTTTTATTACATCTCCGAAACTATTTGAATTATATTTTTAACATTTTGAACACTATAAAGGTCAAGTATTGCGACGGCAAAAAAAATCTAACCCGAGATATTGATGGATGTTGACATTTCATGACCGCCTGAACTTTAAAAAGTGGTTTTTGCAATGCCGTGTCTGTTTAGCCCTAAAATTAAGAGTAGTTTATAATAAAGGGGCAAAACGAGAAAAAAGATATTTTCTCAAAATTGGCTCTAATGATTTTGACTAAAATTCGTATCTAGGCTTTGATTAAAATTCTAAACAAAATTGCTATTTTTATTTTCCTATGAAAATTACTTTTAGGGTACTTTACAAAAGCAGAAATTTTCTTATCTTCGCAATTATTTAAGATACTAAATAACTTATCATTGCAAAATTGTAGTACTATTAAAAATAAACTTTGATTTGAAATATATTGCTATAAAACCAATGGTTTCGGAGATATTGGCAAATATATTGATACAACTTTGTGAGTGTTGTACAGAGATACTACTTAAGTTTAAACACAATTCTCTAATTCAATAAAGTAAGCAGATAAGTAAGTCTTTCAAAAAGTTTGTTCTTTTTTCTATAACCTCGTAGGGAAAATATATGTTTGTATAGCAATGATCTATCTCTATCATTTTGACTCAATAGTCAATATTTACCTTTTTTATTGGTCTAAATTTATAAATGAGGAATTTAATAGCAATGCGATAACCATAAGATGTGCAACCCCTAATAAAATGTCAAAACTTTAAGCAGAAGTCGAAATTTTAAAACGAAGTATTTACCCTTGTGGACCCAACATCGATTTTTTTTTGGTCCAAATATATTAGTGAGGAATTTAATTTTTTAAAAATAAAATCATAAAATTTAAATCCAGGAGTCAAAAAATGTTTAATGTAAGTATAACACAATTTTTGCTCGGGTTTGATAGTGTATTTTATTTCGTTTCACATATATTACAAGTTTTGAGTAAATATTTCCATTTAAAAACAATGGAGTGAGAAAGTCACTGTGGAGTTCCATACCATTTATTTCTTTAAGTTAATAATATAGTTTCACCTGAAATGTGGTGGTATCTGTGAGCTTTTATTTTCTAGGCTCACTAAATTAGTAAATTCAAATGAAATTCATTAAAATTGATATCACTTGTTTTGTTAATAGTAAATAAATTGAAACAAAAACTTATTTGTGTTAGAGGTTTTAATTATTTAAAATATTTTAAGATCCATTTTTAATAAACTGTAATTGTGAAATTTATTATGATGCAATTAGGTATTTCTAAATTAAAGGCTGACTTGAGTCTAAAATAAAGGGTAATCTTAAACCCTCAGTCATAATCTAAAAATTGAGAAAAGAAAGCTCTCGTAGGATTAAAAGAAAAATTGAGGGAAGGATCCAATGAACAAAATTAATGTGAAACCTTGTTAAATAATGCATAATGCCAAAATATAAAAACTGTGTTTCATTATGTGTGTCACTTTCTAATATAAGACAGAAGATGCCACTACTGTGCATTGGATTCTTCCCATAATGTTATTTCCTCTTTCCCATAGGTGGGCTTTCTTCCCTCCCATTTTTACTGGGTCAATTTTTCTTTACCTATATTTTAAGTAATTTCTATTATTGTATAATAATTTAGCCATTGGACCTTGTCATTGTTAAACTAATTATGATAGGTACTAGTAGCTTGCCCAGTTCCATTTAATTTTCAAAAATAATAAACTTGTTTTATTGTCTTTCACTAATAAAACGCTAAATATTTTGTTAGTTACATTAAACGACAAAGATGGAAATTGACATGAGTTGCGGACACAGCTGTTATTGTGTATATCTTTTAATTAAATTAAAATGTGGTTTTAAAAAAACTCTGCCTTGAACTATGAGTGAAGAATAACTACTTGAACATGGGATGATTTGTGGATAGCTCGCTCAGTCGTAATAAAATTGGCGCACTAATCCAAAGGCTTCAAATTTGATTTCCACATCCAGGTTTCAATGATATTTAATTGATAAGTGCCCACCATTTTCCTAGAGTAAACATTTTAACAATTATGTCACTAATCTCTTNCACAGGCCACACTTCCTACAAATAGAGATACTTTTTAACTTGTTTCATTCTGACTTGGTTAACTAATTTTATTTAAATTAATCTAATAAACCTATTCATTTTCAAGGAAAAATTCTCAAGTTTTTTTTGTTTGCTAACAACTAAGTAATACACTCTTCAGTGGCTGAATGGTCTAAGGCGTTACTTTTGTGTTAGATTGGCCTGCTGAATACAGGGAGATCAGGACTCAAATCCCGTTCGTGTCTATCGAGGGAGATTTTTCCTAAATGGCTTCTCACTCTTCTTCCACGCAAATGTTCGTAGATTACCTCTAAAATGCTTCCTTCATCCCTACCCCATAGAATAATTATAATATATGTGTATAACCTTATAATTAAAAAATAAAAAACTTAAAAATATCTCTCCTTTGTCATCAATTTATAGGACTATTCGTGGAAAAGATTGAGTTTGTTTTAAGGTTAACTCTCCCTTCTGCCCATATTTCTGAGAAAGAAACTATTCACTTAAAAAATGTTATCCACATTTTTTTTCATTGTAATGATACCAAAAATGTATTTATTCTTGCATGAATAAATGATTATGTTATCATTGGCAAACCAAAGTCTCAGTATCTTGTCAGATTAAACTAAACATAGGCAAGGAAAAACTTATGAGCCCACACAAATAAAAAAATAATGCATTTGCAAGTTAATCAATAGAAGAGGGTTCACAAATATTATCAGTCAAAGAAATACATCATCAGCAATAAAAACATGTGGTACTTGCATTTCTCTTCCAGGAAGAGGTTCAGAAGCATGTAAATTTAGTGTATGATCCAATAGTCCAAATGTGGCAGGTCAAAATACCTCTGTGTCAGATATTTTTCCTCGACATCCCACATGATCATAAATCAGTATTGTGCCTTTAGTACAGCAAATAATAAAATGCTGAAAACTATTTGTGATTTAAATATTTGCCTTCGCTATTTGGTGAGTAAACATTTGCTATATGCTTCTCATCCATTGAATCAACACAATGTGGAAAGTTACATATATCTTCGGAGTTTTTTTAAATTGTTCTCTCATGGTTGGACGATGACATCTTAAATGAGAACAAAAAAAAAACATGTACTAGTTCCATAAAAAATAATTTTTATTAAGCTCACAAGCTAAAAAAACAAGCAGGTTACTTGCTTTTTTTTTCTTTTTAACCATCGATGATCATTATAGTATGAACACGTCAACAAATTTTTATTTCAGACTTGATCAATAGAGCATCCTGAAGTTGGAGAAGAAGATTCTATGAATTCTGAAGCACCACAAAGTTTT
>CABFWB010000725.1:50375-79666 GCA_902151455.1 Timema bartmani | reverse complement strand
CCCCCCCCCAAAAAAAAAGGGTGCACAAAAGAGTTAAATTGAGCAAAACATAAATGAAGAAGTTGTGGGTGAGAATGCTTTTGAGATAATAAATCTTGCCGGTTGAAAATGCAACAATCCATTTTCTAGTTTTGGAGAAACTATTGCAAATAAGCTGAGTACTTATGAAAACTACACGCTCACAAGTACGAGAGTTAAACAAGTATGTACTCTACGACGTGGATATGAAGATGTTAAAAGCTACCGTCCAGCATGGTTCATCTTCATACACTCAATCTACTTATTCAGATATGACCTCACCAGCCTGTTATGAAGAATCTTGTTTCACCCGAGAGCCATATACTTGAATTGTATTATAACCTCAATATGCAATGTACTGATACTTCAAATACAAATAATACATCAAAATATCATGAACTTGTTGCAAGTATTGAAAATGAATGTTTAGAATTATTTTGTGCGTAAATATATGTCAAAAATAAAAACATTTGAACTTACCGTGGTGTATTGCTTTAATCTGTCTAGCAATGCTGCACAAACTTCTGGAACTCTGAGGTAAAAATAAGAGTTGAGCAATCTGAATAGGTACATCAAACTATTGTAGGAATCTCCTATTTTTAAACAACCGAGAGCGATTGGCAATCTTGTAGTATTTGGTATAGCTTTTCTCATTTTTTATTTTTTCAATGATATTCAATAACAGCTCCAAATCACATTTTCATTCTAGGGTTAATTTATTATTATTTATTTTTAAGTTTGATTGATGTGCTTATGAAGCAGGATAAACGCTGCAGAAACAACTTCACTGCCTATCATCCATCTTCATGTGTTTTGGCTTGGCCAGTCTTTAACATATGGTCATCTTGTAAACATTCAATCATATGGCAATGTGTGGCTACAAATATTGCTCAAATAGCCTGGATGAAAACATTACACTCGTGTTGATGGTAATATTGCACAACAATATTTATGGGGAATATTTTTAGTCCATCAGCAATTTTAATTGCCTGTTTAAAGGAACCTTTCCCACATGTTTGGGCTTTTTTCAAATGAACTAATTTCGCGAATGTGTTAGCCATGGGAATGATGTTTCTAAGGAACATGTTAGCTGTCACGAGAAGAAACAAGATTATTTGCTTGTACAACCACCCTCCAACCTAAGAATGAAAATAATTCAATCTAAAGCCTCTCTAATGGTGTCAGTTAAATGCGCAGGAATTTGTTTAATTCAGTTTTGATTTAATTTAAAGCCTCTTTAATAGTGTCAATTAAATGTGCAGTCATTTGTTTACAAAGGTTTGTTAGCAGGTTTCATTAGCCACCTTATTGTGTGATTAACCGTTTAACATAAACATACAAAACTTAAAAAATACTGTGCCAGCATACTTCTCTAGTAGAGATGCTTTGTATAATAGAAAATTATATTCATTTACTGACATAAATACACTTTGTTCATTTTCTATCATTGGAAAATCTAATATGACTAATCTCGTTCAACAAATTACTAATGTGTGTTATTTGATGTGCTTAATAAAATTGGTAAATATAGGTCTTTACATTATTATTATTAGCACCGCGTATTACCATGGTTCGGGTTATACGCACTTACGCTAATGTGTAATGGTAGGGTGATTGTGAGATGAAATGGAGGACCTACAGTTTAACGTTCCTACAGTTTAACGTTGGATCCGAACCACGGTGGAGGCCTGGCATTCCACACATTCACAAGTTGTGATTAATACAAGTCTCGTCAGGGGTGAAAGAAGGGTTTGGCAATCAGATAAATCTGTGCTAGGACTGAGGATTGAACCTCGGGCCCTAGGTCTTTACAGATCTATCAAATGTTTAACTTATGGACTGGTTTACTCTGGGCGTACCCAGGGCCGCGTTTAGGGAGGGGGGCAATTTCCCCGGGCCTCACATTCCAGGGGGCCACATTTCCCCCAAAAATTATTAAATAAAGTACAATTATTATTCTAAATTTCACATCAAATAGTAAACAGATAATTAACAGCAATAAGTATTTGCTTAGTGATAGGATTCCATTCCAGATTCCTGAAAACCCTAATTTTATGTAATTTAAGATTTAAGTTATGCGAGTAATGTGCTGCAGTACAGTAGAATACACCAACATTGTGCTACCGTTGTCGGTCTATGGAGAACTGACAGTGCAATGGTGCAAAGAGGAATTTACTTTTGTTAACTTATTTGGAATGATTGTTTGCATTTAGCAAAGTACTATCATTTAATGGGTTGATCAATATTTCATAAAACATTAGAAATGATTACATAACATAAGTACCAAGTACGTATCAATATATTATAACGGCTTAGTGCTAAAACTGAAAAACTGCTGTACAAAAGGGGGCCTCAGATTTTTTTTGCACCAGGCCACACATTTTCTTAAAACGGCCCTGGGCCTACCAGTCGTCTCATTAGAGCTTGGCTCTGTACGATAGTTGGTGAGGCTGCATTTTATTGTTAAAAGTAAGCCTGGAAAGTTTTATAATTATTTATAATAAACACAAAGAATAGGTGGTACAATTGGACAAGAATAAGACAAGACTGTCTTTGTATTTCATTTTCATTTATTTGATTTATTTAACGTGTACTTTCTGAACCAACAGATTATATCAACACTTGAGAATATCTATGAGCTAGCTCAATTTTATCTGAAAAATATTTTCACATGCCTTCTAAGATTCGTTTACATGCCACACTTGACATGGGACCAACGGCTTTACTTTCCCTCTGAACGAAGTTGTGCTACAGGTTTTCATCTCTCAGTAAAAATCCTACCGCGGCTGGGTTTGATTGAACCCACGAACATCGCTGTCCTTGTATCGGTAAACACAGCTTTAGTGAGACTGTGGTGGGAAGGGCAGAATACAACTATTGTAAAAGCATGAGACATTCCCTGAATAGCTCAGTGGTAGAGCATTGGAACACTAAGTCAAAAAATGTCCTGGGTTCAATTCTTGAGTTATGGTGTAATTTTTTTTCAATTTACTCAAATAATATTCAGATACGGCTGATTTCCATAGTTGTTATGATCATCATTCATCCCCAAAGCTCCACCTTTAATATATACTTAATTGTATTGCGTTACTTTCTTTCATGCTGCAAAAATTACTCAAAAAGTTATCACAATAAAAAAAAAGTCACAAGCTGTGTTGCCAGATTGATGATTCTGTATGTAGTGGTGGATAGATAAATAGCATATAATTTTTAAGTCAAGCATTTTTTTGTTTTTATAAAATTACTTTTATTTGTTCATACATCAAATGAATCCGACGCCTTAGCTCAGTCGGTAGCATTTCTGTCTATCAGGTTCGATTCCCGGCACGGCTGAAAAATTGATCATTGGAGAACTGTGGGTTTACCCTTCCACCGTGATGAATTAACCGCGGGGGATTGGATGTAGGGGCTGTCCCAAGTCTTAAGTTAGATTCTAAGGCATAGTGAATCAACGACTTACCTAGCAAGCCAGCAGTGGAAAATAAATGGCTTGAATAAAAAACTGACCAAGCCAACAGGCTAGAAACTGTAATGAATGTATAAAAAAACAATCAAACTTGTTCTGTGGCTCTTACCATTGATAAATGGTATCAAACCCAAGTAAAAATAACAATAAAATAATAGGATTTTAATAATGTTTAATGCAAAAAAGTTTGATTTTTTTATAACACCCTTCATGCCATGTTCTTACCATAGATATTAGGAATAATTTCTTTTTGTAACATTTGTAACAATGATAATCTGTGGCTTATGCACGGAAAAATCTTTAAGTGGAGCTGTAGTTTGCACTAGTTATGGCCAGTGTTTTTGAAATCTTTATAGCAAAACATTTTTTTGGACAAAATAAATAAAATATTACTCCATTAGAAATAGAGAGTTTAATTTTCTTAACCTGGTGATATCAAGAGTTATTGAATATCTGTCCTGAGCATTGCGGCATTAGATGATAAAACTTTTTAAAAGAAGAGAAAAAGTTGTCATTAAATTCCAGGACATCCTAAACAAAAATTCAAGAAATGTTGAGGTCATTCTGTGACGAAAATTAAACTAAGTTTATGTTTGAGCAGTTATTGATTTATTTTAATCAAAAAATGTTTTGGTATAAAAACTGCAAAAACACTTACCTTTTCTCACATTCCCTACATCCATTTGTTTTAATAATTACCAACAGCACCTGAGCATTATAAGTTTAGATTGTTCAGAGAGTTTACAGAAGAACTCATCCATCAGTTTAAAGAGGAACTTCTTCAAATGGATGTTTGTCGGCTAAATAAAGGCAAGTCCTTAGGCGATTCAAAGATCTGCCTCCTCAAATACAATATTATATAAATGAAATTGATATGATCTACTAACCATAAATGGAGGATCTGGATCGCTTATATATCTTGCATTTCTTATTAATACTGTGGTTAAATCGACTAAATTTGGATCTACAAGGTAAAGAATAAAAATTATAAACACGATTTCTGCAGTTTAACGATTTTCAGAAAAAACAGACTTTTGGGGAACCAATTTTCATAAAAGAGATATTAAACACTTTACTTCCTTCAATAGGGTGTTCAATAATTTTGATTATAAAAAATAATCAAGTTAGAAAAAACCACTCAAAAATACCGATCATCAGCATCAGCAGAGTTTGCTTGAAGATTCGCGAAGTTTGGAAAACTAGAACCAGCTGCAAGCTTTACTTTAAACTCATTCTCTCCTTATGATGTTAAAAATAAATCTCATCAAGTTCATTTTATCTGTAATCGAGTCGATTCTGCTACATTGGAAACTAAAATAATCACAGTCCAAAATCATATTGAACAGGAAAAACACTATTTGGTGACTTCGCAGTATTCAGAAGTATCCGTTTTTTTTAATCTCTTATATTAGTTCTACATTTATTATGCAACTCTAAAATGTATATGAAAATAATATTGTACTTTCTTTTCTTTTTAGATAGGAGGGAGACATAGGTATCGAGGAAATAATTAATTTAAGTAATAAGAGGTATAGTTTAAAAGCATATCAAAATTAGAGTAAAAAAAAAAAGAGTGATCGCAGTACAGTTGATAGATTTTTAAGTCGATCAGGGCACTAAAAGATTGCATACCCCTGTTCTGTCGTATTCATTAAACATGCTCAATACATATATTACCATACAAACTAGCACAATGTAAAATTTGAAAATCCACATAGATTTAAAATATATACTGTAACTGTATAACTGTGATATATGTTAATAAATACCAATAAATGGGTTTTCAACACACTGGCATGTGTGATATACCAGGGAAATTTTGAATTAAATTAAATTACAACATTTTAAAAAACATTCTATATAAATCTTTAGTAAAGAGCAAATCAATAACTTTGAGTTAAGACTTAGAATTATTTTGAAATTATGAAGATATGAGCTCTAATTTATACTCTTGGAAAAACAATTTCCTTAAACAAAGTTTTCATAACATTAAAAATATTCCATTGACTCAATAACTAGACATTTACATGAGTCAAAAGGTCAAATTAACATTCATACCATATGATAAAATAGGAGTATAATATTAGTTAAATACAAGAAAACTTATTTAAAATCATAAGTTAACACCATCATTCAAAATTTTTATTTACAATGTGTATGAATTAAAAGTTATTAATATTTATGAAAAAGTTTAATCATGTCTAAGTCCTATCTGCATTAACGTCCCATTACTCCTATAGGCATTCCAGATTAGGTGGAGAAATCTGGAGGCTTAATTGTCTGACATGTTTCGGAGCTCATACATGTACCATATTCATAGAAACTGTAAACATTGAAATTAAAGAATTTAGTAAGAAATATCAATAATAAGATTTGTGTAAAAGAGAACATGAAAATTAGCAAAACTTAAAAGATTATATATGAAAATATTCAAACAAACAAACTTACATCATCGTAGGTTGAAACACAAAGTGTTTGCACGACTATAAGATGTTAACTGATAAGGTGTGATTTTTCACAGATTACATGTATTGAGAAAAAATAAAATGCTACAAGTGGAAAAATAAGGTATAATTTTAATTAAGCACGGTGTAAATAAGTTAAGTTATGAAATGGTTACTGAAAATAATGTTCATGAAACTACGAAAGGATGTAATGATAGATGGTGAACAAGAAATGGAGTAGAATAAAGTTCTAATCTTCTCGACTCCAGCTCGAACGGGTCTTTGACTACGCTGGAGGGTAGAACTGGATAGATAGGGTTTACAGAATTTTAATATTCTTAGCTAAGGGTTTTTTAAGTATTAATTAGAATTTGGTTTGATGACCGTAACTGTTCATTAAGGATTTATTTTTTATGAAATAAAGCTGCTTGAATGAAAAAGTTTTCTGCTGTATTTAATTTGGTTCCTTTGAGGGATAAATGAAGATGATCCATACATTGTTCAACCAGTTTGGGTTGATGGTTTGCATTATTTAAATGTTATGCAAGCTTTGATTTTGTTCTGTTAAATTTAAAGTCAGAAATATGTTCTTTATAACGAATTTTAAAATCCCTTCCGGTTTACATATGTAAATGCTGTTGCATTTGCAGGTGAGTTGATGAATTCATTTTTTACCTTATTTTTTATTTATATTCAAGTTGTTATTAATGAGGGTCTTCTTGATACTATTATTAGTGATTATGTTTCTTGATAATGTTTGTAATTCGATGAGTTTCAGGGCCGGTATAGTTAAACTTAATCTATCTTTTATGTTCAGTGGTACTATGGCTTTCATTTTGAAGGGTATTTGAAAAATTGTTTGATCTTAATTTAGGTTTTTTCTTTTGTAGGATTTTGTAAATAATGGAATGAGAATATCTATTGTTTATTACAATTTGTTTGATTGTGTTGAGTTCAATTTTGTAATTGGATTTCCACACAATCAAACAAATTGCAATGAACAGTGGATATTCTCATTTGATTATTTACAAATATATAATATTTTAAGTTTTGCTAATTTTAATGTTTTACTTTACACAATTTAATCTTATTGATATTTCTTACTAAATTCTTTAATTTCAATGTTTACAGTTTCCATGAATATGGTACTTGTATGAGTATCGAAACATGTCTGACAATCAAGCCTCCAGATTTCTCCACCTAATCTGAAATGCCCAAAGTAGTAATGGGACATGAATGCAGATAAGACTTAGACATGATTAAACTTTTTCATAAATATAATTAACTTTCAATTCATACACATTGTAAACAAAACTATTGAATGATTGTGTTAACTGTGTTTTAACTTGTGATTTTAAATGAATTTTAAACTTTTTCATTTTTTACTCTTATATTTAACTAATTTTGTACTCAAATTTTGATATGGTATGAATGTTTATTTGACCATATGACTCATGTAAATGTATAGTTATTAAGTCAATGGGATATTTTAAATGTTATGAAAACTTTGTTTAAGAAAATTGTTTTTTCAAGAGTATAAATAATATTTAGTCTCCTTATGTTATAAAGAAATTGTATCATCAGTAATAATTTTTTTTAAATTTCTTTAATCTGTACTCATATCTTCATAATTTCTAAATAATAATATCTAAGTCTTAACTTACAGTTATTAAATTAAATTGTTCAATATAAAATAAACAAATTTATTAAATTGTGGGAAAATAAAGCACGAATTAAAGTATAAACACTAACACAAATTTCAACACACTTCAATATTTTGATTCTCTTATTGCTTCCTCCTCAGGAAGCAATGGTAGTAAGTCTGAAGAAGATGAAATAATAGGATTGAAATATTGAAGTGTGTTGAAATATGTGTTATTGTTTTTATTCTCAGTTGTCCTTTATTTGTCCACAATTCTATCATTTTATTTATCTTATATTATAATTTGCTTAATGGACTTAATTTCATATATATTAAATTGTTTTAATAATCTTGGATTTTTTTAAATAAAATACACCAATCAATTAAATTTGAATCCTATAATATAATAATAATTTCCAAGATGTTTTTCTTTCTCTATTGAATGTGATATTTCTTCTAGACTAAATGTATAAAGGAATAAATCTGTAATGAAAATTAAAAAAAAAAAGTCATTTGGGAGTGTTGCTTTAATTATGATACTTCAGGATCAATTAATTTCAATTTAATTCTTGGTAGACAACTTACATGGAATGTTCTTAGATTAAGTTGTTAATATTTCTAAATTTATCATACATACAAATTCACCGCTCTTTAAAATAACACCAAAACACATTTTAAAATGTTATCATACCTTGCTGCTTACAAACTGATCACAAATTAACCTATTAAATAGACCAAATTTATATAAAGGTTGAAAATATACATTTTACTATAACTGGTAAGGGGATGTTTGGTTTTCATTGAAAAGTAATTCTGTCCTATTAAAGACATGGCCATACTTTTGAACTTGATTCCAGCATGCAAAGCTTAGTTATATGATAGGGTGGCCATTAGTGGCCAACCCAGAAATTTCCTATGGGGGAAAGCTGTGTCCAGAATTAAATTTCGGAAGAGGATAGGAGGGGGCACAGCTCCATAACCACTGAAAACAATTTATAACTATTAAATGACTCTAGATGTTATTTAATTTATTTTTATGGTTACTAAGGGCAGTTATTTCAATAACTTGAGTTTAGATACACTGTGTAAAAGCTATTTCTCCAGTGCCTTTTCCAATTTATAGCTTTTGGGGAACTTTTAGTGTGTGTAATGGTAGAATTACCATAATATTTTTCCCGCAAGCCAGGACTTGGAGAGAAGAATCAGTGGGAAAAACCCAATGTGTTGGGCTGAAGGGGCAGTTGTAAATATAAAGAGTTTTCCCCTCCAACCCAAAGGGGAGTCCAAGAATCATTTCCTGGATAATGTTGCAAGGAAAATTGATCCACCTAGAAGCTACTTGGAGGGGGCTTTGCTTTGAAAATTGTAGACGATTCTAGACGCTTTTTGGAGTAGTCCTTGTCTGGAAATTTTATTAAAATTAGTTTCCTCTAGAAGTTATTTTGAATTGTCTTTGCCTGAAGATTTTTTGATAGTTACATACGTAAAGGCTAGTGTTGTACAAGGCATACTTTGTACCCATTGTCAAACATGCAGCAGAAACATGGGCATTGAATGTAAGAGAGACTGGTAAAGTGGAGGCCATGGGAATGAAGTTTGTGAGGTGCATGTTAGCTGTCACGAGGAGAAACAATATTAAGAACGAATTTGGGAAAGAGTGGGGTTACAGGGAGTACATAAGATGGTTGAAGAAGAAAGGCTGAGATGGCATGGTCATGTAATGAGGATCGAAAAGGAGATAATACCAAAGAGAATAGTGGAGAGGAAGTATGTAGGAAGATGGAGTCATTTTACTAAACTGACCTGGCCAGGCTGGAAACAGTTGATTATGATTATGATAATGCCCTAGGTATGGTCCAAATCTGGCAAATTTTTGAAACCTAAACGCCTCTAGAAGCTATTTGGAGTGTTCCTTTTCTAATTTTTGAAAATTAATTTAAAGTCTTGGTGGTGTCAACTGCCCTATTTGCCTCCCCCTTGGGAGCGCCACTGGTGGCCATACTATGCAAGCACTGTCTAACCATAATTACCTTGTAAATGCGAGTGAGTATGGGTCACCCAAATAATGTCAGGGGGACCAGGTATCAAGTATAGCTGTAAGCTTAGAAATATTGATATATTTTTCCAATTTGATCACAATGAATATGACAGGAGAAATATTTAATAAAAAGTGTGCACAATTACTCAATATAACTAAGATATCCTGTAGACTTTGATGTCTGCCAAGTTGGACCATTAAAGTTGGACATACAGTGTTTTTCATAGGAAGAACCTTATCTAATGGCTATAAAAGTTAATAAATTTACTTTCACATATTCATACGTAAAGTCGAGTGAGCTGCAGCTATCACTTTTGATAGATATTATCACTATCTATAAAAATTCTAATAATATAGTAAACTTATCAATGATGACAGCAAAATACATATTTGTATTTTGAATCTTTTATGAATTTTAGTATGAATCTTTTATAAAATACAAATATGTATTTTATAAAAGATTCATCCTACCATCTTCCATAGCTAAGATTTTGTTAGTAAATACAGGCTGCAGAATTAAATTGAAATGAATAACTAAGTTTATTTATAACCAAGCTATTTAGTAGTATATTTTAAGATTATCAATCAAAATAATATAAGATTAGTTGCAAATGCTGACATAATTTACCATTTTATCTAAGGAGGTCAACCAATCAGATATTAATAATTTAAGAAGTGATATTTGAAACTTTTCTAAAATAAGCACAGCCTTACCAAAATTACAATTTTACAAGTTTTAAGACAAAATGACTCAGCTTGCCTCGACATTTCAAAATGTGTTCAGAGTATTTATTTAAAAAAGGAACAACTTTTTTGTTGCTTTGATAGATTTTCGATATTGTTAATATCATGATCGTCATTCTCACTCGTCTATTTATGTGACTCATTTGAATAACAATATACCTCACAACTAGGTACAGCTAATACTAACAATAATTTTAGGTACATATGGAATGTTTTATGTCTACCTTGGAAATATTTACAGAGACAGAATTTTGATAAATAAATTGGTGAGAAGTACGAATGAGGTGTTATAAATTTTATATTATTTACTTAACTAAAATAAAAAGATCTCTATTTTAGAACATGGTGGCAAAATTTCATAAATTAACGAGATTCTTTCACGTGTAAACAGATACACGATATAAATGTTCATATTTTCCATGCAGCTAAAGTATCATATCTCAAATAAATAAATCAATTAGTCTATTTTAATATACAGATATGTTGTTTAATTGATTGTGTGTCACTTAATGACAATTTAGTTCAACTTAGGGGGGTGCAAAGTTTTGAAAACCTTGACTTTGCTTTGAATGTCCGTTCGCTTTGATTTCAATTTTAGAGTAAAATTTCAATTCGAAAGTCATTAATATTTGCCCAAAAAAATGTATCTTAACTTAAAACACACTTTTTTATTATTATATTCTGTTGTTATTTCCATCAAAAAATTGTATTCGTGTAAAGAATATATGTAACAATTATATTACATTTTGTGATAGTAATTTAATTTATCATTAAAGTCAAAATATATTGAATTAATTAAGTTTGAAATACAGCATTTTTTAAATCATATTTACCGGGAAATACCTAAAATCACGCAAAAATAATATATTTTTATCTAAAATTAAGCATTTTTTGAAATATTTCGTACTTCGATCTGGCTTCAGGAATATATAACATTATTTAATTCAACTTCACTTCAAAATGAGAAAGTTGACTTTGCACACCCCTAGTTAAACTCATAAATCGAATACACCCATCATAAATATAAAATTATCCATCAGTCTTAATAATCTCAAAATGTACCATTCACAAGAAACCATTTATAATTTTCTAAGTATAAAAAACAATTTTATGCTCAAATTTATACTACAGTGTTGAGTGAATTGTTAAAACCATCTTACCTTAAGAGCATTAATATGGTTCAATTTTAATTAAAATCTTAAAACAAAAATAATATCACTTTAAATTCATCTTTATCTTCAATTTGATAAGTAAGAGAGAGAGCGAGATGTGACAATCGGGTAAGTCTCCTTATTGTTACTAACATTAATTCAATAGGAAGGAAAGGTCTCTCCATCATTGAGACATGTCTGGGGGAAAAAAACCACATCCATGAACTTGATATTATTCTAAAACTCATAAAAATAAATCAGCCTACTATAGAAAAAGTTTCGATTCAAAACTACCTATAAATTGGTCAAAATTTTTCTAAAACAACTGGTTCAACTTTGTTTGAAGTTCACTTGCCCAAACTTTAGCAGATCATGTCTCGATTCTCAAATCACATACGACAGTGTTTCCCAAACTTTCGCCAGTCACTTACCCCTTTGGGGCCATGGTCTAACCAACATACTCCTTCCAGCTCTTAAACAGAGTTGTGATAGAAGGAGGGGAATACCTTATACAAGTAAATAAAATCACATCGAAATCTTGAATATGAATCTTTAATTTTCT
The DNA here is from genome assembly GCA_902151455.1 of Timema bartmani. Lineage (NCBI taxonomy): Eukaryota > Metazoa > Arthropoda > Insecta > Phasmatodea > Timematidae > Timema > Timema bartmani. The sequence goes on along the minus strand of CABFWB010000725.1, from coordinate 67,601 downwards.
TTTCAATCTTGAATCTAAATGCTCGAATCCTTAAAAAAAATTATTTAAAAGCGAAAATATTAAAAAATGTATTTGAAAAAATAATTGTTAAAGGCTTAGTGCCACTGACAAATGTTATTTTGTTTGTCATGTCTATTACATTATAAACAACAAAGAAAACACTGTTATAGTAAATTAATTATAGGTATTAATACAATTTGCTCCTTTTATTTTTGTGATTACGTTACTCTCCCAACTACACATGTCTATATAATTCTTCTAACCAATAACTTAAAATTGTTGTTTGAAGTAAAAGTCTCAATAACTGTATTCGAAGTAGTTTTTTTTTTTTTAAGACTTTTACAAATCTCTCGAATACCATAGGATTCAAGGAAATTTAAGGATTTAAAGTGTCTCATCTCTGAACAAAATATAAATTTTATCATTAATAAATCCTCGCTGTCACGATGAGAAACAGGATAAGGAATTAAACTACTAGGGAAAGGGGGGTAGGTACAGGGAGTAAATGAGATTGTAGAGGAAGCAAGACTTAGATGGTATGGTCGTGTAACAAGGATGGAAAATGAGAAAATATCAAAGAGAAAGATATATGAGGTATGTAGGAAAAAAGATCAAAGAGAAAGCCAAGAATGAGATGGGAGGAGCAGATAACAGAAAGTGTGTGAGAAGAGAAGAATAATTTAAGGATAGACAAAGATTGAGGTATTTTACTAAACTGATCTGGCCACATACTGGAAACATTTGTTGATGATGATGATGATAACCATAGTTTGGAAAACACTGACATTCAATATGGTACATGAAATTATTAAGTACAATTCTCTATAAATTCTACAATACATTACAGATTTTAGTTAAATTATGTACAAAAAACTAAAACCATTTGTTTTCTTTCCTCATTCGTACTTGAGCCAAAATACTTTTTTTTTTTTCACAGGGATTTTTTTTTTCCTCACAGTTTAATATACAGGGGATAGATTGAGGGTAAGGTTACGAATTGCGTTATTGCGACTTGTGCGCGAAGTTTTGATGATCTGGATCACCATCATCTTACAATCGTGGCACACAACCATCTGAAGACCCTTCAACTTCTCCTTCTTAATTTCAGGTCTGCCGACCGTCTGTGATCGATTTAGCCTTGCCCTGTACAGAGAAACATAAAAATAAATAGTTGCTTAGCTAAAAAAAAAGCCTAGCTTAAATAAATAACCGTGTAAAAAACACTGTACAATAAATACTGTAATTTAAGTAATAGGTAGGGAGGCCAACCTAAAGCACAGGTTCTTAAACCTATTTAATTCGTGACCATTTTTAATAACACAAAATGATTGATATTATTAATGTCTTTTTCATATCAAGGAATAAAGTAAACACCAAAAAAAAAGTTAAAAAAAAAATAATACATATTTGGAAATTTTTAAAAGTAAAGTAACACCGAGTTTCTTTTACTTTTCAATTTTTCACATAAGTAACCCCAAAATTATTGTTCTTTGTGTGTATCTTTTTTTTTTTCTTAAAATATAAAAAGGATATATTTTTGAAAATTTGAAATAATGTTTCACTAGGAATGTGAGTATAAAAAGTGTTTTAAGAAATTATGGGAAAAGTTTGTTGTTTGTATTAAGGCCTAACTTAACAAGGGGTGAACTGGCAAGTTCCAAGCAGCCCGTGACCTATACTTGTTTGTCAAATAAGAAAAGCGTTGTATTTAATCGGGGGTAAAGATTCTCATGAACTTTTAACACACACATCAGCTGCTGCCAGCTTTTGATTTGTTGTGCTTTAACATTTAAAATTAATCAAGCTTGATCCTTTAGTCAACTGTTGGATAAAATTTTATTTTAAAATATTTTAGTTGTAGATGACCTTAGCTCAGGCGGTAGTGTGTTTGTCTACTAAGCTAAGGGTCCCGGGTTTGATTCCCGGCATGGCCGAAAAATATATCATTAGTGAAATGTGGGTTTACCCTTTCACAGTGATGAATTAACGGCCGGGGACTGGATGTTGTGCCTGTCCTAGTCTTAAGTTAGATTATAAGGCATATGAGGCTACAACAAGCCTAGCAAGCCGGTAGTGGAAAATATGTGGCTTGAATAAATAACTGACCCGGGCCACAGGCTGGAATCAGTAATGGATGTAATGTAAAGTTGTAGATGAGAAGAGAGCACAATTATCTTACTAGCCGAGATTGTTTAGTGGCTGTTTTCAATACAGTACTTCTTAAAGAAATTTGTAATTTAAAATAAAATATAGAAAATTAACCACACAAAAACCAGCCCCATAGTATAGGCACCTGGCTACGATCGTAGGGGTCCTGATTTCGGTTTTTGGCTGGTACCATGGGTAATTTTCTCGAAAGGGGAATTATCCCAACAGTCATCAGGGTTTGATCAATTAGATATAATTTAGGTTTAAGATTTTCCACTGATTACACACCCACATATTTACTATCACCATCACCTCATCGGGACATGGAAAAAGCCTCCATGGAAAGGATGTACGATTAGTACATTCGGGCTCCCCTGGGCAAAGGTACATTAGTACTGGCAAATCTTTACATAAACTGGTCTACAAGTGATGTAGTCCAGACACACACAAACAAAAGTGTTCAAAATCGTGTCAACTTTAAGTAAAATACCACAAAAAAAACTTTTAAAAATTAGATATTTTATCAGCAAATTAATTTTAAAACTTAGATTTCTTTTCAATATGATTTAGCAAAGAATTTTAAAGTATATTAATGTGAATTTTCCGTTTTGAAAATTAATTCTTTGATTATATTTTAAACATATCAAATGTGAAAATATATATCTTGTTGGTATTGTGCATGGTTCCGTAGTGATGCCACAAAAGTATGAGGAAATTTACAACTAAGCCCATAAGTGATGCAGCATAAAATATTCTTATTTTTTTGCTTTAACCGATATCAATTAAGTGTGTGTACAATATTTTTTTAATCACAAATGTGTAATCTTAGTTTAAGTACTGCCTCTAGATAGGGTTTCCTCATCTCATAATGAATGGATATAATAGTAGGCCTATGTCATACAAATGACTTATTCAAAATAAGAGGTTTAACAGTCCAATTTTCATATGAAGGGCCTTTAATATAATACAAACAAATTTCTCTGCAGTCAACATTGATAAGATTTTAATATGTTCTTAGCGATGGGTTATAGTATTGATATTATCCATCATTAACGACAGCTGCAGACCACCGACTTAATGTACTGTTATGTGAAAGTAGATCTAGTAGTTTTTCTAACAATCACGCAAGGTTCGTCCTTGGAAAATTGGACTATCAAACAGGGGCGTAGCCACACATTTGTGTTAATTGGGACAAAAAGAGTAAACCTCTCACTCTGTAGAGAAATGGTTTTATTGACTCAAAATCAGTGAGGTCTCACTTATGAAGACATGAAAAAAATCATATTTATTATATTGACCATATTTCACTCAATTTATTAAGATTACTTTTTTTTATGAATAATCCCCTCTAAAGCTAGGGGATGGGACCATAATGATACAGAGAGGAACATGTACCATCTAAGGGAAGGGCCACATTGACTAAGAATGAGGTGTATCCTCTGTAAGGAAGGAATCACATAGCTCGGAGGAGGATGAGTCCCTGTTGGTACCAAAGGGTGCCATCTTGATAGTTAAAACTGTCTATAAACACTGTCCTAATGAGAGGACGCTTGTTTTGTCAATATCCCCCCCGGATGTACCTCCTCTCGCTGGTCGTGGTGGAGGCGGGGCTCATGGCAGGCAGCGAAATGGGTCCCTCCATGCTATCGGCCATGCTGGAGCCCATTCCCGAGCCTGGGGCAGACACAGACTCCCCCCGCTGAAGGTTAGGGCTAGAGGGGGCGCTGCCCACCGTGTTGCGCACCATCTCTGGTACCATCAGCCGGTTCATGAGAGAGCGAGGGAAGGACTCCTTGCTCTCCTCCTCTGGAGACGACAGGCCAGGGCTCAAAGCGAACACGGGCACCCGTGAGAAGTGTTCTGTCGGGATGCGCATCTGTGCCAAAGAGTTGTATGATAACAACGTTAACAGACCCATACTTGGACTAGTGGGCACACTGACAAAGGCGTCAGTCTTGTCTTGTCTGATATACCAGTAAAAGTAAGTTTGAGGTTCAAACTTAGATTAACTGAATGGGTTTTTCCTAAATGGTTTTCTACTATTCCACCATGCAATTGCAGATACATTTCCTTTAAATTCTACTTTATTTATTTCTATGCAATTTGTGTTAATACATATAAATAGCCTGGACAAGTAGTAAGAGGCAAGAAGAACATCCAACCAGGATTCAAACCCTTTATTTAGAATAATATAGTGCTACTTGGATCTATAATTAAATGTTTGTCCTGTTCATTAAAGTGTTTAATTCACATTTATTTTTATTTTATATATATATATCAGCTAGAAAAAATATTGGTTCTGGAAAAGTCATGGAATTTTAAAATATAGTTTTGCTGCTAACCTTTAATTTTGGGAAATGTCTCAAGATCTATTGGTTGTATGACTAAAATAACTGTTAGGCCTATCAACAACAAAATAGTCATAAAATTCTGTGCATAAAAGGTCACATCACTTTCAGTTAATTTCTAATTAACTAGGTATCAAAGTTGGAGACAAAACACACCAATCCATGTAATTACTGGTAAGAGTACCTATTTTCCCACAAATGTATTTGCTAGCTTATTTTTTAATTGAAACCACTTAGTTTGGTGTCTTGTCATAGCATAATAAAATAGCCCGATATTTATTTAGAATTGGGATGGAAGAGAATGCAAGTTTAAGTCAGTATTTTTGTAGTTTTTATGGGAGGGAAAATTTGGCCAAACTAAATAAAAAATGTCTTCAGTAGAAACTTTTAATGCAATTTTCTACCTACACTTTTCTCAACAGTTCTTTAATATTTGCATAATATCATTTGAACAGTAACACCTTGAATAGAAAAAAAGGGTCCTCGTAATGTTCCGTGATGACCATGGCAGATATACAAGAACAGTTGAAATTATTATATGTAAAAAATTAAACTAAACATATTTACTTAAATGAATTTGGTTCAGCTATCAGGACTAATCTCGACGTATCAGTTTGTACCCATCAATTAATAGTATTTACTGAAGCACCATTTTGTTTATTTTGTAAAAATTTTTTTAGATAAAACTATAAAGATACACACAAATTTTTTCTTTTATTGGACCCACTTCGGTAGTAACATGGCTTAAGATGGGGTGCTAGTGAACGTGAGTTTAGGGCAGTATTTTCAGAGTCTTTATAGCGTAAAAATTTATTTGGCCAAAATAAATTAAGTATTTCTTCTATAGAAACATATAGTTTAGTTTTCCGCACATGCTAATTTCAACAGTTCTTTAGTATCTATCAAGGGTGTTCTAGAATTTAGTGACAACTTTTTATCTTCATTTAAAAAGTTTGTCACCAAATGCCGCTATGCTCATGAGAGATATTCAAGAACTCTTGAGATTATCATGTGCAGAAAACTAAACTCTATGTTTCTATAAAAGAAATATTTGATTTATTTTTGCCAAAAAATGTTTATGTTTTAAAAACTGCAAAATTAATGCACTAAACTGGCGCTCACTAGCACCCCACCTTAAGGCATCACCCTCGCAATAGACTAGACTGCATATGACAGGGAGATCATCGTTCGATCCCAGTAGGCTGTACAGAGGGTGGTTTTCCTAAATGATTTTCCACTCTCCCTCCTCCAAAATATGGGCACACGTTTTATAGATTCAACCTTTCTTTCTCTTCCCTAACACATTAGAATAATTAATACATAAGTGTATAACCCGAACAATTAGTAAGACTTGATGCTAAAAAAAAAAAATTAAGTTGCCTTCCATCCACCCTTGATAATTTGATCACAGCAACAAAGTTCTGTCAAGAATAATTAAATCTTGTTTAATCATTTTGAAAATATGTACCATTTTCCCTTGAGTTGTCTCGCTTACCTTTGAAGAACATTTTGTACAAACTGTTCTCTTGCACAGCTTACACTCCTGCCCTTTAGGTCCAAATATGCCGAATCTAGTCTTCAGACACAAGAAGCACACCTGAAAACAATCGATACATTGGGTTTTTTTTTTTTAAACTCTAGATGGCATATCTTTCTTTGTGTGTTTTCAATGTGCCTCTTCAAATGATAAAGGAATATTTCCAAAAATTCAAAACAATGTGTAAATGTAGAAGTGTGAAGTGTAATAGTTTTAGAATAAATGGAGAGAAGTTATGTTTTTCTGTCTAGGCCTAACCTAACTATCCTTTCAGGTTTGCTTCCTTCACTATTAATTACTTGACATTATTGTACAGTGTTTCTACACGGTTATATCATAGTACATTTAACTCTACAAAGTTATAAGTGAGTTTTAGGTGAATAGGTTGTGTACGTGTATATTTACACTTCCAACTGACATCTTGCGAGATTTTATTATGTCAGCAGAAACTAATGCATTCACTAAAATATTTTAGATTAATATAGTTTAAAGGTAATAAGTAAATAGATATTATGTAAAATAAAATTTTGGATAATTTATCTTAAGTTGCTGTCCAATTTAAATAGGAAAATATATTTTTTGACAGAAATGTTACTTAAGCAATTACAGTAGAGTCACAGGTGGTAGGTGTTCAAGGAAGAGAATAAAAGAAGGGAAAAGAAATGGTGGAAAGATAGAGTAAGACAGAGGCGTTTAACAAAAGTAACCTGGCCACAGGTTAGAATCAGTAGGTGATGATTATGATTATGGAAGATGATAAAAAGAAAGAGCGATAGGAACAAACACAATGTGGCTAATACAAAGAAAAGAGGAACTTGGTTCACATTTTATGTTACAGCCTCAAGCTATCATTTTATTGAAACTTTTCAGGAGGAAGTGTAAACAGACAAATAACCAATTAAAAAAAAGAATCTGAAAAATGGTAAAGAATGGCACAACATACGAATAAGAACATATAAAAGGAATTATTAAATAAAGGACAAAACATTTTTTAGTTTCCTCTTTTAGGAAGTCAAGTTGTGCATTTCGTGCTCCCTCCTTAAGAGTTCTGATAAAATTAAACCTATGCCAAGGGATCGAGCGGTAACAGTCGATTTTATTCCAGAAGCAGCCATTACCTTTTTTTTCCAATAGTAGCAATATTAAGTATAAACTTTGCTCATCTCATGATCATGATTGCTCCTACCTCTCTTTGCTTTATCTTCTTCCATTAATAACATTACCTAATTTTGAAGATAATATGAGTCTGGGTCATTTATTAATAATACTATTCTCAGGTTAACAATGAGAGTTATAAAATAAATAAGACCAACTTATTTTTGTATTGTATCACAGGTAACTATATTAAGTCTACAGAATGTTTAGGAGAACTGATATAATGTTGTTGACATACCTTTTTCTTCTCAACATCTTCTTTGACATGTCCCTCTACTGGCAGACTCTCAAGCTCTGCCTTGGTCAGAACGCTGCGTATGTGCACAATCTCTTCTAGGGTCAACGACAAACACTCCATCGCCTGCTGCCAGTTCTTCTGCACCACACAAACATATACAATACAATCAGTTTGATTCATGTTCAATGTAATGAGGTAGAGGTGAGAAGGCCACAAAAAAACAACAACTTGAGATCATAAATTTCCATAATTTGGCAGTAATAATAACAGGGGTCTGACCACTTCGGTGGCCGCGTGGTCTAACCTGCAACTCTCACGTTGGCCTAGACTGCCGAGGATGGGGAGATTGGGGTTCAATCCCTGTCGGATGCACTGAGGGTGATTATTCCTAAATGATTTTACAATCTCCCTCTGTGAAAATGCAAGTGCTTTTTCCTCTGAACTAAGCCTTCCTAATTCATAACCCACTAGCGTAATTAGTACATAGGCGTACAACCTGAATGGGTGTATATGTCCTTTTGTTTTAAATTAATACCCTGAACTATAGCATTGGTACCTTTGTGGAGTATTGACAAGGTAAGTAGAGCCAGTTTAAACTGTACCTGTGAATTGTTCTCATCACTCAGTAGAACACTCTTTGGATCAGGTATCAAAGGAAGTATATTCCCATGCGAGGTACATGTAACAGGGCCTATAGTATGATTTTTGTAAGAAGAACAGTAGAAGTTAGTTATTAAAGTTACTAAAACAATTTTAATATATTCATACATCAAATCATGTTATCTGCAGCCGTCACTTTTGATAGATATTATCAATACCTATAAGATAACACAAATAATATTGGTAAAATGTTATCAATGTTGGCCGCAAAGATATATTTTTGAATTGTCTCTACTGTTCTTACAACCAAAATCGGGGTATATGTATGATTGATCAAAGGGTCACAGAGTTGAGCAGAACATATTACAGGTATAATTTTAATAAGCTCTGCTTGCACTGGCAACACTCCACGACACAACCGTGCTCCATATGGTTACCGCTTGACTCAACAGTGGAATCATGTTCAGCTTGCTAGAACTGGAGGGATTGGATAAGTGGGGGTCACGTTGGCAATGACTAACAACCCTACCCTAGAGTTGAATAATACAGTATTTAAATATACAGTCGCTGTTTCAAATATGTTGAAAAATGGCGCACTTCGACAAAAGAATTGATCCAGTGAGCTATGCCCTACATAGAACTATTTAAGTCCACCCTATACTCAATATTATACAACAAGGATGTGTGAGATCATCACCACAGAATTTATCCAGCTTTTGCTGCTAAGTGTACAAATTCAGATTTCTTAAAAGTCGACCTCTGTAGTCTTGGGTTAAAGTGCTCGCCTCTGGTACCGGATGTCCGTGGGTTCAAAACCAACCGAGGTCAACAAATCTTTCTTTAACTATAAAAATCCATCCTTACGAGGTGAAGTAAAGCCATTGATCCAATGTTGATCATGTCATGTAAAAGAACTCTGGAAGATATGTGAAAATACCTTTTCAGGCAAAATTGGTGGTAGATCGTTTTACTTTTGCGCATAAAAATTCTCGTGTGCTGATATAATCAGTCAGCTCAAAAAGTGCACCTTCAATACCTCAAATAAATAAATAAATTTATAAAATGAGTTCTTATAATGTTAAATCAATCTGACAATTTAAAAAAATTTTAATAATGTATTGTCACACTAAAATTGTGTTTTTAAGTTGGAAAGGGTAGGAATATTCACAAAAGTGTTACATAGCTTTTTACAGAGTATTTGAGACAAGTCTTGAGTTTTTGTGGCCTTCTCATTTCAACTTCATAATATTTACAGTCAGGCATATATCCTTATGATCATTTCTCTTACATTAAGTAGCCTAAATGGAAAAGTTACAACAAACTATAGTACAATTGAACCCCGCCAATTCAAACTCTGTTAGTCCAAAATTTTGGCGGATAAATCAAACAGAATTTTTTTAAATAAAAAAAGGAGCTAATTTTATTAAGTTTTCAAAAGATACAAATTAAATAAAAAATATATGTACAGTACTGTACATTACAAGAAAAAATATATTTCAATTTAGTAAGCAAACAAAATACATAGCTTGTTAACTTTAGAAATAATAAATCATTTACTGATACAACAGTATTTCCATAGTTCATTGGCTATTACAAAAGTTCATCCCAAAACTTCGCTGACTGATTGTATGAAATACTGAAGGTCAGTTTTTGCTGGAATAAATATGTGAATCTGTAATTGTTGGTTTAATGCTTGTATAGTAATTGTTTGTATAGCTGCTAGTTATAATATATTTGTTCGGATAATTCGAATATCAGCAAATCCAAACAGGCCCCGGTACCAATTAGTTCGGATTGGTGAGGTTTAAGTGTACAGAGCTCGAGAAGAAAACATTATTATTATTATTAGCACCGCGTCTTACTAGCCGTTCGGGTTATACGCAGAGAAGAAAATAATAATAATTTTAGTATTTAAAAACGCAGTTTTAGAAAAGTTTCCTTTATTTCTACTTATGAACAAAAACAAATCTACTGTATGAAATTGGAAATGATCTTAGTTTATGGATACAGACGTTATGTTAGTTCTGTAGTAGAGCATGATGTCGACCCAAAGAGTGGCTGTTTTTCCAACTTAGTAAACAATGGTCTCAGACTCTGTCTTAAACATTAAAATATAAGCTTAGTGGTATAACACTCATGCGCTAAGCCAAAGGTTTTGGATTTAATACCCGTGTCAAGATGTAATTTTCCAAATAAATTTTAAAAAAATCTACTGTAGGGAAGGTGTTTAAAAAATTTACCAATCATTTCTATGATTTACGGTTAATTGATTTTATATTTGATTTAACAAACAAAAAAATCCAATTTTTGAAAATATTAGTCAAATATTTCCGTCCATTGTTAAAATTATATGATATGTGACTTACGAGTTTTCAGTGAACATACATCAGTATTTACCGAGTGCAGCAGTTCATCTTGCAGTGAAGTGCGTGACCAGGACATCTCTGGTAGTGTGCACCCCAGGTTACCAGAGTCGGTCTCCGAACTGGCGGAGGAAGGGGTCGGCCCGCGGGACTGTGGCCGGGAGTGTGGGAGGGACTGGGTGCCCATCTCTATCGCACTCGCTGCCACAACAGTGTGTCGACGCATTGATGCCCGTCTGGTGGGGCACTGTGTCGCCAGGTCGTAAGCTAACAGGGACAAATAGAAACGTCGGGTAACAACACCAGGGGAATATATATTTATGTATATATATTCCCCTGGGATATATATATTCCCCTGGTATATATATATATATATACATATATATAATTTGTTAAATGCTCATATGCAACTTTGTATCAGGATTTAATCTCGTCAGGGCCAGCTTTGGAGCATGTGAAACAGGGCATAGACTTGATGACTTTTTTTTTAATCATAGTTTTCTCTCCCATTGGACACACGCGCGCACGCACACACACACACACACACGCGCACGCGCACGCACACGCACACACGCACACGCACACACGCACGCACGCACGCACACACCAATGTCAACTACATTCATTGGTCTAAAGTACACAGTAACTATTAACTGTGGAATCAATGACTTTCTGAGACAAATAAATTTAGAGAGCTGAAGGGAACAGTTTCAGATGTACACTCCATTTACCCTTAAAAGAAACAGTCTTACCTTGACGGGTTACACTATGGCCTTACCTTATAAGCTATACCATAGCAGAATCATGCTTGCTACCTTTTAGGGTAAACGAAGGGTACATTATGTGCCCTACTTCACAACTTTTAGGAGCAGCTAAATAATTTAGTTGAAACAGTTTAGATAATATTCTTAAATTTAATTTTAATAAGAAGAGTGAAGAATAAAAAATTGGACAAGAAATGAATTAGTTATTGCTTGTTTTTTTCCAATCAGTTATGGGACTGAAATAAGAAGTCAATTTTTAAATAAATAACTATTATAACTGTGCAAATATTATATAGAGTGAGAATTTGATTAATTTAATGGAAGAGTCAAATATTACTAACCAAACGTTTGTCAGCTAAGATATGAATACAGTCTTTTCCCAAATATTCTTCCATTTTTCATTGCAATATTCATCTAAAATACGCCAAATATTTATTTCCAACCTTAATATTTTGTAATTTCACAATTTATTAAAACCAAATTAATATGTATTTAGAAATTTACTGTGATAAATCTCATGAAAAAATTTTTAAATGTGTATTTTTTTAATCTCATCAATGTCAATATTTGACCCTCACTTTAAATTAGCCATATTGCCATTTCTTTATAGATTTACTCACTTATTATCTCTATTTAGGTAAACAAAAATTGACTGTTTGATGTGGTGCAGTAACTAAGAAACACAATGGCCGAAAACATTTTCTAAAATGCTCCAAGACACTAGAAACAATTGATTTTGATAGCTGCGACCCTTAAAATGTATTACAATGCTTCAAACATTCTCTTATATTTTTATCAGTAGTTCTACTCTACACTGACTAATAATCCCAGGGTGACATCAGAACTACTTTTTTAGAATATTATACTTTTAATGTGATCTGATGCAAGTAATGCATTTTTATTTTATGGCCAGCAAATCAGAGCACTAATCCTTTTTTAACTAAATTAAATAATCTCTTTTACAACTTGTCAATATTACAATTTTTTTAAATGCAATTATTTTGGCAAACAAAGTAAATTGACAGTTAAGTTAGTGTTGAAGCAAACATTATTAGATTGTTTACAAACAAACTAACTAAATAATATTTTTAAGCTCTTTAAAGCTAATCATTTATTGTTGCCTAAAGTTATGTTTCTAGTCTAAGTTTGTCTAGTACTACACAGCAAGCCATATAAAAACTAAATTGTATATACTGTGTTATGAAACAAAATAATAAATCACAACATTGATATAATGTAAGATTATTAAAAGTTTAATTTGCATTGGTGCTAATGTGGTAGATTAAGCTTCTGTTTGAATACTAATTAAAACTTTATGAAAGAGTTAAGGACTTGTAAACCAGAATAGTTTAGAAATCAGCTGTTAAAAAAAATTATAAAATAATTAAGCAAACCATGCTCTTTATAAACTATGGATTACTCTTGTAAGCTAAGTACATAAAGCAAACTTATCTAAAACATTAAAATATAGCAAAATAATAAATTGCAAAAAGCCCAGAGTTTCAAAACTGTATTATCATAATTATTCAAAGAAATATATATTTTTTAAATTTTTATTTAAAAGTATTGCATTAAACTGTAGGATTGTTTAAAATGTACAAAAAAAATGTTTAAACTGGAAGCTTAGTTACACATTTTTGGGGGGAATTTCAACACCCAAGCATTATGATCCAGCTTTGATCTATTTGATCCATACTTTTTTGCATTGCACGGCTATTTTTTTTAAACAAAAATGAACAAAAAATATATTATTAATTTTATATTCTGTTTTTATAAAATAATATAAACTTACAAATCATGTGATTAATCAAATTCTTTTAAGGTATTTAACTAAAAGAGAAATAGAGAACAATTAAGTTTATACACAAAATGATATTTACTGAAATAGTATTTTAAAATTTACTATCAAAAGAGAATTATAATTAATCACTCATATTTTATTGGTGAAAGTTTTAAGTTTTAGTAATTACAAATAATATTTTTAATATTTTTAATATGTGTGGTAGTTACAATCAATGAAAACGTATGCCTAAATCTTTTAATATTTTCTCTCTATGAAAAGTAGGGAAACGGCTATATTAAAACATTATCTAGAACCAAATGATGGCCCTAGTTGCCAATGGGCTGCATGGTGTAATAGTAAATGACAGCCCTGCAGTCAGCGGCCAGCGCGTACTCGCCACTGGATCAAAAACACCGACACCTATGATTATTATCATTACGGTTAGTTAATTTTAGTTCACGCGAATTAGGTTGTCATTTTTTTATGTTGTTAGTTATTAAAGTCTTTGCTAGGCTGCGTGCCATGCAGGCTGATCATGCGCTCTACAACACTGCGGACAAAATAGCTATGGGCAGAGGAAATCTTCATAAATATGTACTCCTGTGTGAATATTTCATGAAAGAAAAATTAGACTTTTAACTGGCTTTTATTTTTAATTATTTGATAGAACCATACCAAAATTATTAGCTAATCGCAATAAAATAGATGATTAATTTGATTGTTGTGACTTGTTTAGTGAAACAATCTAACCTAAATAATAGAAAAATGTTGGCGCATATATATATTTTTAGCACGACGTTTTACTACCTGTTCATGCTATATGTAATAGTTACGCTAGTGAGTTGGGGATAAGGAAGGTTGAATTTAGAGGAAGTGTACCTGCATTAGTGTGAAGGGAGCATTTAAAACTCCTTTAGAAAAACTACTCTCAGTACATCCGACCGGGATTCAAACCCCGATCCCCCAGTCATCGACAGTACAGTCCAACACAAAGAGTGAATAAAAAGTGAAAAACCATCATCAGTGAACCTGACCAGGATTTAAACCTAAATCTTCCCGTCTTAAAGTCACCGCTCAGCAACAGTTTTTTTTGTGTGTTCACAGACAAAGTATTCACACATGTGTATTGTCCCTAAGCGAGGTATTCTCGCATGCGTATTGTCCCTAAGCGAGGTATCCACGCATGCGTATTGTCCCTAAGCGAGGTATTCACGCATGCGTATTGTCCCTAAGCGAGGTATTCACGCATGCGTGTTGTCCCTAAGCGAGGTATTCACGCATGCGTGTTGTCCCTAAGCGAGGTATTCACGCATGCGTATTGTCCCTAAGCGAGGTATTCACGCATGCGTATTGTCCCTAAGCGAGGTATTCACGCATGCGTATTGTCCCTAAGCGAGGTATTCACGCATGCATGTTGTCCCTAAGCGAGGTATTCACGCATGCATGTTGTCCCTAAGCGAGGTATTCTCGCATGCGTGTTGTTCCTAAGCGAGGTATTCACGCATGCGTGTTGTCCCTAAGCGAGATATTCACGCATGCGTGTTGTCCCTAAGCGAGGTATTCACGCATGCGTGTTGTCCCTAAGCGAGGTATTCACGCATACGTATTGTCCCTAAGCGAGGTATTCACGCATGCGTATTGTCCCTAAGCGAGGTATTCACGCGTGAGTATTGTCCCTAAGCGAGGTATTCACGCAAGCGTGTTGTCCCTAAGCGAGGTATTCACGCAAGCGTGTTGTCCCTAAGCGAGGTATTCACGCATGCGTGTTGACCCTAAGCGAGGTATTAACGCATGCGTGTTTTCCCTAAGCGAGGTATCCACACGTGAGTGTTGACCATAAGCGAGGTATTAACGCATGCGTGTTGTCCCTAAGCGAGGTATTAACGCATGCGTGTTGTCCCTATGCGAGATATTCACGCATGCGTGTTGTCTCTGTGCGAGATATTCACGCATGCGTGTTGTCCTTAAGCGAGATATTCACGCATGCGTATTGTCCCTAAGCGAGATATTCACGCATTCGTGTTGTCCCTAAGCGAGGTATTCACACGTGAGTGTTGTCCCTAAGCGAGGTATTCACGCGTGCGTGTTGTCCCTAAGCGAGGTATTCACGCATGCGTGTTGTCGCTAAGCGAATTATTCACGCATGCGTATTGTCCCTAAGCGAGGTATTCACGCATGCGTGTTGTCCCTATGTGAGATATTCACGCATGCGTGTTGTCCCTATGTGAGATATTCACGCATGCGTGTTGTCCCTAAGTGAGATATTCACGCATGCGTGTCGTCCAGCTCAGACTTCCTATGCCCACAGCGCTACGCCCCCGCCCCAGACTCTATAAGAGGGGTTGCCACACAGACTAGTAGAGTGAGAGAGAGAGAACGAACGGACGCGTACACTCGAGGGCGCTGTCGATGAAGCTGTGATACTCTTGGGGCGAGAGGGTGGTACCTGTCCGATGCCATTGGGCGCTCTTCTTCTTCTGAGAGGAGGAGGGGCCGTTCTCTCGAGCGGGGGCGATGGGAGACGGAGGTTCGTCCTCATCGTCGTCGTCGTCATCGTCATCCTGTGAAGAAAGAGAACACCACTTATAAACGTTCTATGCTCAGCTTCTAAGTTTTGGGCGCCCACTTGCACCAAGGTGGTAAACAAGAATAAATAATTTCCACAACTATTAGAGTCGTACATATTCTTTCTAGTGTAAAAATTTCAAAATTTAATTTTAGAACTCAAATAAAAATCAAGATTTGGCCTCGAAGTAAGTCAATACAACAACTTTAATATAGGTTTGAACAAAACCCATCGAACCATTTCGGCTGTAGCTCCATTTATACAGACAGACATGCAGAATTGTAAGACTCACTCACTTTTGCCCAATCCACCTGTCTACAATTCCTTCTAGTGGAATCGACGGTGTCCAATCAAACATCGCCCTAATCTATCTAAATGAGAAATTAAAAACTATATAAAAGTGTATGTCCATCAGAAGTACGTACAGAAATTTAGACCAAGTCCATTAATTTTGTTTGATTGTTAAGTTAAATACAAAAAGTTCTTTTCACGCGCATGATCTAAGGCGTCACTCCAGTTTTATACCATACTGCAGATTACAGGTAGATCGGGGTTTAAATCCCGGTCGGGTGTAATGAGTTTTTTCTAAAATGGTATTCCCTTTTCCCTCGGCGCAAATTCGGGTACACTTACTCTAAATTAAGCCTTCCTCATCCCTAACCCACTAGGGATTAAGAAAGTACATTATTAGAGGAAATGTACCCGCATATGCTTACATACACATATTTTCCTAAATAATTTCAAGTTCTTCCACGCAAATGCGGATACACTTTAAGCTCGTCTAGTATAGTATATATCAGAACACTCGTTTGGGATTCGATCCCCAACCTCCTCTATCCAATGCCAGCCATATTCAGTGTGAGTCTTAACGCCCTAAAATGCGCGGCTACTAGGGCGGAGTCACCAAGATTTTTTTTTTCCGTCTCTATTGCTCGCATTAACTTTACTTAAGTCCAGTTTAAAAAAAAACTTACTGTTTCAATAGTGAGCCCCTCAAAGTCAAGTGTTTGATAAATGTGACAACAGTCTTAACCAAAGCCACAATCCAATCTTTATAGGAAAGGCCTTTTATAAATTATAAACTTTTTTTGTCACAGGTAGAATTGATAACATTATTTTACTAGTGTTATTTTATAGGTATTAATAATATGATACAGTAGAACTTTGATAATTCAAACGTTTATAATTCGAATTCATGTTTAATTCGAACTTTTCCGTTGGTCCCTTGAAACTTCTATTAAAACAATGTTATAACATCATTTGTAATTCGGACTTATTTTGTTTAATTCGAAGTAAAATTGCCTGAAAACTCGCGTAGGAAACACGTTTACTACTAGACTCTTGCTGCGCGGAAAACAGGTTCTCTGCGTGCAGGGGCACAAAAGTTTTGTGTTTTGTGTTCCTTACGATGATTTTATGAACTTGGAAGTTTGGAGTGAACTTACAGATGCAGAACTTTTGGCAGATGTTACGAACAATATAAATGACAGTGTTTCTTCAGATGAAGAAGGAGAACATAGAAGCCAATTCCAACATCTACACAGGCCGTGGAACATCTCGAAGAGTTGAGGCGGTTTGTTGAGGACAACATAATGTAAGCCTTTCTATTCTTCAGGCGCTGAATAAACTAGAAGAGTTCACTCCAACTCAAGACTATTAACTTCAAAAAGCAATCAAAATTTTCTAGTTTTTTTAAACTCTCTCTCTCTCTATATATATATATA
>CABFWB010000725.1:17353-35590 GCA_902151455.1 Timema bartmani | reverse complement strand
GCCACAGATAGGAGTAGTTTGACAGCTACCGTGAGGGTGAGGTCACATTTGTGAGCTGGTCGCAAGTATGTCCGCGCCCTAAGAACCAAGCATACTATCCGGGTAGCCAAAACACGACACCCGCTTCGGTGGCCGCATGGTCTAACGTGCTACTCTCGCAGTAGACTAGGCTGCCGATGACGGGGAGATCAAGGTTCGAATCTCAGTCAGGATGTACAGAGGGTGGTTTTCCTAAGATGGTTACCCCCTCTCCCTTCACGCAAATGCAGGTATACTTCCTTTTAATATAACCTTTACTATCCCTAAAACCAATAGCGTAATTAGTACATAAGTGTATAAACCGAACGGGTAGTAAGACGCGGCGTTTAAAAAAAATAGCTGAGGAGGTAGCCTATACCTTGATTTTAGTAAGATGCCTGTTCTTGAAGGCCTTATTTCTTGTCAAAATACTACTCTCCAGTATTAGTTAGGTAGGATAAAAGGCCTTCCAGAACGGTAATAGCAAGTCTGCTCTGGAAGGCCTTTTACCCTACCAAAACGCTTCTATACAGCAAGATTCTGGTACGAAACAAGGCCTTCCAGAACTGACTTCTGACCAAAATCAGGGTACAAAGGTGCCGACGAATGGTTAATACTCGCCATTTAACATCTCAACGTCTTCCTTTGGGCGCTTGCCAGCGGAGAAAGTTACTCTTTTATATTAATTATATGTGCTCGCTTAACAGTGCCAAGTTCATCGCTTTGTAGGTCAAACAAGTCTTTCCGTTCAAACTTGGCTTCCAACAACAAGAAAAATACTTTTTNTTTTTTTTTTTTTTTTTAGAAGAAAGGTGGCACGCAACTCACAAGACTAAAAAAACAAACGGGAAATTAAGGACGTTTACTACCAGGGTTGCCACTATTTTATTACTATCAAATTCCCTGGTTTTTTTCCAAGTTTTCCGTAAGGAATTCCCATTTTCCAGGTAGTTGCATAGACGAGACTATGCGTTTTTAACTGATAATATTTTTTTTGCTCAACGATGACCGATCTTAGTCATTGCTCACGTGACTTTCTTACGAACACCCATTCCTGAGTATGACAATACCTGACCAGACCAGCACTTTTTTTTTAACACCGCGTCTTACTACCAGTTCGGGTTATACGCTTATTTAGGCCTAATTACGCTAATGATTTTAGGAACCAGGAAGATTGTATTTAAAGGAACCATACCGGCATTTCCGGGGAGGGAGAGTGGAAAACCACTCAGTACACCCGACCGAAATTCGAACCTCGATCTCCCCGTCATCAGCAGTCTAGTCTACCACGAGAGTGGCGCTTTAGACCAAGAAGCTACCCAAGTAGGTAAACCCCATCTTGATTAATATCATCTAAGTAATTTATTCTTTATTATTAATCTCTATAACATTCAAAACCATTAGTGAAACACGCATATAGTGTCTTCAACTGGGATTTAAACCCGTTCTTCCCAATCGAGAAGCACTTGCCTTGTGTGTTAAAAGTTGTGTCTTTTGTGGAAAAATGACTCAAGTACATATTTTTTTGCACGCGGTCATATTTAAGAGGAGTCTTAGTACAGGTCTCATATCTGGAAAGCTTCTAGCTCAAATTACGTCTTGGTGGCCATGGCGTAGATATATTTCAGTGTTTTAGGAGGAGAAGGGATTCTCTAAAGCGGGAATTATCATATTTACTCATTTGGAAATGAATTCGGTCCATGACGAGTTTATAACGCGCACGATTCCCCTTAATATCCAACAAGCTGACGCCACAAAGAACAATAAACACAAAGTGTTACGATTCCACTCTGAATGTTTCTCGGAACCGAACTAGGAAACTGAGATTTGTAAGGAGTTTGCGGGAATAGAGCGCTGGGTCAAATATGATCCATTATTCATGGTCACGGATCAAACCATGCGCCTCATAACAGGGATTAAACAAACATTTCAATAAACACACGGCTATGTTTGGATTCGGGTAACGCGGAAATAAACATGGCCTTATACAGAGATCTGTGTAAATACAGAATGTTTAGATACATGCTCGTCAAAGTAACTATCATTAGTTTCACGGCATTATACATTTTTAACATTATTCACAGTTCGGGTCCTATTTTTATAACCGCGTCTTAATACCCGCCTAAGGCTACACGTATTTGAATTACCCTAATGGGAAATGCATAAGGAATATATAATTTAGGAAAAAATGTATCCCACATTTACGTGGAGGGACAGTGGGAAACAATCTAGGGGAAAAAAAACCCTTAAAACATCAGACCGAGATTCGAACCCCGGTCAGCGACAATCCAGTATAATACGAGTGAGTGACGCATTAGACCAGCGTTTTCCAAACTGTGCTCCGCTATAGTAATCTCAAGCTCCGTGAGGCATTTTTTAAATATTATTATTATTAGTATTATTATTAGTATTATTATTAGCACCGCGTCTTACTATACGTTCGGGTTATACGCACTTACGCTAATGTGTAATGGTAGGGTGATTGCGAAATGAAATGGAGGACCTACAGCTTAACGTGGAATCCGAACCACGGTGGAGGTCTGGCATTCCTCACATTCACAAGTTGTGATTAATACACGTCTTGTCAGAGGTGAAGGAAGGGTTTGGCAATCAGATATATCTGTGCCGGGATCGAGGATTGAGCCCCGGATCCTCAGCACAGAAGTCTAACACCTTACCCCTAGACCACCAGGTCAGCCTTTTAGAATATTCTTTATTTGTTTTTGACACTATAAAACAACCTAAGTAATTAGGATTGCCAATTTTTTTATTTATTTTTTCAAATCTAAATAAAGGACACTTTTCAAAGGCGCAGCCAGAAAATGTGATGTGTTCCATTTATGTTATACTTGTAAAATTTAACTGACTGAATGTTCATAAAAAAAAAGTATCAATAGAAAGCATTTCTAGCAGTCATAGAAACAGACAACAGTCTCAATTCTTTTAGGATGAACTTTATACGACAGATAGAAAAGTTACTAGATCTACATTCACGTATTCATATGTAAAGTCACGCGATCTGCAGCGGTCACTTTTTATAGATAGTTTTTTCCCTCCATTTGAGGTATTTAGCGTACACTTTCTGAACCGACTAATTAGGTCAGACTGGCTTACATCTAGAACAGACACAACATCCAGCCCCCGGCTGCCAGGTCATCACTGTGAAAGAGGAAACTCACATTTAACTAATAATAAATTTTCAACCATGTCATTAATCGAACCCGGGACCCTTAACTCAATAGGGTGTCACTCTTCAGATTGAGCCAATGAAGTGTTGGACGATAGATAGTATTGAAACCTACTATATATCAATGATAAATTAGAAAATTTGTGATTAATCTTAACCTAAAAAGTTTATATTTTCTAAAAGTTTTTTACTCCCTAAATCCTTCCATACATTATGACCGCAGGTAGCGGCTATGTAACATATATAAAGGCAAGATTCAGACCTATTTAATAAATAATTCAATCTCGAACCAATGGCGATACAAACCTCCGCTTCTCCTGAACGGATTAATAATACAAAAAATATACCTCTATCTGCCACACGAAGAAAGATATTTCTCCGCGGCCTCGTTACGAGTTACCCCATACGGGACTGGTAGGCACATTTATCTTTATTCTCCAAACATCGTATGGGGGAAAAATAAAGTTTGTTTGGTTGCGTCTCAAGATGTCCATGTATCAATCCGCTTACGCTTTTATTTTTGTGTAAAGAAGTACTGGAAATATATCTAGTAAGGCGGGTTTTGTCAGAGATATACAGTTCATTTTTCATAAAAAGAGGGCCTTATAAAATACAATTTTTTTTCTTCCAACAAGGATTTCATTTTACTATTTTGTTAATGTTATTTAGCTCGAGTCTATAAAAAGTGACCACACGACTTGATATATCAATACGTCAAAGTAGATCTATTCACTTTTATAGCAGTCGGATAAAGAGCCTTCCTATGAAAATTGGATTGTGACAGGGTCGTTTGTGTTTGCCTCGGAGTTCTACATCTTCCAGACATAGAAAAATATTCCACGGTGCTGCCAACGCTGTTACCTAAACCCCCCCAGGAGGGATCAATTGATCCCCACACGATTGTGTGTGTTCATCGTACATAGTATGTGCCAGCACAGCAATAAATAGTTTGCTCATGCACGTTAAATCTCATTAATCAGACTTCTTATTTAATTCAGTGAGAAATTATTATTATTGTTAATGTGAATCTAAAACCAAAACTAGAATAGTTAGCTGGAAACAATAAGTTGCGATATGAAAGAGAATGAATGCACTTTCAAACCCACTTTAAAGAGCAGTCTAACAACCACTGTTGCAAAACTTAATTGTTGTTCAACTAACTTGCACCTGGATTACTTAAAATTGGAGGGGAAAAAAATACTCAAATAGAAAGTTTTTTTAATAGCGGGAAAAAATATAACTAGCTATATCGGGGAAAAATGCTAATTTGGCAACAGTGTAGTACACCTGGGAGGTGTCCTATTCAAGAGATGACAATCTCGAAGCACCACGATTGTTTAAGCACAATCATTATTAAATAATAATTTGTGGAAATGCACCTACATTTGATTGGAAAGGTGGAACCTCCTATCCCCCTCCCCTCGCGAGCACCCAGCTTAGATTCTCACGTATCTCATGACCAATGGAGAGCCTGACGCCTTAGTCTTGTGATCCCAGGTGCAGGTGCCTCCTTTACAATGTCACCCACAAGGCAATAAGCCACACTTATAGGTGTATAGTGAGGTGGAAGGGGACGCGAGAAAAGGCCAGTGTTTTTGCAGTTTTGAGAGCAAACCTTTATTTTTGCCCAAAATAAATCAAATATTGCTTCAGTAGAAACAGAGTTTAATTTTCTTCACACAGTGATATCGACATTTGTTGAATATTTGTCATGAGCATAGCGGCATTAGATGAGAAACATTTTAAACAAAGAGAAAAAGTTGTTATTAAATTCCAGAACACTCTTGACAAATATTCAAGAACTGTTTGATATCATGTGCAGAAAATTGAACTATGTTTCCAATGGGGTTTTTTTTAACCAAAATATTGTTTTGATAAAAAAAAATTGCAAAAAAACTTCCCTTGATTCGCGGTCCCTAGACTCCCATCATAAGGGAGTTAGGATTCGAATATAGGTGTGAAAAATTGTTGCTCTCAATGTTCACAAAATGTAACTTTTGTCATTGCTATGTTTATATATCGACACATATATGATTTGTTAGAAGTGAAAGTTAAACAACGCATATATGGACGTAGGCATATAGTAAAGCTAGGCGAGTAAAAGGTTTATGGAGATAATGATTTTTCAAAATTACGTTAAATTTGGTATGACCTAAAATCATAATATCTCTTTGATCTTTTGAGTCTATACCTTAAAAATGTATGTATGGTTCAAATTAATAATTAATATAAAACACAAATAAAGTTTTGTTTTATTCATTACAATCTTGTTTTGGATACTATATAATAGAAAAAGGTGTCCAATATTTCTGCCCCATCAGACTATTTATGTTTTGAGCGCGGGTTTCGAGGAGGGTTGTGTACCCCTGAGTCATCCACTTACGGTTTCCACTTTAGCTACCAGTAAAAAACACAACCTTTACTCCCCAGTTGGGGCTCACACGATGTATACCCAAGATACATAGGTACATTAAGAATTCATGGCGGTGGGCAAAGGGGTGTAAGGGGGGTAAAGAGGGGCAAAGGGGGTCGGGGGATTAGTGGGGGGCAGGGAAGGAACTCCACGTGGGCAGACTTCTAAAAATGTAGTGAGTGTCGCGTCAATAAAAAAACTTTTGGAATAGAATTGAGAGTGAATGTAATTTGTTTTTATAAAGGCCCAAGGTCATCTGGGTCTGTGGTAGTGAAGGGTTCGATTCCAAGTGGCGGTGTCGGAAATTCCAACATCAGAATTGGCCGTTCAGTGGAAAAATGTGTTGGGGTTTGGCGTCATTTTACAAACATTCGTGTGTGTAAATTGATGCGTTTGCTTTAAATTCCTCCGATTCGCTAACTGGCCGGATTATCCGTATATTTAGACCTACATTAATAGGATAGGGCTGAATAAGCTTACATTTTATAATAAATGTATCCGCATCTGCATGGAGGGAGAGTGGGAAACCATTCAGGAAAAAAACTCCGTGGGCCCGACCGGGATTCGAACCCCCGATCTCCCCGTTATCAACATGCCAGTCTAACACGAGAGTGACGCTTAAAGACCATTCGGCCACTGAAACGGGAGTGTTCTCAATTAATTGACATCAATTCTATATTTTTCTATATTCAAGGGTTGAAATCCAAATACTGTATTCAAAATAACTTCTAAGTGCTTGCTCCAAGTTCTAGCGTTCTAGTTCGCTTTACAATATGAAGACTCGAAAGATTTGGATACCCTAGACTTAAAGAATGTGTAGACAATAGGCTCAAAGATCATCCCGACTTCAATATCATCATCCAGAGATGTTTTAATTATGTACGGAGGGTTTTTCAAATCTTTGTATTTCACTTAGAATTACCTTGACTCTGCCTCTATTAGTTGCTAACGCCTAGAGAAGTTGTTCAAAGTTAATAAAAAAACTGTTCAAAGAACTATGCATCAAGAAAGATTAAGTTGAGGTTCAATTCTCTCTTTAGAATATAAAATAGCCCAAGCATATTAGCTCAAAGAATTAGAAGAAAAGTTTGCTGACACGAAAAATTCTTTGTTGTTGTGTATCTGTATTTTTGTATAAATGATTTTTTTTTTAATTTATAGCAAAAATATTTTTTCTTGTATAAATACATGAATCACAAGGGTTTTTAAAGCTTTTTTTTTATGTTTTTGAAAGGGGGAGGCGGCATTTGCATGCTTTGCTTAGGGCGGCTAAAGGGCACGAGCCGGCCTTGATGGTAAGAAATGATGCACACAAAAAAAGTAAATTAGGACAGTGCGAAAAAAACAACAAAGATAACCCCTCATTTTAAAGTGAATGTGTGAGGCAAAACTAGCCAAAACATCATAGCGATGTTTATAAAACAATCAAATGAGAAAATAATAGTTCTCAAACCAAGTAGGCGTACTCTCAGAAATACATTATTTTTGCAATACAGAAATAATACATTCTCTTCCTAATTTATAAATTACCTTCTCTTTGTAATAAATAAATAATACGTTCTCTTTGCAATACAGAAATAATACGTACTCTTCGCAATCCAGAATAGTACGTCCTCTTTGTAATGTATAAATAGTACATTCTCTTTGCAATTCAATTCTAAAATAGAATGCTGCCGACTGAAAGAATGATCGTCACGGACAATAATGTAACAAACATCCAAGCCGCACAACAACCGGTTTACAATACATTTGCATCATACAGAGAGACAGAGAGAATTAACGTTTGCTTTCTAGACACAGGACTGTTTCAACTTGCTCTATAACCATTGTCAGAGTTGTCTAAAGCTTGATTCACACGTTCGCCGAAAATAGAAAGCAGAATTTGCCTCAGAGGCGCAGCAATTTACACACTTTAAGTTGACCCATGATTCATTGCAACGCTAACGTAAAACACCTGACTATCAACAGATTTTATTTTCTAGTAGATAGACATATATTTTAGATCATTGTCCCGATGGATGTTTACAAATTATAATTATGTGTCTTGGCACAATCAAAGAGATTGATATACACGTTTTACATTACCAGGTTATTTCAAATCTCCTCGCAACGACCAACGAAGTTGTCTGCTAGTTTCTGGCTGTAGAGTGCATGCGTTATCAAATACGCATGCGCACTGATTTAAGATGGTTCCGAGATTTTTTTGATTGGTTCTCCTGTGCCTAACATCTTGAGCAGAGCGGACAAAGTAGAGAATAGTTGAACTTCAGCAGAACAGCTCGCGCCGATTAAGCGTAAATCTTATGATTGGCTTAGAGCGCGTCACATGGCCACGTTTCTGTTCTGCGCTAGTTTTTCGCCGAACGTGTGAATCCACAGTTACATTATCAACGAAAAAACTAATGCATATGCGTAAAGCTTAGACGAGAAAAACGACAAATATTGTTGTGTGCGTCAATTTATTGCTAGCTAGAAAGTTAATTAAAATTATTTAATTTACAAAGCACTACGTTGAATTTCTTGTTTTATAATAGACTTTCTGTGAACAGGGGAAATTCAGCCTCATGAGAACAAATTAGGAGCTACTTGATTGAAAAACAGTAGTGGATCCGATCTAGAAAACTGAGTTTAACGACCCAAGGTTTCGTTGTGCTGACCACATGACAACCTCTATCCTCTTAAGTTAGCACTATTCACCAACAGACGGTGGCCACTCAGTCAATATGGCTCGATTTATTACTAACATCATGGTTCTTTTTATCTCCATAAGTAATATTATAATTATTTAAGCCTAAAGATGTTTTTTGTTATAAAACCTGAAAAAACCAACTTTTAAAACTCACGTTTAATTCTATCTCATCCTTAATACTTACTCCTGTAGTCTCATTTCGAGTCTGTAGCATGTCCAATTATAAGAGGACACAGAATGTGAGCGCAAAACTGGTGACTTGCGGAAGACAATGGAACTGTGTTTTAATAACCAGGTGGACCTGGGTGGGTGTGGTCTCAAATTCAAGATTACAATGGACATTTCACGTTTCGGTCCGTGTTACCAAGGCCACACGGGGGTGGAGGAGTGTCAGGAGAACAGAAGAGAGAAGGAGGTATATCAACACACAAACACAGCGAGAACAATGAAACAAATACTACTCGGTATTTAGAACAGGATGGAAACAAGGTACCGCCTTTTTTTTTTGGCTTTCAAGGCTGCGTTTACTCACTTGTATCAAAACGGTACAAAATGGCAGTCACGCGCCGGCCTTGCTTGCCAACGTACAACGTACACCCGTAATTAATAACATTATCAAAATTACTGAACCGGCGGGCTTTGTATGAGCGTTAAGTAGGTTCGACTGACAAGGAAGGCTGGTATTAGATGATAGTCAACTCAAGTCTGAGTAGTTATCTCCCACAGTGGGGTTTTCTATTTTCTCCCCAGGCGAATTTTAGCTAAATTAAGGTTATATAGGGAGGGGGGAAACGTGAGTCCAACAGTTTAGAGTATTTATAGCAAAATAAAAATAAAACTATCGTGATCAAATAAAATCAACCATTTCTTCAGTAGATAAGCTTATTTTAATTTTCTATAAATTATAACCTCAACAGTTCTCGAATATTTGTATTGGGCAACGTGTCATGTGACCAGAGGACTCTCGTGTTTATTGGAAAAGTGTATGTTGCTCTCTTACCTCACTTTTGAAACCAGGATTAAATTGTTATAATAAAATAAAATATCCAACTTAACCCAGTCTTCACATAAATTTAAATTTCTTAAACGCAAGTAAAATAACTAACATTTAATTTTGTTTTAATCACCCCATATTACTACCTGCTCAGGTTATACGCATTCTTCGACTATAATGGGGTAGGGATGAGTAAAGAAGAATTTTAGAGGTGATCAACCCGCATTTACGTGGAAGTAGTGTGTGAAACAATTTAGGAAAAACCCTCCCTCAGTAGAACCGACCAGGATTCGAAACCCAATCTCCCCTTCATTAGCAGGCCAGTCTAGCACGTGCGTGACGGCTTAGATCATTAGACCAATGAAGCGGGTAGCGTTTAATTAAAGTGCAATATTTTCTATAGGTAAACTTTTATTTTATTTCCTTACCAGTTAACAGATAGCCAAATAAAACCACCAGTGATTTTCCCCTTATTTTCCGGTAGGTTAACAGAATACTACTCTTCAAGTGCAGTCATTACTAACAATTCTAATATAAACATATATGTCTGGCTATATTTTCAACACTTGGCTTAAAACAAATAAAAATCCATTCGGGAAACAGCATCATTCGCGGAAACGGCACCTTGTGCATAGCTGAACGTTAAAAAGTGCCACTAAAAAAAATAAAGTGGTAAACTAATTTGAAAAAGCCTGACGCGAGACCCCCGCCAGCGCATTAAACTGTTGCAATCATCCCAGGACGCCCAGAAGAGCAGGAAACAAGTGAATGTTCGATTAGTCAGGGTTGCCAAATACGAGGTTGCTAACGGTCCGGTTCATTAGGATGGTCATGCGGAGACTCGCCGTTGATTAGCAGTGACGTGAATTGACCGCGAGCACCTTTTTTTTTTTTTCACTACCGTCCAGGATGAGGAAGGCAGTACATTTACTCCCCCGTTAGAGTGGGAAAAGGTCAGGATACGTCGCAGAAAAATCCACACGGAGGTTAGACCGCCA
Organism: Timema bartmani; assembly: GCA_902151455.1. Taxonomy (NCBI): domain Eukaryota; kingdom Metazoa; phylum Arthropoda; class Insecta; order Phasmatodea; family Timematidae; genus Timema; species Timema bartmani. The sequence goes on along the minus strand of CABFWB010000725.1, from coordinate 25,291 downwards.
ATGCGACCCACCACGATTCAAACCCAATTAAATCCCAGCGTCCCGATTCAAAGTAGGGCGCGCAAACCGCTGAGCCACAACCGAGTAACTCTGACACACGGTGGTATATTTCCAAGTACAATTAATGGCAATGAATATCAACAAACAGGCGGCGAATCATTGTAATGACGGCACTGTCAATATACAGAACGACCCTGATCACGGGATGAATCCTGTATAGATCAGTGCAGTAGCATTGGCGCGCTAATCTAAGGGTCCCGATTCGATTCCCGTGTCCAGGTGTTATTGTTCAACAAATTAAATTAAGTATAAATGTGAGAGGCTTTTTCTTCTGAGTCGAACGGTTTGGCAGTAATTTTTTTTTTGTGTGTGGAAGAGATTGTACACGCTCCTATGAATAGTTACTAATCATCGTGTCGTTATATGAAAAAAAAAGGTTATTTTTAAATTAGTCTAAAATTAGCGATTGGGCACGAAATTTATTTTTAAATCCACGCATGTAACTATCTGTTCACGCAGCTCGAAAAATACACTAATCAGATTAAGAGCGTAGAAGAAACAAGTTTACAATTAAACCCGCCTCGGTGGCGTGGTTGTCTAACGCGCTAATTTCATGTTGAGCTAGACTGCCGAGGACGGGGAGATCCGAGGTTCGAATCTCGGTTGGGTTAACTGGGATGGGGGGTTTCCCTAAAGTGTTTTCACACTCCTTCCACGCAAATGTGGTTTCAATTCCTCTATATCCAACTTTCCCAATTCCTAATCCGTAGTTAGTACTTAAGAGCATATCCTGAATGGATAGTAAGACGCGTTGCTAAAATATTAAAAACAAATTTTAAATTAAGTTAATGCACCAGAGTTCTAGTTGAGAAGAGGTGCGCTTTACCGGGAATCGATTCGTGATCTGCCATAGAAAGCTGAGCACGCGAACGCTGAAATAAAATGAAATTGCGGTAGGAAGGTAGCTTTGTATCTGACTGTTGCTTAATCTTAATATTCATACGTCAAGCCATATTTTACTTTTGACAAAAACGTGTCAATGCCAATAAATGGATAAAAAAAAGTTAACTTTTGTCACTTTGTTAGAAAATAAAAAAGATCTTATTTGTCGCATCGTCTAAGCCCTAAGGGGTTTCTTTCGCCAAAAGACTAGACGGCCGATGACTAGAAATAGGGATTCAAATCCCGGTAAGATTTACTGAGGGGGTTTTCAGTCTACCTCACCCTTAGCCCAATAAAGTATACAATATATTCGAGTAACCCGAACGGATACCAGGACGTGGTTAGTGAGCAACACAACAGGGAACTGTTACCTATTTTTAGGAGCTCAGTGGTCTGAACACAGAATCATTTACAATATAAACTCGTTAGACCAAACCTCGGTAGTCCGAAATGCCGGATGATCCGAAAACATTTTCCGGTAAACGAGGGATAGGGGAGGGGGGTAAACTTTAACTTAAAATTTGTGGAAATTACCTGCTCCCCCGCTTAATTTTAATGTTTGTTAATCCGAACAAGCTTTGCTCCCAATTAGTCCAGATTAGTGAGGTTCAACTTTATATTGTCCACTTTTTTNTTTTTTTTTTGATTCTTCATTAGTAAAATCGCATAAGTTCATTGTTGGTCACGCGGTCTAGGCACGTCACTTTTTTAAGTACCACTATATTCTATATGGTGTTAGCCAGCCTCCCCCCTTCCCCAGGCCTCCCCAACCCACACACTTTACGAGGTTAACTTTGTGTCAGAGTCATAATTAATGCAGGTGATCCGCACGGGTCGTAACTCGGCAAGCGACGCCGTTATAAGAAGCCCACTCTTGTATGCAGAGCGCCGACGTAAATAACTTACTCTCACTTTATTTAAAAAGTTTAATTACTTGGCGAGGTACAACTTGCGGGGTGAGTACGTTATACAAGCCCCAAACACCATTAAGAATAATTATATTTAAAAAAAAAGACCATTAAAACCTCATTTTAGATTACTCTACTAGGATAAAATATAAGAGTCTAGCTTTTCACAACACCTGTAAAATGTGTGCAGATTCGTACAAACTGGTTTTGTTTACCTTTTAACGACTTTTTTCACTTATTGAAAGAGTGGCTAATTTGGAATTATTCCAAGCATTTTGGGGGGTGGGGGTGTTCGGGGGGTGGGAGTAGACATGTATGTTCTCTGGACTTTTTTTTTTATCTAAAATAAACATTGTTGAAACATTTAATATAATATTGTAATTGCTTTGCAAAAATATAAATATATTTACTTAAGTTTAACTAGTTTATTAATTTTAAAACCTCAATAAACTTTTAAAAACTGGATACTTAGTATGGCTGTTTTACAACAATAAAAATCTCAAGCGTTATCTGCAACAATGTTTATTTTAAAACCGAAATATGTGCTATCGAGATGATGGTTTATAAAAGGAAAAATAATAATAATTCAAAGCGCGCTTGAACATTTTAGCACAAGTATTCTTCACGACTCAAGACTGAAAAGAAAACTTTTAAAAATGCACCTATAAAAACTTTGAAAATGTGGAATGATTTCTTTCGAATAAGAGTTTATTTTAAAGGATAGAACAGAAAAGCTATACGATGCGGTAACTGATTCCAGCTGTACCTAAGTTAGGAGTTAACCGTGGGGTAAAATGGACTAACCCGGATAACACCCAAACTAGGTTATACAGCTCGAACCAGACAACGCACTGTTGCGCTATTTTCTCTACTTTACTTTTATTTATTTTTAAACCGTTAAATTGAGACCAGTGAAACAGTTTGACCATTGTATAAAAATATACAACAAAATTAAAAATAATTATTTTTCAAATGAAAAGACTGAGTCGAATTTTGCTGTGGCCAAGTGATGAATGCAGAAAATTGCACTTCAATGGGAATTCTGGTTCAAGTATAATCATGTATCTAACTAGCCAGTCAATAGATCAAGATGGGTTGTTAGGGTACCTTCAGATGGATAAACTTAGCAGCACCACCTTTTTGTGGCTACCGCCAGCGACGAAGCCAACTATTCAGACCGGAGGCAGCGCTACTTTTTTAGTGTGTGAATGTGTGTGAAAACCTCAATTTATCTCCTGCTTTTCAAACGGAAGAGCTTCTCAGAAGCGCTGTTAAGTGCCCCCGTTTGAAGGTGCCCTCAGGTGAGAACCAGCTTTACTAATCCTACCTCTAGTTTGGAGAAGTCGACCCTGATGAGTCTCCGGGTGGACTTGCTGCTAGAAGAGTCTTCCTTCGGGACAGAGGTCGTGGGTTCAACAGGGATAACTGCAACACAAACATAATCAATCCCATTTCATGCATATACCTTTTAACAACAACAACAACAACAACAACAACAAAACTCGTGTTCGTGTATATATGTACTGAACCGGGATACAAACTCTCATCCTCAAGACTAGAGCGAGCTTAACCGCACAAGTGCTCTACTCATTGAGTTACCCAGGTTAACCACATCCAACAGATATTTATCACAATCTCTCAGGGCTCTACATATTGTATAACCTGGTTATCTCAGTCGGTAGAGCAGTTAAGCGTTGATAAAAGTGTCCTAGGTTATAATCCGTGTCCTAAGCAGACGTCCCAGGATTAAATATTTAAAAGCTTAGTCTAATCCATATCCATTAACAAAATGTCAGTGTGCTTCAGAAAATGTTACCTCCCTTCCTGGGGACTTTGGTTCGAATTCCGATTGGATACGGTGTGAAAGCGGGCGGAGTATCGGTGGTCCAAAGTTGACCCCTAAATGACTTTTCAGGACTAGCCATATAATTATAAACTAATTAACTTATTAACCTTTCGGGGCTAATTCCTGACAGAACCTTCCCCTCCTAAAACTGCATGAAAATAATTAAAAACTGCAATATTGTTAAAAGTTCAAACGTCCGTTCCAAATTTTAATAAATCTTCAGTAATAAGCTAATCAAAACCGTGACAGAGTTAAGTAAAGGCTTATAAAACCCCGTTACATCGCTCCATAACTCACGTAAATTTATTTACCAGGCTTACAATAATTATATAAAAAAAAGTTGATTAGTAATCAAACAGAATGGTATGTAACGTAACCTATGAAATCCTCCGATTCATCTATATTATGGGGGTACGCGCACTACAGTTTGAGAAACACTGCACTTGAGTAATGAGGTTTGAAGTACGTATTGCTAATTACAGCTTGGTACACAGAATGCTAAATAGGTCAAATAACGCTACAGTTAGCGTAAGTGATGGTTTACGTCCCTGACCACATATGGCAATAAATAGTTTTAAGAGGGTTTTGTTTTTACTAGTGAACAACCATATATGAACTAAGAATTATTCACTTCATAAAACTTTAAATGTGTTGAAAGAGCCTTTTGTTTTAACCGCTTCGGTGGTACGAATGGTCTAAGTGCCACTCTTTCAATATATTGAACCGTAAATGACTGGGAGGTCGGGGTTGAAATCTCGGATTGGGTGTACCGAGTGTGGGTTTTTCCTAAATGGTTTTTCACTCTCTCCGCGAAAATGCTGCTAGTACACATGCATATAGCCCGAACTGGTAGTAAGACGCGGAGAACCCTTTAATTCACATTAAATTAATTCTATTCAATGAGAATCAACACTATATATATAGTGTGGCGCATCTTACTACTCTCGTTCTGATGACTCGGATTGGGAAAATAAAATATATAGATGTAGAAGTAAGCCTATGTATACTCGCGTTAGGATGGAAACAAGTAAGATACCTCAGAACACCGATCAGAGATTCAAACCCATAGTCTCCCCATCGCCGCAAGACTAGCTCTGACGAGAATCAACCTTATCCTTTGTCCACTTTACCACGACGGTTTCTGGTTATGCAAGATATTTTCTTTTTAATTTTCCTCGAATTTCACCAGGGTTCGCACTTTTTAATAATTACAATAAATATTTGTATTGGTCAACCTATTTAATATAATAATAAGAAGAATAATTACTATTCTAATCCAAGAGACTTGACGACCTCCTCATTAATGAAAAAACAACTCACTTTTTTAGTCAAATTTATATTTATACTTTTTTTTTTTACAATTATGAAAGTTACTGAAACAATTCTAATTTATTTATAAGTAAATTTATATGACCGGCAATTGTTTTTAATATAATATATTTTTAATACCTATGAAATACTAGTAAAAATCAGGGCCCTGACTTAGATGTCCTAAAGATTGTCAAAAAATGACATAAAATTACACTACAAATTCTAAAAATTGCTAAAAAAATATGAACAAAAACTTGATATTAATTCATACGACTAGAGCTAACATGCATTTTACAAGTGAAAACTAAAAAAAGGTACACAATAAAAATCCTTTAGCAACTAAACTCTTGCATTCTTCTAATTACAAACATTGATGAGTATTATAAAAGGAACGTACTTGATAGAATGACAATTGGTTGATTGATTGTTACACTTCTAAGTCAATTAACATACAAGTTATGAAAAAGAAAAAAGTATTAATATTGTTAATTGACTTAGCATATAAATTTTTATGGTTTAAAAATCTCCCTTTTATTAAACCACCCTTTTTTTCTTTTTCATAACTTGAACGTTAATTGACTTAGAAATGTAACAATCAATCAACCAATTGTCATTCTACCAAGTACGTTCCTTATAATACTCATTCTTACATCTCCTTACTAAAATTAAAATGAATTTAACTAATACAAACATTGATGTTCATACACCTGCTTCAGAAGCAATAACTACCCCCTCCCAACGCAACCCTTCTCAGCTTTGTTGCAGTGCTTCACTGGGAATATGGAGTTTCATACCATACGAGATAAAGAGTGCTGTGCAAAGTTAATTTGAAGCCTACATGATCTTATTATTCTAACAACTATGTGATAAAAAAAACTATTTTTTTTTTGTATACAAGCACTTAAAAACACATCGATAGTATTTAAAAATATAAATTTATTCAGAATAAATGTGTAAGAATTTATCAAAAATAATACAAATTAGGAAAATATGCTAAATATCCAAAATTACAGAAAGTGACTTATAAAATGAATGTACTCAACCAGGAGATCATTGAGGTAGTTAATGTACACATGTGCTTGAGCAATGTCATCAATATCAAGCCCCTGCTAACATAACATAATGTTATCAATGTTGACACCAACATTTTTTTTTCTAAGTTCCTTCTTAACATAAACACCTTCGCAGGCGTGCCAACTTCTTCCAAACACTGTTCCTTCTGTAACATTTCCATAAAGCTAAAACCCTTTTATCTGCATAGAGTCTTTGAAAAGACCACATGCTCGTTTCGGCTTTACACCCTTGGAGGGTGGGGGTTGTTATTTACTAAGCCTCTTGGTGGAATTTATTCCAGTCAAATGGAACTAGAAACCCGTGTCTGGATTTACTCACGCATTAATGTATAGTCCGTTTCATATCGAAGCGACTTCTTTCAATAATGATTTTTAAATGCTAAAATATTACTTTGGTCACTATTTTGTTTTGGCCCCGCGTTAAGGATGAGGAAGGTTGAATATAGAGGAGGTGTTTCCGCATTTAAGTGGAAGAAGAGTGGAAAATCATTAAGGAAAAAACACCCTCAATACACCCGACCGGGATCGAGACCCAATCTCTCCATCATCAGCAGTCAAGCCCACTGCAAGAGCGACGCCTTAATACACTTGACCACCGAAGCAAGTTCACTTTTAAGTAGGTTAAGGGGAAATATAAGTTGCATGCACCTGTATATATTATCAATAAAATAGCATCATATTCACATATGTTATGTGATTTTTATTTTTTAACAGGAATAATCATATTTTGAAAATACATTCATACATACATACATACATAATCACACCATTCCCTTACAAGGTAGGTAAGAAACTGTGCATATAACTCAAAAAATAACTCCGTATTTAGTCCATCCTCACTAACTTTGTCCACACTTCCCTATCCTTGAATACTACCTTCGCTTCAACAACATCCATACACCGAGTCATACATGCTCTTTTATTCTTAAAACTCTTAAAATTCATATAGTTCAGACATTTCTTCTAACGATGAAAATATTATTTAAAATAAACTTTTTAAAATAAGATTTAAGCACTACTAACATAATATTAGCGAGTTTAATAGATGTTTCCAATTTGTAGCTAAATAAGCAACACATAAAAAATGTGATTTTAATCATTTCCAAACGAATATGATTATGCATTAAGTGACTTTGATAGGATAATGTTTTTTTAGCACCACGTCTTACTACCTGTTCGGGTTATACGCCTATGTACTAATTACACTAATGGGATAGAGATTATTAAGGTCTAATTGAGAGGAAGTGCAGCCGCAATTGCGTGGAAGGAGAGTAGAAAAATTTATGAAAAACCACCCTCAGTGCACCCGACCGGGATCAAACCCCGATCTCTACGTCTTTGGCAGTCTAGTTTATCACGAGAGTTGCGCGTTAGACCACGCGACCACAAAAGCGGGTAGTTATGGTATTACTATTATTCTTTGAGCTCATCATTTTCAGAAGGTACGCCAAGATTATAACCTTAAAAAAGTAGACCCACTTTGAATAGTTGTATGAGAACTAAATACCAGAACTTCTCAAACCCCCACGATCCCAGGAGTAGTTCTGAAACAGACTTTACAACTTGGCACAGACAATGGCATCCAAAACACATTCACGCGGGATATTTTCCAAACCAAGCGAACGCCACTTATCATCCGTCAGCACTTATTGACACTTTGGGCTGAGTAAGAAGAATGTTGTTGAGGGGGAAAGAGATGTAATATCTACCGGCACTTCTTTCAGAATGGGTTCTTTATGTAAAGTGAGCACTGCGTTAAAACGTTCAGATAACCATTATTCACCCACAGATTTTTATTTCTAAAAAAAGTACTTTTTTGGCTCAATAACATACTAAGGGTACTTGAGGGGGGGGGGGG
>CABFWB010000725.1:0-10490 GCA_902151455.1 Timema bartmani | reverse complement strand
CCCCAAAAAAGGCAGCCTTTTTCAAGTATTCAAGTACACATCACAATTTTTAGAGGGCGTGAAGGGAGGTTAGTAACCTCAAGCCCTCACTCAGTTTCTACGCCCTTGGAGGTTGGTTCCACAATATTGAGGGATACTGTTTGACTCTCAACTTGTCTGGTATGGAGTGTATATATATATGGTATGGAGTGTATGTATATATATATATATATGTGTGTGTGTGTGTGTTGAAAAGTGGAGGGAGGAATGATAGGTGGTGAAATGTTTTGATGAAACTACACGGTGACCTCAATATTCCAATGTTTTTGTTGACGTCCGTCATGCATGGCGCACAGGATCTGCCCTTCAAATATTCAACTTGGTTTACTTACTACTCTATGTGATTTAACATCGAAGGGAATTGGAAAAACATTGATGCTGTACAGTAGTAGTAATTTTTTAAACATAAGAAATGCAAATTTAAAAAAGTGATAGAAAATATGTTTTCTTATATTATAACCGTCAAAATTAGACATACCTGTCGACAGTGGCGGCGTTAGGGCCAGTTTGATTGTGTGCTTTATTAGTATTTAATATCACGGTTACTAGCAACTTCTATTCTAAAGGTTAAGTAAAGAAAGGTAGATTTGAGGAAATACACCTAAATTAGCGTGTAAAAGGGATAGGAAAACCATAGTGATATTTCGCATGTGGAAATACCGCCTCCCACTTTCCTAGAGCGAGATTTGAACCTCAACCTACACGTCACTGAAAATAAGAGTATAAATGCGAGCCTGACGCCTTATAGCATAGGTCCACCCGTGCGGGTTCTTGAGTGTCGTAATACTCGAGAAAGAGAAGCGATTCTAGGCATCGAAAAGAAATGGTTTCAGCTTCCATCTTCCTTTTTGGCAGGTTCAATTAAATATTCCGTTATTTTTAATAAGTCTTGCAAGGTGAATAAAAATAACATTAATTTGTATTAACTTTATAGTCAAATTTCTGTGATAGTTTCTTTTAGAGTCATCATGGTCCCTATTATCAAGGTATTCTGCCAAAACTTAATACATGACATCCTCTGCGGTACGTTTTGGTTCGAATCCAGAATATTCTTACGGAATAGGACGAAAATTATCTAATAGCTCAAGTGTCACATAATTTGATGCGTTTATACTCAAAGCAATATGTTTCGAAGCAATTATTTTCTACAAATGGCTCTAACTTTTTGACTTAATATAAATTCGAGATAATTCATTCACTTTTGTCAAAGTCAGTGGCTTTATATTTACTTTTCAAGATTTTCTTATGGTGATCCGATATAAACAGCGATCCTAGACTTAATACAGTTGAATCTCTTTAGTCCAGCATCCTTGTGACTGAACCTCTGAAATTGCCCGACAACAGAATTCTACTTCTAAAACCCCATTATATACCCATTATATCTATCCCCTATCAATCTACATGCTTATTGCTTGTCATACAAGGTAGAATAAAGCTGAAATAATACGGCCAGAATACAAGCTAAAGTAAGAAAATATAACCAAGAGCTGCAGATATAAACAACTTTGGCGCCTTTGTATTACTTATAGCACCGCCCTGGTGGACGTCCATCTGACCAATGGCGGCAGATTCAAAACGTGCCGGACCACAGAATGACGGAGTAAAGAGTTTCAACATTAGAAGTAACCGGTCCCGTGGTGTAGTGGTCAGTGCACCTTGTTACGAGCTTAGGGGCTCCAGGTTCGATTCCCACCTGGTACCTTGGGTATTTTTCCCGAAAGAGGAACCACCCCAACGGTCACCAGGGTTTGGTTGTTTAGGTTAGGTTTAAGAGGTTCCACACCCTCATACTCACCAGCACCATCACCTCATTTCATCGGGACATGGAAAGAGCCTCCACGGAAAGGATGTACAATTATTACATTCGAAAGTCCCCTGGGCAACGGTACATTAGTACTGGTTAATCTTTCCACAGACTGGGCTGTGAATTATGTAACCCGGACGCCATATATAATGTGTGTGTGTTTTTATGGAAGTGAGGTATCCGATACTAATAGCCCTTAGCCTGCGTTTAACAGCAATGCAGCGGTATGCGAACCGTTGTCTTGAAATTTGTCTCGAGTATGAATAAATCTTATAATCTCTGCCTGTTAAACAAACTTTCGGCTCCAGTACACCCATGCATCCCTTATCACAGTGTTCCCCAAAATTTTGACAATCGCGTACGTACCCCTCTTGGAGTCATGGCCTAATCAAAGAACCACCTCTTCAGGCTTTTCATAACAAAATAGAAACACCTGCCATCTTGTAAAGTATAAACGGTCGATCTACATTTTAATAAAGCTTCAGAAGTAGAGTTAAAAAAAAAGGGGGCGCGACAGCGAGACACGAAACATTTTTTAAAGTCCATCAAATCACGTCAAAATCCGAGTTAATTTGTTTATCAAACTTTTTGCTATCAAAACACATTTTTTAAATTAATAAAGCTCGGAACGGTACGCGCACCTCAGTTCGGGGTACACCGTTCTATCACGCAGACCGACAAGCCTCGGGGCAGAACGAGATTGAAAACATTTTCTCGAGCGGGCGTCTACGCTCCCCTCTCCCTCTCACCGGCAACACGTAAAGTTACAGAAGAGAGGAAAAAAAACTAATGGAGCAAGATGGAGAGAGTCATTTCCGGCGGGATTGGAAGGGTAAAGGACTCGTAACGTCAAGGACCAAAGGGCAAAATGTCCCTGTACGAGAAAGTTTTTTTTTTTTCACGCTCACAGAGTATTAATATTTTTAACAGCGCGTCTTACTACCCGTTCGGGCTATCCAAATTAAAATATTCAAATGGGCTAGAAAGGTGTAAGTTAGAATTTGCATTCGCGTGTAAGGGGAGTGCAAAGCCATTTAAGAAAACACTATCTTCAGTATATCCTAAGTAATTCAAATCTTGACCTACCCATCATCGGCAAACCAAACTAGACGATATTGGCGCCTTAGCTTGCGTGCCCACCAATGCGAGTATATAATATTCCACTAAGTCCTGAACTTCTAATAGCTGAAATTTTACTCGAATGAGTGGAATGTTTGGACGAAAGCATCTGTCTATTGACCAAAAGGTCCAGGGTTTGATACCAAGTATGAGCCAAAATAGGATCAATGTTGTTACTGCGCCCCCCTTTTTCACAGTGATAAATTAACGACCAGGTTACTAGGAGAGTTTTGTATCTGTTCTGAAATTAAGTTAGTTTGTAAGTCGTGTGGTGACAATCCGTTAAAAGACGCAAGAATTAGTTTAGCTTTTAAGTGTGGTGCTGAAAAAAAAAAATCTAGTTAAATATCCAAAACAATAAAATGCAAACTAAAAACAATCCTTCAGAGGATGGAAAAGTTTGGAATAGTAAAGTTAGATTGGGTCTGCCCCCAGCTATTTGATGGGGTTGACGTGTCTTTTTAAAGAAAACTAACACACGAGAGAGATTCGTTTTTTGAACGTGACTTTGGTGAACAAAGTTAAAACACCTGAAGCTATTTGCCATTTATCCGCATAATAGTTCCTAGACTGAGCAATCGAGAGCTGAAAACTTATATCCAAACAAGATTCTAGATAGCACATGGTTTAGTGTAAAGCACCTTTGAACGGAACACTGAAAGACAAAGCTGAAAATGTTATCAATCGATGCATGGAATTGATCGATGCATTTTTCAGTAATCTATCTTGTATATAATTTAATAAGCCCATTTACGGTTGTTTTAATTACGAGAAAACCCCTATACCGATTCAGACAAACTACCACTAATTTTAAAGGTTAGGAGTGCAAGATGTCAAGAAAATAGCGGATTTCAACGAAAGCCAGATTTTCCTAGCGAATTTTCAGCTTGTTTGATGTGTTGGCAGTGGCTCACCTGTAGAATAATTCTTAGTTTAGATCATCGTGGAAACCCAGATTTGTACACGAATGAATCAGTAAATAAAATATGTATATTTGGTTAGTAATAATAGCTCAAGTCTTACAACGCTTCAGACCAACAAATAGAGAGCTGGGAGAAGGGTAGTTTTAAATTTGTCGTCGTATGAAGGAGAAAAATATAAGCTTTGCGTGAAATTAAACACCGAACGCTCAAAATCTATGGAAAGTTGATAGCCTTTAACCAGTAAACCGTTAACTAGACAGTCGAGTGAAGACCGATTCTATTTAGCTTTTCACCCAATAATATGTTACGAATTCATTTTAGCGAGATAATCTGCAGCCCTAACTGCAACGAACCAACATGACTGTTTATTTAATATTATTGATAGTTTAGCAATGTATACATCCACATTTATAAGCGTAGTTCGGTAGTATTTCATGATTATTTTAAGATAGAGCAGTTATATACAAGTTTTAGTGACTAGCTAACAAGTTTTGTTTTGAATTCTGACGATGAAACTTTGTGCTCATGTTTAGAAGCACGTTATTATCTTTTATTATGTATATATTATGTTTTTAATGCTTGTTTTAATCATGCAAGTTTCATATGCTTGCTGTCCTGCAGGCTGATCTGATCATAGGTTGGTTATTGTGCCAGTAGGGGCTCCGAGCTATTAGCAATTTACTATACCACACTAAGCGACCAGCATTGTGATAGATTGTTTGGCGTGTACTAGAATTTAGTTTGAAAAATTAATAAAGTCACAAGGGAAAAATACCCTCGATTGAGCCAGTTCAGGGTTGAACTCGAGCCTTTCAAGTCAGGGTCAGCTACTTTTACGGACTTTCAACTTAGCCAGTACCATAGGTGTTGATAAAATACAAATCTGAAATAAATGGAATAATTAAAAAAAATTGAGGTATTTAACGTGCACGTTCTGAATCGACTGATTATATCAGCACAAGAAAATGTCTTTGAGCGAGAACGAAAGGGCCCATCAATTTTGCCGGGAAAAGTATTTTCGCATAGGGTTCTTTCACATGCTAATATCGACATGGGACCAATGGTCTTAACTTCTCCTACGAAGGAAGTTGTGCTACGGATTTATATCACTCAGTAAAAATCCGTCGACCCCTGTTGGGTTTGAACCCATGAACATCGGGTCCTGAAGTGAGCACTTTATCCCAAGATCACAGAGGTCGACAAAAATGGACCGTCCTAGAGGAAGTTTTATAGGAAGCCTTCCATTAATCTATGGGAAATTAGCTCAATACCAAGCGGATCTTAAAAATATAATTTTGTATTTGTTCATGTTATTCATGTTATTACCATAATTTTTAAATTCGTAAGATAGTGTGGAATGTTTAGTGTTATTTATCTTACATAAAATCAAGATACTAGGAAAGTATTTGTTCAGAATATGAACTTTAAAATGTCACAAACTTAAGCTAAGACAGTAGCGCATCTGCCTGACTACTGAGCTAAGGGTCCTAGGTTCAATTTCCAGTATGATCGAAAACTCTTTCTGCCCTGACGAATTAACGGCCAGAGGACTGGGTGTTTTGTCTTTCGGAGTTAAGTTAGTTTGTAAATTATGTGCTGATGTAATTATTTGGTTCATAAAGTGTAGGTTAAAGTCCTCAAATGAGAACAAAATCTGACATATAAAAATGAAAAGGGCAGTAAAATGTCAGCCATGTCGTTTTAATCTCCTCGCTAAAATATTTGAGCCAGACTGGAGTTTGTTTACGAGCTAGCAGCGAATTGGTAAAGACCGGAGACCTAGCTAGCTCCTGATCTAGCTCCTGATTTAGCTCAGATTCCTTTCTCGAACAGCGACAAGGAGCGTCGTGCCTTCCGATTATAGATTCCTGCGCGTCCTCTGAGGAATATGCAAGAATTCCTACCAAACCCAGCACTGTTGTTTTAGGATACTAGAGAGAAATATGTTGTTATTATTTTGAGATGCGAACATTCTAGACAAGAGCCATCAGCAAACGACTTAAAAACATAGGATAATATGCCTAAATAATTAGGCAATTCTAACTAAGCGGTCTTCAAATTAAGGTGAGCAGAGAAACATGTTTTATTTTGAATTTCTAATAAGCTTATACATTTTTTTAAATCTCAAAACTCTATACACTTATTTGAAGAAAAAAAGCTAATAATTATTCAATAATGATACATAAACGTAGTAGACATAAACGTAGTAGACATAAACGTAGCAGATTCCAGAGGTTAAGTTTTATGGACATATTTTAAAACCAAGGTGTAAAATATTTCCATTCTCAATTCTTTTAGTACTTAAAACACCAATATTTTTTTTAATCACAGCATCTTACTACCTGCTCACTTTATACGTATATATTATAGCTCGCTTTGCTTAGTGATTTTTCTTTTCAAGTGGATATAAACTAATGTAATTTCAGCGATGTTTTTAAATTAAAAAATATGTGGAAAATGTGCTAGATTTACCTAAAATCAAAAAAACTAGCTCTATCTAAGGTATAACCAATGGTAAAAAGTAATAGGACCAAACTTGTGGATCTCGCCAAATCCGTAGCTACTGCTGCAATCCGTTTTTTGATAGGTCCTACCGTTTAGCCCCAAGAGACCTCTAAAGAAAGGTCCGTACCGACTTTAAAGTCGTTCCACCCTTTGGAGTTTTTTTCGGGGGTTAAAAATTAAATTTTTTAACTTTTTCGAATTTTCTCGTCGGATACAGGCTAGAAACTATAAGTTTGCCATAGTTCAAGTTTCTAACTAATCTGGAAGTGGGTAAACATTAATGTCAGTGAGTGCGTGAGTTTGTCAGCCATGTGGCTTTATAGTAGTATAATTAGAGATTTTATGTGCAGCGATGGGTCTGGCACGGGGTCAAACAAGGCCTCGTAAGGACAAAACGAGGACCTACTGGAATGGAAAAGTAGCGGCTCCGGTCTATTAAACAAAGATTAACGGCCATATAGCTCGTTGAGCTAGCTATATGACCTCTATATTGAGAAGTTGGCATTATCTTTGTGAACAGACGGCAGCCGTTCGGTCGGTATGACTCGATCACGGGTTGATGTCATAGTTTTTTTTTCATCAGTCTAGTTTAGCTGAATATCCGCTCACTATGAGAGGAGAGTTTTCAAACCATTTCTAAGATTATAATATAAGGAACGTACTTAGATATTATATTTACTTAAATTGATTGGTATAACATATTTGGTCAATTAAATAGAGATAAAAATAAGAAACATAACGTGCAACATGATTTATTTAAGGAAAGGCCGACTTTATCATGATTACAAGTATAACCTAGATGACACACATCCGTTGATTTTCAATTAAATCTCCTAAATTATTCTATTATCTCGATACTTAACACAGGCAAAATTATATAAACAAGAGACTTGAATAACAAGTTTGTACTTACTATTAGATCGTTTATACTTATTTTGATAATTTTGTGAAAGAAGTTACTTGTTATGTCATAACTTTCATTTTAATATGTTGCATGTTGATATTTTATACTGTTAATTGTTTTTTTCACATGTGTAAGGTGTATCAATAACAATCTAGTCAAACTAATTAACCTTCTATTAGTTATTTTTATATTGTCACTGCTTAAAATATTTTAATTATTACAGAACACGTTTTTCCTGGTTAACTTTTTTCAAACAACTTACTAGTTTATATAATTAATTAAACTAATAATTTCATTATTGATAACATACCAATTTACCTATTATTTTTGATAAGCCATATCTTCCATATAGCCTTTAAAATATTTTATGTCAGAGTTATTAAAATTTGTTTATTCTTCGTTAACGTTTTTAAGGTATTAATAGTTCCAATCTAGTCAAATTGTCAATTTATCCACTATTGAATTTGCTTATCAGCCAATCGAATAACCTGATATTAATTAAAATATTTTAATCGTCACGGATTATTATTCTTTACTTATTTATCTTTTGATTTAATAATTCCAGAACATTATTATTGTAACAATCTCACTAATGACTTTTTAAAGTGTTATTGTACCTGTTTTAATTGACTTCATAATTCATGATAAATTAGGTCTTTCCTTAAATGAATCATATTGCACGTTGTGTTTCTTATTTTTATCTTGATTTAATTGACCAAACAAGTTATACCAATCAATTTAAGTAAATGTTACATTTAAGTACGTTCCTTATATTATAATTTCATAGTTCTCCTTACTACAACTAAAATTAATATTACTGAAATCATTATTAATATGTAGTTAAAAAAAGTGTTTTACTAATATGTTAAAGAAATTACCAGATAACGTCAAGGCGTCACACCAGACAAATAATGTCGAAAAACATATTTAGTTATCAAAACATCAAACATCGAGATAAGGGATTTGACCATTTGGAGAAGATTTAACTTTGATGGAAAATATTTTTTAAACAATAACAGATATATATGTGCTGATATCCTTTGGGTGAAAATAGTTGCTTATATCTGAAAGGTGGAAACAAAGCAACTAAAAATAACAATCTAAACAAAAACAAAATCTTGCTTTACATCTTACTACCCGTCTGGGCTATTTAAATATTCGCACCAAAGATAAAAGGATGAGGAGGGTATAGCCCACAAGAAATATATCTAAATTTGCTTAGGAGTGTGGAAACTATGGTTATTTTGGGGGGAGGACTGATTTAGTCCGTGATTTTAGCTCCCGATTTATTTAGTAAATTTATTAAATTTAAAATAAGATTCATTCTTCAGATAAATACCATCCCATCTAAAAGATCTCCTCTTATAAATAATTAAGGTTCTATCAACATGATTGGCTTAAAATATTACATGATTATATTATATTACATTAATAGTTTCAGTGCGCAAGCCAAATTCATACTTTCATTTTGCTGTTTCACTTTCATTATACGTCGCTACATTTCACAATTATAATTTAGTGACACGGTCTATTACACGAATGTATAAATCGTGACTATTGAGTGTAATCATCATTATCATAAACAACTTCCAGCCACTGGCCAGGTCTGTTTGGAATATAAACCTCTCCAACGTCTCATTTCTCCCTACCTCTCCTCTACAATGACCCAGTCCTCTCTCTTCTCTTCACTCCGTTCAGTCACCTGTCCCTTCGTCTTCCTCTTGGCCTCCTGCCCTCCACTTCAATACTCGACATGTTCTTTGGTATCTTTACCTCTTCCTTTCTCCTCACGTGGCCGTACCACCTTAGTCGTGAGTTCTCTACCCTGTCCTGCACCGGTTCCTCCTCAATTATCCCTCTTCCCTCCTATTTCTCATCCTATTCGTTCTTGTAACACCAACAGTACTTATCAGAAATGTCATTTCGCATGCTTGAATTATGTTTCCATCCTGATCCTTCATTATGTACCGTTTAGATGGCAAATATTCTTCTTCAGCTCTCACCAGTAAAATAAAAGTGGCTTCCCCGGAAATGCCAAATAAAAATGATCCTTTTAACCTATAGTCGCTTGTTCTACGCGATATTCCCCTCGCGTTCCTGGCGGCGACCGGCGTTAATGGCCTTTCCGTGTGTACGCCCAATCGAGCCGTATGTGTGTTTAGACCGCACTTATTTTGTAATATGCGTAATGGTTAAGGTATTCTAATTTACTCTCGATTAAATTCGTAGCACGGGCTCAGAAACTACCCTAGATTCCCATCGTGCCTTCCTTCCAATCCCCTTTATAGAAGAATTATAATACCTCTAATTGAAATTTACCCTTCTCGTCCTGTCCTCTTGGATTATATAAAGTAAGAGAGAGACAGTAGTTGAAATGGAGCGTACTGATTGTGAGTATAAAGAAATCGAAAGCAAGGGTCCCAGGTTCAAATCTTTGGCATAGCTGAAAAATGCATCATTGCTAAAATGTGGGTTTCCCCTTTCGAAATGATGAATAAACAGCTGGGAACTGGATGTTGTGTCTGTTCT
Organism: Timema bartmani; assembly: GCA_902151455.1. Lineage (NCBI taxonomy): Eukaryota > Metazoa > Arthropoda > Insecta > Phasmatodea > Timematidae > Timema > Timema bartmani. Next base: position 667 of record CABFWB010000725.1, on the reverse strand, counting down.
AGATTTAAGTAATTTTATAAGCAGTGTGCTGACATAATCAGTCGTTTAGTAAAGTCCACATTAAATATCTTAAATAATAAAATAAAACAGTCTTAGTGGGTTTAATCAGGGCCGGATTAAGGCGTTTAGAGGGGATAAAGGGGCCATGATGGCACTTGAAGGGACTCCTAGAAAATCGCCCATTTTTTATTACAATTATCTTACTTAAAATGCTAGAAATTATAGTTTTTTATAAAATAGTGCTTTGAAAATGCAACAAAAACCAGTATATTATCTCTTTCACTCCAAGGAACATAACTGAACGCTGCCTCAGGCTCAGGCACAGGAACTCATAAAATAAATTCAATTTTAGTCGGAACAGGAATTAGAACCGAATAATGTTTTTAGATTAAATAATTTTCTTATCAGTCCTCAATTATTCTAACTTTCAAACCCTTGCATTTTATGCATTTCTTTATCTTGATAAGAATTTTGAATTTTTTTTCTTACTAATTTTTTTTTTTTAATTTCATGGGGCCCTTGCCCTTCAGATTCCTTGATTCGGTCCTAGGTTTATCTTTCTTATGTCTCAGCTATATCGCAGTTCAGAAGAGTTGATACGATTTGCGAGTGAATGTGTCGGTCCTACACTCTTTAAACCTCCTTCACGTCATTCATCCCGCCGCAC
>CABFWB010000724.1:218852-235022 GCA_902151455.1 Timema bartmani | reverse complement strand
TCTTATGTCTACAACATGTATTTGACAGAATAGAACTCGCCTTGTACCGAGTTAGACTGTAATGTAATTTGACAATTCTCACTGTAATATCACACTTTTTAACCAGGGTGTTTTACTATGTTAAAGTACCTTGGCTTAGCTATAGGTAGCACTAATAATCTCAATTTCGATATTTTTGGACTTAACAAGTTTTTCTCCTGTACCCCTCATATATAAAAACTAAGCTGAAACGTAATTTGAACATTGCCTCGCATAATTTTGAAGAGTTAGACCAAAATGTAATTTCAATAAAAACAACATAAAATAAAAAAAATAGGCCAAAAAAGAATTTAAACTTATATTGAACACTCAATCTCAGCGGGGAAAATTGGTCGAGAAGAGAACACATGATGCCAATCTTGATGCGGTCATCAATATCCACTCACAAAGCGATTTTACACAGACGCGTGGAGACTGCTTTGTTAGTCCGGTGATCCACAGTGGGGGAACATAGTTGGGAGAAATTATTTGTTGCTTCCCCTAGCTCACACGCTTGCACAGAATCAGGGTAGACTGCTCTGGTGGAATATTACGGTATTGCCAACACACAGTTCAAATGTTTTTGTGTTCACCCCATCCAGATGGGTGATGTTTCTCAAATTGATGTGATCAGGGCTGGTGGGATCCAACACGGACTTGCCAATGAAATGGGGTGAGTCCATAGAATGTTTGGTGACAAAGATCTGTTGCTACATTGTACAGCTGTCATAGTACAAGGTATCGTAAAAAACATCGAACTCAAGATTTTGATGAATTTCGACGTTTCATAAATCTCCGAATCCGAAAAAGTGGGTTTTGAATTTCAATCTGTCTGTGCCTCGGAGAAGAACCTAAACTACTTTGCCGATCGGGATGAAACTTGGTATCTAAGGTTTTCACAGGGCTACCCCTAGGGGTTTTTGATATTGGATATCTAACCCTAAAATTAAAGGTAGCTTACTGAAGGGCAAAAAGAGAAAATATCAATTTTATCAAAATCGGCTCTAACGATTTTGGTTAAATTTCATTTCTAAACATTCATTAATATTACAAACAAAATAGATACTCTCAATTTTTCGTCAAAATGACTTTAAGTGTTCCGGTCTGATGCGTAAATTCTAATTTTTTATTATATCTCTGTAACTCTTTGATATATGAAATTACTTATCATTGCAAATATGTAGATCTATTTATAATAAAAATCTTTTATTTGAAACATATTTTTATAAAACCAATATTTTTCAAGCTATACGCAAATATAGCCTATATATTTTTTTAACTTTTCGAACACACAAGGGAGTATTAAGACCGTAAAAAAAAAATCTAACCAGAGATGTTGATGGATAACGAACCCTAAAAAGTTGTTTTTTGCAATGCCGTCTATGTGTCAAATAAGGTTTGTTTCAAAACTAAAAAAAACAACTTTTTTTTCATGTCACATAAATTGACTTGGAAATCATCACTTAGTCCATTATATTATTATAGTTATAGGTTTTAATCTTATCTTTGGTAATCAGACCTTTTAGAAACCTATTCATAGCACTGAATTGAACTGATAAGGATTTATATTTAAAAAAAATCATATTTCAAAGTTTAGAATTTTAAAGGTAAATTGGATTGAAAGTGTGTAGGAAAGAAATAAATACTATAAGATTTCTCTTTCTCTTAGGCAATAGCCATCGCCTAGAGAATTTCAATTGTCACGTCAAGCTAGCGCCTTGAAAAATATTCCTGAAATAATTCTAGGTATTGATGTATTAATTTAAAGAAATTATATGTTTTATGTTGGTAGAACTTATGAACAAGTTAACGTTCTACATAAGTTATCATTTGAATTTTGTATTTATTAATATTATCACTACGTTCTTATACTAATTTGCATTATAATTAAATCTGAAATGTCTGAAGAAGATATGGAACTGCGTGATTTAGTTGCACAAACATTAGAAAATAATGGAACGCTTTCCAAAATAAGGGTAAAGAAATCATTTGATTATAACCTTAAGTTTTCAAAAATATACTACATAGAATGAGGGCATTTAAAAAATATATATATTTAGTTATACTGTTTCTTTTATATTAATGCACATTTATTTGTATCTACTCGCCAGTCTTAACGCTCCAAATCAAGTTGTTAGCCTTATATGAATGAATCTACCTAATCCTATTTTAAGTAGGCTTAGGTAACTATATGTTTATATCAAAACAGTGATTTTTTTACAAGTATTGACAACCCAAATCTAAAAACATGATTTTTGAACTGTCATCCAGGTAAAAAACTATCATGAACAGACTATAGTACAAGGTCTACAGTACAAGGATCTTGTGAAGATTGTACCATTCTATTCTATACTTTAGTTTGATGTGAATCAGACCAGATCATTTTACTGACTGATGCAATAAATTGTAGTCTATAGGCCAAACTATGATTGTAGTGATATGTTCTTTTAAATTTGCCTGACTAAAATTGATCCGTACCTAATAAATTATTACACATGTGACTTTTTTAAATGTATTTCAATCTCATTGAAAGAAAAAAATATTGAAAGATAGGTAATAAGTTATTGTCTTTGGAAAAAATTAAAAATATATAAATGGTCAGGAAGTATTATGATAGTAAACACTCAGGCTTAAGTGCCTTATCTCACTCTGTGAATCTGCTAATGAGCACTGCCAGAATCACAATCAACTTAACGTTCACGTGACATGACAAAACAGTTCTCATGCTTTTACACGGAAGCCGTTATGTTGCAGTTAGGGGAGAACTTTAATGCTACATGAATGTTATCACATCAACAAGGATATTTAGTAATTAATTTATTTGTTTATGTAATCCAGACAACTTCTTCAGTATAGTTTGTCTGTGACTTCTAAACTCTAAAATGTCGTAGCTTCTTGTTACACCATATTGTGTGTATCCAGTAAGCTTCTATTGCAATACTTTCAGCCCATTTAGCCCTGAATGCTTGTGTTCCATTTTACTAAACAGTCTTTTCTCAAACATTTTAAATCCATTGTCTGTGTTTTGATCAACGCTATGTGAATCCTGATCACAAACTAGCTTCTTTACATTAAGACCCACCTCGGGGGCATAGTTAGCTAACACGCTAGTTTCATGATGAGCTAGACTGCCGAGGACGGGAAGATTGGTGTTCAAATCTCGCTCAGGTGAACTGGGGGGTGGTTTTTCCTCAATTGTTTTCCACTCTCCTTTCACGCAAATACAGGTTCACTTCCTTTATATTCAACCTTCCCAATTCCTAACCTGAACAGTTAGTTAAACACGATACTAAATAAATAAAATAAATAAACTTTTCATTAAGTGAACAATGCATGCAAGTTAAGTGACTGCTAATCTAAAGTTTATGGTGATACTGGCATAACTTGGATAGGTATGATAAATTAAATAAATTTTAGATGCACTAATTATTAAAATGCCCTTGTTTATGGTGATCATGTCATTGCCATCATTTTTTGTATATGTTTTACTTTTGCCTATCATTTAGCCAACCTTGATCAGTTAGATCTGTTAATTAATGAGATAAACTTTTGTTGTTACAGGCAGAGTTAAGAGCGAGTGTGTTTTTAGCCCTTGAAGAGCAAGAGACATGTCAGGTTTGTATGCACAGTGTGTTACCTTTTTTAAACACTTTATAATCTCATCCAAAAACAAAAGTTTTTACTAGTACCACACATAATCTATGTATAGGATCCATATCGTTTGTTGTTACACTTCAAACTTCTTAAGTAATAATGGAGGACAAACTTATACATTTGAATTAGTTAACAATCAATTTGTCATTTTCTAATACACAGTATAATAATTTTTCTTTATAATTTGCCTTTTTTGTTGATTTTGGAAACATCAAACAGTAAGGCCTATAGTACTTAAGAGTAGATATAATGGTATTAATAACTATACATCTATTGTTATTATTGTTTTTTTAATATTGATATACAAATTATATTATAAATATAAAGTTTAGCAAAAAACTACACCAGACTGACTTTTCCATCAGCCTTCTACTCATTTAATGATGTCAAGTTTACTTTGTTGCTGACAGAGTACCTATGGTGGATTTTAAGGTTTTGTCCTTGAGTTTTCCATTTAAATTTATCAAGAAAACATATTTGTCTTTTTAGGTAGCTATATCTTCAATAAGCCAGGATAAAAAAAACCACATGGCATAACTCTGCAAGCAAGCAAGCTATATAATTATAATAACAGGATAAAAGTTCACAAATTAAAAACATGTTTGTTGTGCATTATATAACTCATAATATTTTAGACCCAGTGTTCTCTACATAGCAAGTCTCTAACACAATTTCTGAGCACGCGTGATGGACCACTTATAACCTCGTTGGTTCGAGAGTTTTTAGAGTTTTTCAAGTTGGACTTCACACTTTCTGTCTTTGATCCAGAGACAAGCCATGGGAAAGAATACAGCTATGGTGGGAGGAACAGACTCATCAATGATTTAGACTTGAAAATCAATAAAGGTAAGTAATAATCTCAGATAAAATAACAAAACAACAGTCTTCAAAAATGGCATTATTTGGTAACTATGGATTGATTTAAGTTTACACCAGCTTCAGTGGTCAAATAGTCTAAGACATTATTCTCGTGTTGTACTAGATGGGGGTTCAAATTACAGTTTGGCCTACTGAGAGTTTTTCCCAGATGGCTTCCCACTCTCCTTTCATGCAAATTTGGGTAGAAATTCTCTCTAAAATGCTTCTTTCCTTATCCCTACCCCATTAAAGTTATAATTATCACACATGCGTACAACCTTAACGGATAGTAAGACATGATAAAATCAAAATTTTAGTTTATATTTTGACAAGCTTCAAAACTAAATTTACACATTTAGTACTGTACTCTAATATTACAATAATTATTCATTATCCTTAAAACTGACCTATTGCATTTGTGTAGATGAGTTTGTTGGAAACCTTATGAAGTATTAAATACATGTTGATATAACTGATAGTTTAGATTAATTAAACTTGTTCCGGTCTTAGAAATTAGGGCCTACTTTAAACATTTTTGCTGCCCAAGTGAAAATATAAATGAAGAAAAATGGGGTTATATGCCCAAACTGTGCATCTTGCTATAAAAATCACCATTTACAGTGATTCCTAGCTAGCAAGCACAACCCTCCAGCTACTAGTTAGTGTGAATAACAATGTTTTAAAACGAGGGCCATGGAGACGGAAGCAAGTGTGGGTGGAGTCGGAGTCATTAAAAAATGTACTTACTCCGGCTTCAAAATAAAAACTTTAACAACACTTTATACTTTTTAGGACCAATATTTGTAATTCGGACTGACAAATTTATTTAAATATACATTCACAATGCTCAAGAATCTTACTGAGAAGTCATCTGTATTGGATGATTTGACTGCAGTAAATTCGTTATAACTAATTATTAATGTACTTTACACATTTATGAAGGAGTCAGACAATCCTGTTTAAAACTATATATTGGCAAGTTTATAATTGAGCGCCATTTCCCAACTACAAAACAAAGGAGTGCAATGAAATAGTGCATCTTATAATGTGTTAAATGCAAATATTTTTCGTTTCAGATACATATGACAAGGAACCTCTTCTAGCCCAAATTTTGAAGTTGAGTAGGACAAAGCCTAACAATTTGACCTCAAATGAAACAAAACATGGCCTTGAAAATTCCATAGAAATGATAAAACTGGATGTAAGAGAAACAAATTACTTTAATGTGAGCAAGTAGAAACAATTTTTGAAAACATTATAAAACAACGGGTTAAGATCATAAGCGCCAAAGTAAACTCACCGCAAGCGGTCTTGACAATTACTCAGGGTATTCAAAATTTATGTTTATGACTGGTGACATTTTAAATACACTATTTCACTTTAAAACAAATGGATATATACTGTACTCGAACTCAGGAGCTTTTGGAAAAACTCGACCATAGAAAAAAAACCAAGCTTGTAGATATAAACTTCCCAGAGTTAATATGTCCTATTTCAGGATTGTTAAACTCCACTTTCATGATATTTGATTCAAATCTCAGTTTATTCTGCACATCCCTTATTTCTTGGATTTATATTGAACACATGCATACTGATTGCCTTTGTCATTAGTTGGTGCCAACAATGTTGAGTATTAAATAAATAACACTGGTAGGTAACGTAGTAAAATAGCACCCACCGCCCCACAATATTTCTCTCAAATACAAATATTTAAAACTATACAGCGCACATACACACGGGTGGTTGAAATGCTTATCACTACAGGTATTTATGCGAGTCTGGTCTTCTACCGTCCTCAAGAAAGCACCTCTAAGTTCATTGAACATTATTCTAGCTATTAACTTTCGGTTCTGGGTTTAAACTGTACTCGAAAGCTACCAATAGATAGCAGTCATAATGGAAGCCAGCTCTTTTTATTTTTGAAAAGTAACAGGCCTTCTCTTTACAATAAACTTGTATTATCAACACACATACCCATAGGAAATAAATCAGAAGGTCATGTGTGGCTAACACGTTTGAGACCCCCAGGTTAGATAGCAAGCCATTCTTAGCCAAAATCGATACTCAATTGTATGACTAAACAAAATATAAAGTCCATTCTGGTAGGAAGGCTGGTCTTATATAAATAGAAGGAAAAAGGTCTTCCAGACTAACACTCCTACCATAAGTTTTATAAATTTAATAACATTGAAATAAATGGTATGAATTAATCTAGCTTTTATTGTAAAAAAAAAGAAGCTATGATCTAAATGCCTGGATACAAAAACTAGTATCCTAACATCTTTTATTTTCAGGAAACAAGAATACTCGACAGTGGCACTACTATTGCTTCAGGGGAGAAAAGCGTATTGCCAATTGAGGCCCAACTGAAATCAATCAAAGATTCAAATGTCAATGATCCAATGCTAAGCGAGACTAGGACTGAACTCAACCATCCGAGACACTCAACTTTATTGAGTAATGAGGAAAACTTCTCAAAGAGTTCTTGCCAATCACAGGAGGTCACACCTCGCGATTCTCCGGTCGAACGCCCAGATGTGCCGAGACAGCCTGATGGTTTGAAATTATTGAAAGATACTAGTAATAGGTAAATTGTCACTAATTTCATTAAAATAAATAGCACTATTAGTTATAGTAAGAAAAAAAAATTGAAAACTTATACAATTATTTTCTTAAATAAGCTTGACTTAATGGAAAGTCCTAGTTTTAAGTGTATCTGGTTGTAACCGAGATTGTATACATAAAGTGGAGGTAGGCATGGTATATCATGGTCTATTTTTACAAATTCTGTTCTTGGCATTCACAGACCAAATTACATATAAGTTGGTGATTAAAATGTCAGAATTTACATCCATTACTGTTTTTAGCCTGGGTCACCCACATACAAGCAGTTAATTAGATATTTCAATAAATGCAATTATATTATTGTTTAAGTTTTAAACTGTGTTGACACAAAATGGCCATTATCGTCTTGTAATACTAATATGACTATAAAACATGGGTAAGATACTTAACTACCTAAGCGCTCGACTACTGTACAAGGTATCTGGTTACAAAATGGCTACTGGTAAACTCTGGTTGATGTGTATGTGTTGTACCTTACCGTTGCTAAAAAAAATAGAAAGGATCACAAATGACCCCAAAGCTTGGCATTTTGATGCACCTATCTTAAAATAAGGGCTAGGGCCTTAAGCTGTGGGCCATTAATAAATGGCCTGGTGAACTGCAACTCACAAATTTTTCAGATTAGAATTAAGATTAAATTTAACTGTACAGCATATAATTTCTTCTACCTTCCTGTTATCTGTGGTTTCTTCTCTCCAGCCTCATGCACCACAACTCTCGACAGAATATGTGTTCATTTATAACCCTATTCATATCATCGCCAACATTTTCCTCGGACTCAACCTTCCCTGCCTCCAAATAATACGTGACATACTTTCCAAGCTTATTAAATATACATTTGTTCTCACAGAGCTGGTGATGCACCTAGCAAGAACCTTCCGACAGGCACCTCCCTATCTTCTCTTAGCAACTTACCCCCTCTATTGGGCAGCGAGGGTAAACAGCCCTCCTTCGCCAACCCGCACAAGGACCCAGACATCGGGCGGATCAAAGCTATCATAGATCTGGGGCTAGGTAAACTCACGCATGTTAACTTCCTCCCATGCATTGAATAGCCTTAAGGCCCCAATCACCACTTAAGCGACTAATACAATATTCTTGGGTAGATTCAGGGGACAACTATGAAGAAGACTTCAACTCATCAGGCAGCGGCCAGCCGAAGAGTGTTAGGAGTCAACTGGCTACTGATAGCGAGATAGAGGAGGACATTGGGTCAGGAATAGATGACTTGCTCAGCCTCAATTCAGGAGTGAGTATCAAATAAGTTCTACCTTCAGAGCCCCATGACTAGTTAGCCTTCCCCCTACCATCAATATGGGGGCGGGCCCCCCACAACTACTCATTGGCTGACCACCAATACAACTCTTGCATTTCAGGCAGAAGACCTGACAGTTGATAAAACCATGTCCAGCATCAGTGGCGCTGTGGACTACATTGAAGACATACACTAATGCAACTTCCAAACCATCCATGTATAAATAATGATATTAAAGGTCAAATGAGTGACCATCTACTTAAAGTAGATGAGAAGACTACCAATAAAGTGTTAACAATCATTACCTCATACCTGACCAAACTATCCCAGAAAGCCTTTACTTACTATCCTTTCCCCAATTTAAATCAGACCCGCAACAACCTTGCATTAATACAACAAGGGGAGGACTAACCCCACAGAATAAAGCCTGCTTTGAACAGCCATGGCAAACATCTAGATCAGCAGTATTCACAATGTAAACATTGAATATTTTTCAGAGAAATAAGGAACGCAGAACAAAAAAAAAAATTCAAATATATTACCTGAACAAATGTAAAATATAGACCATGAACTTAATTTCCAATCAGAGGGATGGGACGGCAATGTATTCACAGAGAATTCTGATCTGCACAAGATATTGCAAAGCGAAGGATTATTTTCGCTCCATCTGACAAAACTCAAATTGCGATCTTCTCAGTTTCAAAGTAATCTCTCACTTTAGAAGTTTATTTCAAACTAATTAAGCACTCAATATTGCTACTGCTATTTGATTAATACTTAATTCCACAAACTGAATCATATTTTAGTTTCAATCTATTTGCGAAGCACATAAATAGAACATTCAGAACTGATCTTCTGAAGCAACTACGAGACCGGTACATGAAGTCAAAGTGCAGGACAATAAGAATTTAATAATTGATCTAACATATAGTATCTTATATCAATAACTCAAATATATAACATATTTTATATAAATAATCAAATGTTGCCATTTTGAAGATAATCTCACCAGGTCTTTTGTGGAAGTCCAATAATCAGACAAATACTACAGTGTATCAAAGGTGTTCAGGCTATTAAAATACAGACACAAGGTTTATCACAGAAATTAGACCACCTTTATTTGCCAATTATCAACACACAAGATCTACAGGTAACTTTAATATGATGTGATCTTTGTAATAGTTTCAAATATTTACAAACAAGAGGCTATATAGATTTTGGACCTTACAACAAAATTGAGTAGTGTAAGCTTTTGCAATATTGGATTTCCTGCATATTAAATAAATCAACTGTATCTTACTTCAGTAAAACGTTAGATAAAAAAAAAAGTATTTATTCACATTCAACCCACACTATAATCACACTAACAAGTTTTTCAACATTCATCTTGTTTACAATCGTTGTCTTTCTTTCTGTAGTCTGGAGCTGTACGCTCTTGACACTAGATTCCAGGAGTCCATATACCTATCCATGCACATGGCAACACATTTCTGAAAAAAAAGTCATTTGCCGTATTACTTGACATTGTTAATTTAAATTAGCTGAAAAAGGACACTTGAGCAAAGTAATCTAAACATACTCCTATGCTCTGCCAATTGAGCTATTTGGTATTAATCACAGTCCCCTGCTCTGGGTCAACCTTCATCTATCAGAGGCCACAGCTATGTGCTTCTCAGAAGGAGTGTTATGTTGCCAAATATTCAATACAATTCCAAAGAACCTCAACAGACAGGTTGCAATTCCAATTAATTTGCCTTGTTAAATCCTATATAGATAAGAGTATTAAGACTTTGAGACAAAAATTGATCAAACCTAATCTTATTGGCACTACACCTTTAAGAAAGGTGAAGTCAACTGGGTTTTATTTTTATTAATGAAAATGCTGCAAGTGAGATAGTGTGTTCAATCCAAAATAAATTTCTTCTTTTTGAGAAATTAAAGCATGCAAAGAGTGGCTATTAAGTGAAAAATATATCAGTGTAACAGTGGATCCTTTGATTAAAAAAAAGTCTGAAGGAAATATTGGTGAATTCTAGTGATTTCCTATAACCATAGTTGCTTTATAGCTACAGTAGCTCCATGGCTTCTTTGGTGATGACTGACAGCTCAAGTCTTTGAAAAGCTACCAGACCAAATTATGTATCCCTACGATCTGCAAAAACATGTGTTTAGCAGCTGTCACTTCTCACAGTCAAAATTTAGGTATATACCTAAATGTTGACTGTCAGAAGTCATGGGGCTACTGTACCTACATAATATTGGTCAACCATAATGTAAACATACCTGTTCCGAACTATCCAGTGTGGTGCCTGGTTTGTTGATGCACTTCTTAAAGCATTTTTCTGTCATTTTCTGGAAGGACAATTCAAACAAATTAAAGGCAATTCAAAACACCATTTTGGGGGGGGTGTCACATGGTCTAAGGAATCATCACAATAGACAGGGTTGCCGACTGGAAGATTAGAGCCAAGAATTTGCCCATAGTCCTTACAGCATGCTGTGCAAAAAACTAAACATGTGTGCATGCACACACTATTTTTATTTTTAGCACCGCGTCTTACTACCCATTCTGATACCTATGCACCATTCCTAATAGTTTAGGGATTATGAAGGTTTAATTTAGAGGAAGTGCACCCACATTTGTGTAGGAGGGGAAAAAACCGATAAGCCGGGATCGAGCCCCGATCTCCCTGTCCCTGTCTTCAGCAGCCTAGTCCAACACAAGAGTAGCGCATTAGACCATGCGGGTCACAAGCACACTATTTGCAATGGGAACATTTATTACATAATCTAACAAAGCAAATGAGATAGGGATATAGTAATCTAATATTTTCTCAAATTGCGAAACATTTCATTCAGGTAGCAAAATTTTCTTTCGTTGGAGACATTGTGAGTCATACAATACTTAACAAGGTAACAATTCAAATTTGGAAGACTAAAATCAACTTTCTGGTTCCATCCATAATAAAAAAAAAAGGTTTGTGACAAGCAAAATATCATTAACTATTTTTAAGGTATATTCTGGTCTCTAGATGATGGTATGCTGAAGACCATATTTACCCCTGTCCTTACATAATGTTTGTTTTTTAAACACGAAGATAAACCACATTAATATGAGTTAGTCCTGGGTCAAACTACAGTCTTATTATAATAACTTTAAAGCCAAAGATTGCTTCAATTTTTTTTTAAGATCCCACCATTGGCCGAGCTAAGGGTTCTGACCGACTATCTGGTTAAAGTGGGGAGGGTGACATAGGCCTACACTGGAAACTGCTTCACATCTTATTTACACTAATGGGGCGAGGATGAGGAGCAGATAATTTGGGAGAAAACATACCCACATTTGGAATGAGGGATGGTTTAAAACCATTGAAGATAAACGATCAGGACATCTAGTTTAGAATAAACAGAGGACCTTGTCAACATAAGAGAAGGTTAACACCTCAGCCCACAAGCCCATTGGTGCAAGATTCACACAATATCGTAGGCTATCTTATTTGTCCTCAAATTAAACATAACTATCATTGGCTGTAAATCAGTGCTTCGATGCAATTTTACTTATCTTGTGGCACTTTAGAAATATAAAATGTTTTGTTTACTGTAGCAAAAATAATCATGCATAGTGAATCAGTTTAATATTTCCTCTACCATAACGTGTGTAAGAAAGGAAACTATCATCAACTTGCATTTTAAAGAAAATTCCGATACTATATAAAAAAAACTTCCTTCTAAGCTAGTAGCTGATTATATCTGTATTCTGGGAGGGACTCTCAGATACAGCCATTATGCCTAGAGAGTTTATTACAAATAGGAACACAATGCACATGCAATAACAAAGTTAGGCCAAAGACAATTAAGCCATGCATCCACCTAGTTCATTTAAAAAATTGGAAATTCTGTCCACACAGTCTGTATCCTTAATCACAGCTAGAGTCTGAGACTACATCCAATTAAACTCTTCAAAAGAAGATTGTTTAGAACAAGGTGCAAGCAGGTTTATAAGAATAGCCTATTCAAGTCACAAAGCAGTAGGTAACCTACTAGATATTTAAGGCTCAGGACTATTTAGACAGAGCAATATATCGATGTACATTGGGCTTTATACATTACACTAATTAGCATATTTTAAAATTAATGCAGTGAATGTAAACCAAATAGATGGAACAATGGGTGCAAGTTAAGTAAAAGTTGATTTGAGGTTATGTAATACTAAATATGAGCATGATAAGCCTGCTTACCGTTAACAATTCTTGTGCGTTCGCTACTGCTATTTGTTGTTTTACTTGATCCATCAATTCATCTTTCTGAGATCCAGATAACGTTCCTGCCGTAATACCATCCATTATAATTTTAAAATTCTAAACCCTCGCAATGAAACAAATGACGCAAAAACTCAATTTCACGAAGATGGTCCTTGTTCCTAGAATTAAAATAAAATTACCCTAGATTTAAAAAATAATAAAGATGATTGGTTTGTAGCGCTCTAATAATATTATTCCTATTCTTTATTGAAAATATGTTGTTCTGTTAAAAAATATTATTTCAAGCGATTCATTGAAATTAATTTTAGCATGCAGACGCTACTAAATAATAGAACAAAATTGAGTTTCAAGAAAATAAGAACCTAACAATTTAGTATATTTGGATTGCTACTATCTACTTTGTAAATCAATCGATAGGTTTCTGAACGGTACTTTTGCAGAGTTTATAGAATACAATCAATGTATCAATGTTGGACAGCCTGATTCCCTATAAGTGGTACAAAATTTAAACCGACATTCCACTTTGGAAATACTTGAAGAACTCTTTTTTAATAAGACGTGTTAGTTTCATATTTAATTGCTTGAATAAGTAAGAAACCTCGATTTACAAGATAACTCCTTTAATTCGAATTCACATAACCAAAATGGATGAAGGTGCAAATTTAATTTCATATGGTAAGTCGATCTTATATGTTAAGATGCATTATTACTAACTTTAAAATCTATATGATTGCATTTTTTACTAATAAAATAATATTTGGTAGTCCATAATAGCAAACAATAGGTATTGCAATATTCTTTGAATAAAAACAGTAAGTTTAACACAAGACTTACTAACGACTAAATTTAATGGGCATTATATAATACATTTTCTTAGAGGAAAATTGATTTTCACTATCGTGGAGAAAGACTAGCTCCACCCAACGGAAAATTGCAAATAGCTCAAGCATTAGCTTAGTACTTTTTTATTTATTGTTTCTAGTGCAAGAGACAGAAAACTATGTTCGGCTGGCTGTTCTAATGGCTGTCGTAATGTCCAAACCTAAAGACAGTACCTTGGAGGAATATGTTACCTATTTAAAAAACAAATTGGAAAGCTATGTATGTATAACATTTTTTTAAATATTACTAACAATATCAGTCATTATTGAGATTATTAGAGCATTTCAAACAATATATCAGGAATGAGGAGGGTAGAACTGAAATAAAATTTACTAGAATTTGCACGGAGAAAGTTTTGAAAACACTATCAGTACACCCGGCCATGATTCGAACCCAATCTCTCTATCATCGGTATCTTCGCAAATGCGCCAACACTTCCTCTGAATTCAAAATCATTAGTGTGCATGCGTATAATCTGAGCAGGTAGTAAGTAATACACGATTTAAAAAAACACATGGGTTAGTGGTGCCCCCTACCCTATGCCATAATATACGTTATAGGAAGAACCCTATCAAAGCACACAAGGTTTTACTTATTGTTTATAGATAATTACAACAATTTTAAGGATATATAGGGAAAGTGACAACATTTTCGTACCTAACTAACGGCCTTATCATCCCCATATGTTTACTACTAATATCGGCAATTTCCTTTCGATCTATGGGTTTCTTCCTATACTAGAATCGAGCTAACCATAGATTTTTTCTTTCGATAACGTAGCCTTATTTATGGGGCTCAATTCATATGAATTGAGCCTTATTTATGGGGCTCAATTCATATGAATTGGGTTTGTTTCAGGCGTCCCCAAGTGTATGTGAAGCTAGCGACACCCAGCACGACTTTGAGCAAACAGTACTCTCGATACAACAGGAGGATCTGATATCTAAAATACGTAACATTGTGATTAACCCGCAGTCTCCAACGCATTCTGGCGAGGGCGCTGGTAATACTTTATAGTGGGGAACGTTATCTTAGTCTGTCACTATTTAATGGGTTTCAAAAAATATTTTTATAGCTTGTAGATATAATAGATTTACTTTCACACGTCTGCATTGTTTACTTTTGATAGCTACAGAACAATACAATACTATCAATGTTAAGCTTAAAAAGTATGTTTATATTTTTTAAAGGGTTCTTTTTTTCCAGAACTCTACTGTAGATAGATTAATTCTACGTAAAATAATAACTATCATCTTGTACCAAATCTGTTAAGATTTATTTTAACATTTAGCGGAATACTTTTTTTTTTGCCGCTATTATGAGTAAGCCGAACAATATTATAGATTGTAAAGAGGGATGGGAGATTTATGACGGAGAAGGGAGGTATCTAAAATTAAGAAATTATTTAAATTTTGATAGGAAATACCTTTTAGAAAAAACAATGGATTGTGATATGAAATGGAGGATGAGAAAGTAGATATAGTAACATTCATTTTCTGTCAGATAAATCCCTTCCTATGAAAATTGAATTTCACGCACCAATTTTCTTACGAACTGGCACACCTTACAGTTACTAGATTTGCTTTCACGTATTCACACACCTCTCGGGATATGAAGGTGTCAATTTTGATCGATATTATAAATACTTATGACCACAAAATATTTTGTATTTTCTAAAAGGTGTTCCATAAAGGTAAACATGGCTTAGCGTAAATTCTACTTCTCTCAACTATTTTGCTCTCCCTGACAGCATGGGCCAAGGAGGTGGTCTCGAATGACACCACCAGTCACAAACCGACGTCAGCGGTCATCCGTGCAACAGACTCACTCGACGAGGCTGTCAGCAATGTCCAGTTCATTCAGGCCATCATTGACCTTAAAACAGCCGCTAACGAAGACTCGACCGTCCCCGTGGAGGACGTTCACAGGATCCTCTCGCTCGCCCCGTCAGAGATAGTGTCTGATCAGGTCTCGGGAGTTATCTCCAGCGCGTCCATCCAGTACCTGACCCGGACCCGTCCGGTGAACGACCTCCTAGTGAGGAGTGTCGAAAGAGTGTTGTCCAGACTGTCCCGCACCGTCCTCCGGTCTAGTCTGGATAGACTGAACAGGTGTGTGAGGAGCTATCAAGGATCCTCCGAGCAGTACATCGCCGACACTGTTTCCTCGCTGCTAGATGTCCTCTGCGGTCGGACGGAGCAATACTACGAGTGTGTGGACACTTGTTTGCGTTTCGTCAAGGAGATGATAGAGACGATGCTGATTAGGACAGGTTGCCAGAGCGGGGAAGTGAGTTATGCAGGCTATTTGTACATAGGATTGATTTTATACACATTTTCCATCTTGAAAGCCTATACACAGTTTCCTCACCACCTTGAAAGCTTATACACAGTTCCCTCACCCTCCTCCCCACCTTGAAAGCCTATACACAGTTCCCTCACCCTCCTCCCCACCTTGAAAGCCTATACACAGTTCCCTCACCCTCCTCCCCACCTTGATAGCCTATACACA
Organism: Timema bartmani; assembly: GCA_902151455.1. Classification (NCBI taxonomy): domain Eukaryota; kingdom Metazoa; phylum Arthropoda; class Insecta; order Phasmatodea; family Timematidae; genus Timema; species Timema bartmani. Next base: position 218,957 of record CABFWB010000724.1, on the reverse strand, counting down.
GTTCCCTCACCCTCCTCCCCACCTTGATAGCCTATACACAGTTCCCTCACCCTCCTCCCCACCTTGATAGCCTATACACAGTTCCCTCACCCTCCTCCCCACCTT
>CABFWB010000724.1:204493-216239 GCA_902151455.1 Timema bartmani | reverse complement strand
CACCCTCCTCCCCACCTTGAAAGCCTATACACAGTTCCCTCACCCTCCTCCCCACCTTGATAGCCTATACACAGTTCCCTCACCCTCCTCCCCACCTTGAAAGCCTATACACAGTTCCCTCACCCTCCTCCCCACCTTGAAAGCCTATACACAGTTCCCTCACCCTCCTCCCCACCTTTTTAAACCTATACACAGTTCCACCACCCTCCTCCCCACCTTGAAAGCTTATACACAGTTCCCTCACCCTCCTCGAAAGCCTATACACAGTTCCTTCACCCTCCTCGAAACTATTTTTCTTCACACAGCGTCTCTACTATACATCCGGGATGCTTGCATTGTAAATAAGATAAAATTAACCCTCATTGTAGCTCATGGGACTCAAGAGCTAGTTATCTTCATACATTTAGAATAAATTGATTAAAACTGGTTGTATTCGATGTGGCGCATCATTAATGAACAACAAGTTTTAATCAACCTTAGCTGTAAATTTATATTTCTCCTTACTAAAATTATTATGAACATTTGGGGAAAAAACCATGTCTAATGGGACAGCATTAGACTGCCGATGACAGGTAGATCGAGGTTTAAATCTCGGTTGAATGTACTGAGGATGGTTTTTCCTAAATAGTGTCCCATCTCTCTCCACGCAAATGCGGCTAAGCCTAAAACAATTAGCGTATACCTTCACCCACGACTTGTGAATGTGAGGCCTCTACCGTGGTTCGGATCCATTCCATCTCACAATAACTCTACCATTACATATTATTGCGTATAACCTGAAAGGGTAGTATGACGCGGTCCTAATAATAATTAGCTTATAACCTAAACGGGCGTACTACTAATAAAAACCACATTTTTGTCTGTGCTATTATTAACTATCCCCAAAGTCGTTGAAGCATAAAACAAGTTACACATATTCTATACTATATATCTACAATAACGAGTTTTAAATATATAAAGACTCACTCATCACCGTATCCGTATCTTGAAATTGGGCACGTAGGCTCAGGATTCTCTCGTGAAACTATACATTCGACCAACTGAAATCATATACACATGTGTTTTATACAAATTAACACATTGATTCATGCATGTTATTTGCAAGCTACCCCAAAATAATTACAAAATGAATGTAATATATTTATTCTACGAACCTGATATTCATGCAGTACCACGATCACAATATGGAATACAACACTAGCTTGGACAGAAACTTTCCACAAACTGAGGAAACTCTGGCATCGACCAACTGAACGCCTGTTTGTAGTTAGTGTAGCTCCGAGCCGGTCAAATGGGCCATTACTGGTAGATTACTTCAACTTGTAAACACACATACACACCTTAAGCCCACACAATGACGTCAACTGTTGAACACACACACCTTTCACCTCAGTTACATGTGTATTTCCCCCTCCCCCCAGTTATGTGCCGTGGGACCAAAATGGGCCAGTCCCCCAGACATTATTTCAACCGTTCTCGCACAGGGAAAAAACCCTGTGCGAGAATAGTAAAATCCTACCTGGGCCGGGAATCGAACCCGGGCCCCTTGGCATCGTAAGTAGGTGCACTCTACTTACTCTGCCAAACAGGCGGACAAGAAATTGTGGTATCGAAGTTGTAAAGGAATCACGGAACATTTATTACGATAAAAAAAATGCGTGACCAGCTTAATTTAGAATCGTGTCTTACTACCCGTTCGGATGATTATAAGCATATAGAAGATAACCATATTCCATTAGTTTTAATTTACACTTGATTAAAAGGGACAGAGTCAATAATGTACATCATCTATTAATATTCCCGTTACATACTTAGCTCAGTTCAAACATTCTTAACTTCCAAATAGAAATTAATGGTTCAATCCCAATTGGATAAATTTTTTTATTAATTCAATCTTGGGAAGTACGCTGATAGGTTAAATGCTAGCAATATTCTTTTTTCAACCAAACTGTGTTTTAGTGATCGAATATTGAATTTATAAAAGATTTTAAGGAGGAGAGTTAACAACAGCTTTAAAGTTTAAAAAATAGTTCCAAGTTTAATACTTGACACAGCACTATTAAATCTACACCGGTGTCCTCGTCGTCAAAGAAGAAATCAATTCCTTGTTGGCATGGACAATCACTGGAAGAGGTTTGGAGTCCCATCCATATCTACATCGTTTTCTCACCCCTTGAATGAAACTATTCATTGCCACCGTTTTCCCACCCCTTAAATGAAATTATTCATTACCATTATGTTAAACAAACAATACAGTTTTAATAAAACATTTATATACATATATATTTTAAATTTAACGTAGTAGGTGGTAGGGGTTGAATACCCCCAAACTCTAACCCTAACGTTTGAAGGGAAATTAATAGTGAGATCATTGTTGCAGTAAATATGAAATATTTAATGTGTTCAAATCTTTAAAGAGGTAGCGTATAGCCTGTAAGACGCGGTGCTAAATATTAATTAATTTAAAGAATTAATATTAATATTAATTTATCTAACACCGCGTCGGGTTTTACACAATTAATGTTTCGAAATAGCATGAGTAGCATATAAGGGATAATGCAAAAACAAATCACCTCATAGCCTCGGTGGCGTAGTTGGCTAACGCGCCAGTCGTGTTGAGCTAGATCACCGAGGACGGGGAGATCGAGGTTCGAATCTCGGTCGGGTGAACTGAGGGTGGTTGTCCACTTTCCCTTTACGCAAATGCGGATTCACTTTCTCTAAATTCAATCTTCCCAATTCATAAATGTAATTAGTACTTAAGCGTATAACCCGAACGGGTAGTAAGACGTGGTGCTAAATAAAAAAAAATTCGCTTAGCACTTTTTTTTACCTTTTACATTAAGTAAACAACAATTAGTCTTACCTTTACAACCTGTCTTACGTAACTTTTTACATAAGGAGTCAACAAAAAGTAAATGCTTAACTTGCATTTTAAACACAGTACATATTCGCAAGTTATCTAGAAATATGTTTATTAATGAAAGATAATGATGGATTCAATAGCCAAGCTATATTTTTAATTGCTAATTACGGTTGTAGCCGTAATTAAATATCCAGTGACCTGGTGGTCTAGGGGTAAGGTGTCGGACCTCTATGCTGGGGGTTCGGAGTTCAATCCTCTGTCGCGGCACATATTTATCTGATTGACAAACTCTTCCTTCAACCTCTGACAAGATGTGTATTAACCACAACTTGTGAATGTGTGGAGTGCCAGGCCTCCACCGTGGTTCGGATTCCACGTTAAACTGTAGGTCCTCCATTTCATCTCACAATCACCCTACCATTACACATTAGCGTAAGTGCTATTTAATCCATAATAATGTGCGCATTCGTAAAGTTGTCATTGTACTATTGGTGACATAAAGCCCTCTCGAGTCGAAGATGGATGCGTTATCTGATAGCTGCAGATCGTTGTGTAGCTGACGATTTTTGCACGTCCATTACAGACTCTGCCTTAAAATTTGATTGAAGAATGACCCTGGGAACGTAACGACTCCTGGATAGCTCAGTGGTAAGAGCATTTGCGTTTTAGGTTCGATTCCCGTATCCAGGAGTCATTTTTAAACTTAAAGAATATTCAAAATAATATTATTTTTTCAATATTAGGATATAAGTATCTGTGATGTAATCTCCCTATAGGTTTATGGTTTATTTATTGACATTATATTAGTAGAATGAAAATTTAAATAAAGGATGGTTTATTTTTCAGCACCTTGTTTTGGAAAAACAATGCACCATCATATTGGAACTATCGAAGAACAGATATCTATGCGACAAAGTGATCAGCTACACGTCGGATCAGATACTCGAACTGGCGACCTGCGTCCAGAAGCGCTCCACAAAGCTCTCTGAAGCAATCAAAGCTCCCATCATTCAACAGGAGTCTATATTGGAGAGGAGCTTTTATCTGTTCCACTTGACGGAAAACCTTCTCGTGGAGTACAAACAAATTCACGGAGAGATCGCCGAGAAGAAGAGGCGGTCGAAGCAGACGGTCGCCAACACGCGAGCTGCTGTTCCGACCGGGAACTATGTTTCTGAGTGGAGGAACAAGTGGTTCAACGAGCTTGCAACGGAATCTTTCGAAGAAAAAGAGTACAAAGAGTCGTTGAGGTGTTTGTCCGGGTGGGAGGACTCGCTACGAAAGTCGGCTGTGATGTTCACAGAGACTAGGGCCCATCTTCTGAGTGTGTACAGCTGGCAGTGTGTCGAGTTGATAAAATCACTTTATTAAAGATTGTTTGAACACTCAAACCTGCTACCGTTGATTTCATTTACCTCTATATTTGTATCAACTTTCAAAAACTATCTAAAGAGCTTATTCTTATGTAACGATTGGATCTAAAGAAAAGCACCATATAAGACCTCGTCTACATACTACGTATCCGAAAGGTCTGTAGTTATTAAGAAAAGATCCACTCCACAGTACCACAAAGGCTCTATCCGCAAGCCCCTAGCGGTTGAATCAACTTTACCTCATTATGGACGAACATAGAGAACCAATCCCATGAAGCCAAAAACATGAACATCGACGTGATAATCGAAATGAACACATCGCCATTTGTTTAAAAGGTTTCATTTATCTAAATTTAATAGCAGTTTATAAAAAAAACCTAATTTCCAGGCTATGGTTGTATTAACTAAAATAAAACTATGATTGTATTTGTAGAATTTGTTCTATCTCGATGTATTTGATTAGACTAAGTATTATACTTTCCCTTGGGTGACACGGTATTACTTTACTAAGGATACAGAGCTTACGGACTATGCAGACGAGGTTTAAACCATCCCTAAATACAAAAATGCTAAGATGTGAAGACATCAAAATACTCATATAGTCGAAATAGTAACCAGGTTTACAATCGAATCTTGTCTTTTAATTGATAATCCAAACAAGTTTGATGTCAATGTCGCACTTTTATTATCAGTACATATATATGTGCTAATAAATCAATTAAATACCTTCAAAAATAAAATAATTATATAAATATACACAATGTTTCATTATACTAAGTTTCTTTGAGCTGATAAATAAACTGTTTGTATTTATTTGTCATTTTATGTATCCAGAGCGACTGTAAACTCTGTGCAAACTTAAGCCACGGAACTGCTTCGTTGGCCGCATGGCCTAAGGCGTCACTATAATATTAGACTAGATTGCTAATGACAGGGCGATCGGGGTTCTAGTCCCGGTCGGCTTTACTGAGAGGGTTTTTCAGAAAATGGGTTTCCACTCTTCCTCAACTCAAATGCGGGTACACTTCCTTTAAATTAAGCCTTCCTCATCCCTAACTAACTGGCGTAATTAGTACATGACTGTATAACCCGACCAGGTAGTGGGATGCAGTGCTACTGTAAGTTTAGGTTAAGACGCAACAACGCCGGGAATACGCAGCCGTAAGTACGTATGTGTAGAACAGGTTGCATCTCATTAGGCGGGAAGAAGTGCCCGGTCGTTAGCAACGCGTCCGAAGGGTGAGCGCGCGTGAAATGCAAGTGACGGGTAGTGTTGTGACTAGTGTCCGACCGAAGGACAGTTTTTGGGCCAAAGCCGAACTTCACTTTCTTTTTCACCTTCGGCCGAAGCCAAAGAAATCGCATATATTGTGAAAAATTCCTATTTTTAAGTTTAATGCAATCTCTGTTGCATTTTAAATTTAAGATATTGTTTAGTTAAATAACACGTCACATCTTATAATGTTGATAAAATAAAGTAGAATACATTTCCGAAATTTTGATACAAAAAAGTATGACAAAAATATCAATCTTTTCTTGCTCTTAATATTTGGCTTTGAAAAAGGGACTAAATATTTTTTTTTTTGGCCATCCAGTCCCGTACAAAAAAATAATCATTTATCTTTTTATATATATAATAATGAATTAAATTAGTATAGGTGACCTGGTGGTATAGGGGCAAGGTGTCGGACCTCTGTGCTCGGGGTGCGGAGTCAATCCTCGGTCCCGGCACAGATTTATCTGATTGCCAAACCCTTCCTTCACCTCTGACAAGACGTGTATTAATCACAATCAACTTGTGAATGTGTGGAATGCCAGGCCTCCACCGTGGTTCGGATTCCACGTTAAACTGTAGGTTCTCCATTTCATCTCGCAATCATCCTACCATTACACATTAGCGTAAGTGCATATAACCCGAACGGGTAGTATGAAGCGGTGCTAATAATAATTGTAATTGTCGGAGAGGTATTGAAAATTTGGCCCTGTTGATCCAGGTTGGCATGCATGACACTGGCCTACCACGGGCGTTGTATGAGGACGGTGAACTGGAGCACTCCGATGAACACCCCACAACTAGCACGCACAGTGTTTGACCTGAACTGAACACTTCATATGTCACAGCGTGACCTACATCATCAGTACTGAAAGCTACAAGCTCTGCACCCAGGTAAACATCCGGTTCAGAGTGGTTTCTGCAGCGCTATGGTAAGGAGCTTGAATTCATGGATGTTACACTATTCACAGACGAATCTACGTTTTGTCGTGAGTGTATTTACAACATTCATACGTCTTACGAGAAACCGCACGCAAATGTTGAACGTGGCTTTCCAGGAGTGTTTTTCAGTTAATGTGTGGGTGGGTATTGTAGAAAATTAATTAATTGGACCATACCTACTACCAACTCGGCTCAACGGACAAGTCTACAGGGGTTCTCTCCAGGAAAATGTGCCTCTTGCAGAGAGACAGCACATGTGTGTGCAGATGACTTCATCCGGTTTACACGAGCGCACATGAATTATCCGTTCCCAGACAGATGGATAGAACGGTTGGGCCGGTTGTATTGCCATCGTCCATCGTGATACTCAGATTTGAACCCCTTAATTTTCTTTCGGGGTTGCATGAAGATAAGTGCGCACTATTCCAGGTGTATTTTATTACCGTGCGTGTCATTCCCTTATCTGGCTACCGCGACTGTCTTTGTGGCAGGTGAGCGAAATTTTGAACACTTGTGATGTGCCCGCCTAGTGATATGCAACTTGCTTTACACGTAAGTACTTACAGCTGCGTACTCCCGGCGTTGTTGCGCCTAACTTCAACTTTCATTTAGTAATACAAGATCATTATTCCGCACATTTGGTTACTGGGCTTTCTGTTTCTTTCTGCACACATACGCTGTGGTTTAAGTTTGGGCAGAGAAGAAACATCCTGTATCTTCTCTGCCCAAAGTATTTACTTACTTACTCTATGGCTTTAGGAACTCAAAAGTTCATAACCGCACTTACAAAAGAAACCCTATCTTGAGCTAGTTCTATCCAACCCATCACATTTCACCCTATCCCTATTTTGAGATTGTTCTATCCAGCCCACCTCACTACACCTTATCCATATCTCGAGCTAGTTCTATCCAGTCCACCTCACTACACCTTATCCATATTTTGAGCTAGTTCTATCCAACCCACCTCATTACACCCTATCCATATCTCGAGCTAGTTCTAACCAGTCCACCTCACTACACCCTATCCATATATCGAGCTAGTTCTATCCAGTCCACCTCACTACACCCTATCCATATCTCGAGCTAGTTCTATCCAGTCCACCTCACTACACCTTATCCATATCTCGAGCTAGTTCTATCCAGTCTACCTCACTACACCCTATCCATATATCGAGCTAGTTCTATCCAGTCCACCTCACTACACCCTATCCATATATCGAGCTAGTTCTATCCAGTCCACCTCACTACACCCTATCCATATCTCGAGCTAGTTCTATCCAGTCCACCTCACTACACCTTATCCATATTTTGAGCTAGTTCTAACCAGTCCACCTCATTACACCATATTTCCTTGAGGTCCATTCTAATGTCCCATCTACGTCTAGGGCTTCCCAATGGTCTCTTCCCATTGGGTTTGTCAGTCAATAGCCTGAACACTGTTCTAGATTATTCCTGTCCACCGTAATATATGAGATTTGACTACTCTAACAATGTCTTGTGATGAGTACAGTATATGTAGACTAAATCATCATTATGTAACCTCCACCACTCATCAGTATCTTCTTCCCTTTTTGGACGACAAGGCATCTTGTTTTAGTCATGTAAGGTAAGAAACCACAAAACTATTAGTCGGTAGTAAAGTTTTTGTTTAATCTTAGAACATCAGAAATAAAAAGCAAAGAGGTATCAGCAACGTATTTATTTGCTCTATCATTTCGTAACAAAACTTAAAGAACTCAATTTCTTTTACAGTACACTTTTTTTAGGCCGTACAATCCAGGCCCTAGCAACAATCAGCTTCCGTCTTGTTATTGTGAACACTTCACGAACATGCTTTGTAAAATATTGTATACTTATTCTCTATTTTACATGAAGCACTTAAAACACTTTTTAAGTTTATTTGGTCTGTCACCTATGCTATCAAATATATTGTTCTATCTTGTCAGCTTACCGAAAGAACACACTAAATCACATTTTACCGACTTATACATTCTTTGTATACGTATTTAAATAAACAATATCTGTTTGACTTTAAAAAAAAAATAATGCATTAGGATTTCTTCATTAAAAATATTACATTGATTTTTAAGATCAACATAGCTTTATCACTTTATAGTCACCTAGATAGCTTGTGTAAAGCCGGTATTATTTGAGTTATATTACCTTGAATGGGATCTGAAGCCTTGGCCAACCAAGCCACTTCTCTGCCAGCTCAGATAACCAGATTCTTTTTATTGTTCAACACACATTTTCCATTTAATTCGTATCATTACTTTAAAGCTTCAGTTGTTAGAGATTGGTAAATCTTTCCAGTGTTAATTAAATGGGTTTGTGCAACTGACAAGAAAATGTTCACTGGTTAGTAGTCACTTCAGTGGCTGAACGGTCTAAGGCGTCACTCTCGTGTTAGAAAGGCCTGATGTTGACGTGGAGAGCGAGTTTCGAATATAGGTAGGATCTACCGAGGGTGATTTTTCCTAATGGTTTCTCACTCTCCTTCCACGCAAATGCGGGTAGATTAACTCTAAAATGCTTCCTTATGGATCCCTATCCCATTAGGTAAAAGAGGCTAGAAGGCCAAGGTACTTACCGGAAAACTGAAGACCTCAAAGTTCACAATTAAAACTGAACTGAAGAAGGGGACTGATGTACTCCAAAAATTTCATAGTTGTTTTTTTGAATAGTGAACTTTGAGGCCTGCAATTTTCTGTTAAGTGTGTAGACCTTGCCCTCTTATACTCTTTTCAATATTAATTTTAAATATCCATATTTTGGCACAATTTTTCCTTTATGTACATATCCATCAGAGTAATTATTATATATCCGTATAACCTGAGCAGATATTAAGACGCGGCGATAAAAAAAAACATGGTTAGTAATCATTACTTACATATTTTCAGATATTTGGGATAAATTGATAGAGAAATGTGTGTTAGTTATATAAATACACTATATCAACCTTGATTTTAAAATAGGTGGAGTGACTTGGTGCTAGGATGATATTCAAGGATCTCTGTTGATAGATATTTCAACCATTACACCAGCGTTTGTTTGAATTTAAATGAATGCTACATGTTGACTAAGAAACTCTACAGGCAACTTCCGTTGGTCACTTTTGTTTATCATGAATAAGCTCCATGCTCCGATTCAGCAAGTTCTTCCGGCAAGCCTCCCTTCTCGTGCACAGCCTCGATGCGACGTTGTTTCCCTAACATATACTCACTGGATAGTTTGAAGTACTTTCATGTTTTGTTACCAACTGTTTTATACGATGGTCGTGGATTGTGAGGTTCACTAAAGGAATGTTAACGAGCCGGGACCATTGTGAACAAATAAAAATAAACCAAGAGTTTTATGGTACATCGAGTAACAAAACCACTATTTATGTAACCAGTGTGAGCTACAAGATCTGTTTATACAGTTTTAAAAAGTTTGTATAAAACAGAAGTTTATTAACATTTATAGTAAGTGTCTGAAATTAGGCTATAAATATTCTATTAAATAGGAGACATAATTTATATTTATTTAGATAATGTAATTAATTTGCTTTGAAGAAATAAAAAAGTATTTATTTTTGTCCAAATATATATATGTATTCTTTTGTGGATTTTATCCAAACACAAACGAGACAAACTTATTTATAATTTTCAAATTGACTTTGAATATAACACCAAGTATTGCCTGGATTAAAAAAATATACAGAAGTTTATTCCTCCAAAATAAAAATAAAGAATTGCGATTGTACTTTAATGGTAGTACATTGACCGACAGCAAATACAATTAAATTATTAGCAACATTATTTTAAAATTACAAGAAAATTTTCCAAACTCGTCTGAAAACTTAAAATAAAAAAGATTGGGTTTATCTGTGCACACTATGGCCACATTTATTTTACACACATGGTTATTCTTCTACACAGTTTTGTTTAATATATTTTATTTTACATGGGCAATAAATGCGTTTAAAATTTTCCCAAACTAATTTAACTAATTTTTAACGATGTAAGTATTCAAGAACTAACATAAAAAGTCCAAGTGTCAAATACAATTTAAGAGAGAAATCAACTAAATATATCTCGACCAAACTTAGTAGATTTCATCCCTTAAAAAGTACACGGTGTATTTTTTTTGGTCAAGAAACTTGGGAAACTCTAAAAATAGGATGGTAAAACCAAATTGCCATGAAGCATAGAATTTCCTATCAAAGTATTTAAGTTAATTTGAATGATATAACATGGACATTGAATGTAAGAGAGACTAGAAAAGTGGAGGCCATGGGAATGAAATTTGTGAGAAGCATGTTAATTGTCATGAGGAGAAACAGGATTAGGAATGAAGTTATCCGAGGAAAGAGTGGAGGGTACAGAGAGTACATGAGATAGTAGAAGAAGCAAGAGTAAGATGGTATGGCCATGTAATGAGGATGGAAAAAGAGAGGATGCCAAAGAAAATGTTAGAAATGAAGTATGTAGGAAAAAGACCGCAAAGGAGGCCAAGAAAGAGATGGTAGGGGTAGATAACAGAAAGTGTTCAAGTGAGAGGAGAAGAATGGAAAAAATTAAAGGAGGAAGAATGGTGGAAGGATAGAGGAAGATGGAGGTATTTTACTAAACTGATCCAGCCACAGGCTGGAAATAGTTGATGATGATGAATTTTATTCGTTATATGTGAGCTAGTAAGATTCATTTTTGATATAGCTGGTCATTTTATAGTTTTCTTTAGAAACCAAAACAGTATATCAATATTATTTGAAGTTAAATAAATATGAATGAAAACTTACTCGAGTAATTCACACTGGGCACACAACACATCACACATAACCATGAAACATAATTTATCTTGATCAAGTCATAGAATACAAACAACAGTTCTCAGCATTATTGACCAGAATAAGGAGAAATCAACAGGATTATAAACTGTTGTTTTTATTCAAAACAATATAAAAAGTATCACAAAAATATTCTCTGTCTGTTATGAAAACCCTATTTTTACTTTCCTCTCGTGAAGAATGCAGAAAACCACACTTGTATTATATTTAGCACCGCGTATTACTACCCGTTTGGGTTACACGACTGTGTATTAATTACGCTAGTGGATTAAGGACGAGTAGGGTTGAATTTGTAGGTAGTGTACTCACAATTTTGTGGAGGATGAGTGGAAAATCATTTCGAAAATAAACCCTCATTACATCCGATCAAAATTTGAACCGCGATCTCCTCGTCATTGGAAGTCAAGTCTATTTCGAGGATGACGTCTTAGACCATGGGGTCAGCGAAGTGGGGAGTGCGGGGG
>CABFWB010000724.1:183947-196231 GCA_902151455.1 Timema bartmani | reverse complement strand
GGGGGAAGACCAAGAAATGCCAGAAATGTGGGTTGTGCATTCGTATTTGAATGATTACTAGAAATTTTCCAAGGTGACGATGGGAGGGACAAAGTTTCTTGTTAATAATAACTACAGTATTTCCTTACTAGTACAGAATACATATTTGTGCACAGTGCTTATCTGGGAAGCCATTCTAAAATGGTCGAAAACGGTCTTTACGAGGCAGTTTTTTTTCATCCAAATATCATTTAATATTTCAACTAGGTTCTGCACTAGGGTCTTCAATTAACTCTTTATCTTCACTAATGATTTATCAGAAATGATCCACGTGCAATAGTGTTCGTGTAAATTTACTATTTCGAGCCGACTGTATCACAGAGTTGATGGGCGTGTGATGCGCGCTCATAATGGGAAGCCAACAGAAAAATAATTTATCATATATAATTTTTTGGAGTCCCGAGTGTCTCAGCGCTGATGAGCGAACAAACTTGCTACAACCGTTCTGTAATACCTTTTATCCTTATACTAATATACAGTAGGAGTCTGGCGACAGCCACACTTCTAGGAATCATTAAATTACTTTATTCAACTACTACCCATACCAGAAACACTTGTTTATTATGAAAACTTAAGCGTACTTGAGTCAGATTCACATGCACTTACTACGATAACGTGTTAGAGGTGAGGAAGGTTAAGTTAAGAGGAAGTGTAGCCGCATTTTAGTAGAGAGAGTGTGGAAAACCATTTAGCAAAATAATACCCTCAGTACACCTAACCAGAATTCGAACCCTGATCTCCCAGTCATCATTTTTAGTTAACTTACGCAATATCAGTGGATCTCATATGTATCTGAAAAATACGACCAGACAGTAACTCAAAATTATTAGCAGAATAATAATCTATCTAATTAAAAAATCACAATGTTTCTAGATACATTTTAAACTAATAATGCCATCAGTTAGCTGAAGGGACATTTAAAACAGTTTTAACACAATAACCTAAACCTAAAACTAGCCGTTAGGGATTAAATCCCAGTTTTCTGAGTAAGAGTTTTCAGTAGGCCTACCAATCACTAACCTAGATTTTCTGGTCTCTCTTTTTTTTTTGTATTTAATTATAATGTTTCAAATACATAACCCGTCATTTCCTGATTTGTAGAAATATAATCTTTTAATAACAAACTAAATAGGTAACTATATAAACTAAAAAGTATACAGTTTCTGTATTGCAACCAAATAAAATAATTCCTACTCATGAGTTGATTTTATTTGCTGTACATTCCTTTTAGGTGTTAGTAATTATAATATAGAGCTATTTTGTTTAAAACAGACAGTGAGTACGTACCCTGTCTGTCTGAGCGTTTTTCTTTGAGTTCCAGCAGAACTCTAGGATTGCCACCAAGATGGCCAAGGCAAGACCGCATAAAAGAACAACAAAAACTCCCCCTGAAAAACAAAAACAAACTTCATTTAAAAATTAGATATCCACCTTCCAAACAGGAAGGGATACCTTTCAAATGGACCCTCCTTTCTCGTTAGTATATACAGGGTGGGACGGAAACACTGAGAAAAATAATGAACAACGTGCTGAGGTTTGCCTGGCTTCCGGTGGAGCTCAACTGAGTGACGTTATCTTCAAAAAGTGAAACAGTGTAGTATGTAGTTTGCTTTTATTCAGCTTGTGAATATTAACTTTTTAATCAAAGTTACTAATAGTATAATTGTTGAGGCCCCACTCTGTACCTTTGGTCAGTTGAAACAGACCAGTCCAGTCGCGTCACTCAATTTTAGATTCAGCTGACCAGATAAACATTGTCTTAAAGAACCGAGCACCGAGTGTATTCAAACTGAAAACGTCACGTTCAATCCAATTCTGTCAATTCAAGACTGGTATCGAATCAGCCAGTTGAATTTCTGTCGTTCCTTTGTGCCTTTTGTGTTTACTTCACTAATGTTTCTGTTTCATTTCGGTCAAAGTTTTCAGACCATTGACGGGCGCAGCGTGGGGTGCCGTTGGACTCCCACTAGCAAAAAGAAGAAGAGAAGAAAAGGGAAAAAATAACTAATTACTTCATTTTTTCTCTAGAAACTTTATCGATTAGATATTCTAACGAATGTTATTGTAATAATTTATAATGTTTGTATTTCAAAGAATAGACTTTAAATAAAACACATCGATTCTGTCTTGTTTTTAATTTATTGTAAGCTAAAAAAAAATATTCAAACGGATATTCAGGGGAGAGGGTGGCATGGGTTCCACCCCTTTCGTCCCCCAACTGGTACCACCATAAACCATACCCCGCGCAAGCTCATGTTTCAAACTTTTTCATTTCATCAATTAAAATATTATTTAGATTAAATAAACTGAATATACTCGTAGGAAGGTAGCCGAACGTATGTAGTCCATACCATCCCGAAGGTTGGTTGGATACTCAACAGTTCCACCGTCAGCTGTAAAACCTAGGCAGCACTAGGGGATTAAATCCCAGCTTCCCGTTTCCTCAATGAATCAGAAGGTACTATTACACATCAGTCTGCCAAGACCACCGCATACACCAAAAGACCCTAAAAAACGACGACACCTCCACTCCAGTCATCACATAAACTTGCTGTATATTGAAAGTTATTACTATTGTCATACATACCTCTACCACTCTCATATGTGTCATAATCATAAGTGAGACTGAGACATACGAATTAAAGTAACAACTTTTTCTAACCTATATAAGAAGATATAGAGCATTATAAACTAAAGTAGTTGTAAAACTCGATTATATCACCGAGTATATAAGGAAACAGTTGGTTGAAATAACCGAACGTTTGTCTTCTTATAGATTGAGCTTATAATTTCATTTTATGTTTTTTTAATTTTTCCTGCAAAGAATAAAGAATATCTATCCATCCATTTCGTACAAAACTAGTTCACTGAATAAAATAATTGTATCACTTTGTCCCAGTATAGTCAAGTCAACGACTGATTCGATGTGAAACCCCTTGACTGGTGTGAACTTGACACGGTTGGACTGGGTCAGTGTGAAGTCGGCCAAGTTCTCTTCGATTGATGTTATATTTGTTTGCCCATTAAATCAGTAGGTTCTCATTTAAACACATACGTAGATCTACCACTTAAATCAAACAAATACATTGGTTGACCACCTTCATTGGTCGCACAAAACACACACATATACAGTATAATACATTGGGTGACAATCTATATGAATTTGGAACCTACATTGGTTAACCTACTACACCACTTAGACAAATATATATTGTTTGATTACCTACCACTGAACATTGTGCTGGTCAAGCCATGGAAAGAGAATGTGAAGCATTTAAAATATTTAGGAAGATTAATTGCGGCAGACGCGCGGTGTAAACGGGAAATACAGTAAAAATAGCAATGGATTTAAGCGGAATATTTGGTATTGAGGAAGCAAATGCATGTATTTTCTTTTATGACGATAATTATGGGCCCCATAACCATTAAGCGGAATGCTTGGTCACTAAATAATAGCAAGAAGTGTTAGATAATAACATAATTTCAGTTCTCCTTTGTGTTCAGTTCGCTTTCATGTGCTCCCAACTTACTCTTCTTGCTATTATTTAGCCACCAACTATTCCGCTTAAAATGGCGAAGGCTGCTTTCAGTAAAAAGACGATGCTACAGACTAGTAAACTGAAGCTGGATATGAGGAATAAACTCGTGAAGTGTTATGTGTGTGGAGGGAGCATCGCTTTGTATAGAGGTGAGACATACATGGGCCTTGAAGAATATTTGAAAACTTTGAGATGTGGTTCTTGAGGAGAATATAGAGGATAAAGTGGACAATTAGAGTGATATAATATATATTGCACGTCTGAGTTACAACAATCGTATCCCAGTAATTGAAAGATTATCCAGTACTAATGTACAGTTGTTTCCCAGGGGATGCCCGAATGTACTAATCGTACATCCTTTCCGTGGAGGCTCTTTCCATGTCACGATGAGATGAGGTGATGGTTAATATGAGGATGTGGAACCAGTGAAAACACTTAAAACCTAACTTAAGCCTAGCTAACCAAACTCTGGTGAGCGTTGGGGTAGCTCCCCTTTCTAGAAAAATACCCAAGGTACCAGCCGGGAATCGAACCCGGGACCCCTAGGCTCGTAGCCAGGTGCACTGACCACTACACCACGGGACCAGTTAATTAGAGGGATTAAGGAGTTCTAAGGAGGGTAAATGATAATAGAACCCCTATGCGGATGGTTTTACGAAGAAAAGGCGATTGTATAGACAACTTTGTGAAAAGAAATAGGTTAGTGAGTGACGTCATAAAAGGCAAAGTGAAAGGGAGACGGGTACCAGGAAGATCAAGAATGCAAACGATGGATGACCTTAAACAAGGGGAAAAAAAGAGATAAAGTTTCAGGTTATAAAAAAGAAATCTGCTAATAGGACAGATTTGATATCTTAATTCGGACAAGACAACGGTCCTGTCGAAAGACAGATATTCTAATAATAATAGCTACACGAGTTACATACATTGATTTAAACACGTGTATCTTCTAGAAACCTATCGATTACTTATAAGAGTTGGACCCATTTTTTGGCTGAACAATTATTTCAGAAAGACACGTACTTTTGTTGGCCCCAGACAACTATTCATTTATCTTGGTGATCCCTTTAATTAGCTTGGTACCTTTTAATACTTTATAATGTTGTTCGTTTACTACTTTTGATAGTTTTATACCTTTGATAGTAAAGGCCCCCTTAACCAGTCAAACATCATAAATAGTTTCTCGTGTGCACCGTGTCTTACCACCCGTTCGAGAGATCTGCATATTTACAATATTGAAATAGAGATAAATTAGGTAGAATTTATAGGAATTTTACCCTCATCTGCGTGAAAGGATAGTGAAAAATCATGTATGAAAAAAACACCTTCAGTACAACCAATACCGGGATTCGAGCCCCAACCTCTCCGTCAGTAGAACTCGAGTCTAATACGAGATTGACGCGTTAGAAAACGCAACCATAAATACGGGTTCCATAACTATCATATATGTGGTTTTTCCACTCACCCTCCACGCAAATTCAGGTACAATAACACCCCGTATTACTTACCCAATCGGGTTGTACTCAAATGTACTACATTAGGGATGAGGAAGGTTGAATTTAGAGGAAGTGTACCCGAATCTGCGTGGAGGGAGAGAGTGGAAAATCATTGAGAAAAGACTACCTTCAGTACGCCCGAAAGGTATTCGAACCCCTATCTTACCGTCATTGGCAGTCTAGCCTATTGAGAGCGTGACGCATCGGACTATCCGACCATCAAAGCGGGTATCATATATATGCCTGCTTGATAGCTGTCTGACGTCAATGATTGTAACATCTCCGATCGGTCGAGAACAGAATTTACAGCCGACTGCTATTGTTATCCTCTTAGATAATGATGGTAAGAACAAGTTTGTTCCCCGGTCCAGTCAGACGACCGCTGGCAACAACTCCAAATGGAGGATCCCCTACCTATGTTCTCGACGCCTAGAGCGTTGGCCTTGGACTCCTTGTTTTTATCGTCCCTGTTACAGACGTCTCCCGTATTTTTCCACCACTTGTCATACAGAATCTGGATGACGCCTTTCTCTTGGAGCTCCAGGATAGCCAGAGATATCTTGTCTCTCCACGGGGAGCCTGGAACACAAAGAGAGTACTCACTCCATGGCGACAGCCCGCAATAAAGCCATGTGGCTAAACAAAGCCGTTACAAGAGGGACAGAAACACTTATAAAACCCATGAAATCTTATCTTATCTTACTAATATTATAAATGCGAAAGTTTGTGTGTTTGGATGTTTGTTACTCAATCACGCCAAAACTGCTGAACGGATTCGAATGAAACTTGGTACGTAGGTAGAGTATGTCCTGGAATAACATATAGGACCACTCCCAACCTTTGATTTTACATTAATTTTACAATACTAATGTTTAAACTTTACGTCGGGCGAAGCCACGACGGGTAACAGCTAGTTACTTATAAATTTAAGTTGATTAATAGTTAACATAATCAAAACAACTGTTATGAAAATTATGATTAATAAAACTCAGTGGCGCAAACCCCCTGAAATGGTTCTCTTACCTCTGGGGGGAAGCGTACCATAGTTAATATTGATTTAGGCTAGTCATTAAATAAAGGAAAGAATAGTCCAACTGTCATATGAAATACCTTTTAAAAGGTAGCCTTCTGATTTGCGAATATGAGATTTTTGATACATGGGGAGGAGTCCAGATTGCAGACACGCCATGTTGCTATGCCATCGCGTCTCTAATTTAATAATAGGGGTGGCCCACGGGGGACTGACTAGCTGTCGTACGTTCTTTCAGCCTCATCAGTATTAATTTAACTATATTACATATACGAGTATTTCTAGGTTAGGTTAGGTTAGGTTAGGCTAGGCTAGGTTAGGTTAGGTTAGGTTAGGTTAGGCTATGTTAGGCTGGGATAAGCTTGATCAGGAGGAAAGCCCCGGTGGCCGGTGGGTGCTGCCAGTAACCCCTTCCACGCGTGTCACCACCCTCAAGTAGGAGTTCCTGTGAGTTGCAATTTACTTGTTCTCAATCTGGACATTGGATATTCAGGTAGCCATAACATTTTGATTGTGTTCGCAATTTATGTGAATTTGGCCCCGTTCGCAATCTGAACTGTTTGCCATCAGGATACAACCTTATAAAATACAAACTTTTTTTAAAGGTCAACAATTATTGCATTTTACTATATTATAAGTGCTATTTTATAAGTAATAATAATGTCAATCAAAAATGACCACTGCACACAATATGACTTGACGTATGACTACACGAAAGTAGATCTAGTAACTTTTCTATCTCTCAGATAAAGTCCTTCCTATGAAAATAGGCCTGTACACGCAGTTTACTCCGAAAGGTGACAGCCTTACCTTGATGGATTTACACTATGGCCCTGTCTTATAAGCTACACCGCTGGTTTAATCTGTAAAGGGATAATCCATAAACCATGTAAGCCCTTTTATTTGTTCTTTTTTTTAAACTCCCGCCTCCAATGTAACAGCATGTAGACATTAGAGAGTCCTTACCCCTCTCAACAGAGTTACGTGGTTTATGGATGACCCCAAAGATAGAGTCCATTCGGCACTGGAATGGTGATAATTGACAGATAGCAGAAGATTTTTTATTACAAATATTGTTTGAATGTCACTAATATTAACCTACTTATAAATAGTTTTTTTTTAGGAATGTTACATTATCAATCTAAAGTGTTAGTAAACGCTTCTAGTAATACTTCCATAAGGATTACTTAATGATTTTTCTTTTTCGTAGCTTAAAAATAACAATAAGTAGCTTAAAAATAACAAAATATAACAATAAAGCTATCATATTATTTTGTTTCGCGGTTGTGGCAACAAGAGAGATCATAGTACATGAAATTATAAATTAAAAAGTATTATGTTCACACTCTTTTATCTTGTTATAACTGGCCACTAAAATAAATAAATGCGTTTTTCTAACTTAGAAAGTCACAAAAAATATTAGTTTCAAAATAAACCATTATTATTTTGTAAACATTAGCTCATGAACACAACCGAACAAGATTTGTGTGACGTCATCAACGACCCTTGTCTCGGCTGGTGGCCTGATCCATCATCTTAATTTATTAAGAGAATGCATCCTTTTAGAACCTCTCGTTAGTAAAGCGTTATTAAGTCAACCACAGATGCTGCTTCCACAAAAATGAAACATCCAAACTGTTATTTTCATACGTTCGTGTTTCAATAATATATATGTATATAAAAAACTATTAAAATAAAAACACATTTAAAAACAAATGGTGTGTTGTGTTACATGGGATAGTAGAGGAAGCTAGGATGAGATGGTATGGACACGTTATGAGAATGGAAGGCAAGAGGATTCCAAGAAGATTAATGGATATGAAGTATGTAGCGAAGAGACCGCAAGAGAGACCAAGGAAGAGATGGGAGGAACAGATAGCATCAAGTGAGAGGTGGAAAGTGGAAGAGAGTATAGGAGGAAGGGTGGTGGAAGGACAGAGGAAGATGGAGGCATTTTACTAAACGGACCCGGCCACAATATTAGCACCGCGTCTTACTACCCGTTCGGGTTGTACGCACTTACGCTAATGTGTAATGGTAGGGTGATTGTGAGATGAAATGGAGGACCTACAGTTTAACGTGGGATCCGAACCACGGTGGAGGTCTGGCATTCCTCACATTCACAAGTTGTGATTAATACACGTCTTGTCAGAGGTGAAGTAAGGGTTCGGCAATCATATATATCTGTGCCGAGACCAAGGATTGAACCCCGGACCCTCAACACAGAAGTCTGACACCTTACCCCTAGACCACCAGGTCATCCTCATGTTGATGATGGTGATGGTGGTTTGTTGTTAAAGTTGTGACTGTCAAAAGTGACAAGCAGCTTGCAGATAATTTGGTTTGGCGAATGGATACATGAGAGTAGATCTGGTAACTATTATTACTAGCTGTCAGCTACCACCACTCTAGTCGCGAATCGTCTTTATGCTTGCTACCTTTCAAGTCAAACGGAGTGTACAAGTTTAAGTGGAAATAAATCCTCCACAGTCCAAGTGCAAGGGCGAGATACCCAACTCTAGTAGACCAATCCTCGAGACGTATCGCACCGTACCTTTAGGAGTGGCGATGCCGTATCCTTTGGAGTCGAGCAGCCCCCCTATCTGGGTCAGGTTGCAGTCCCTCTGGACCTCGTAGTCCAACATGGTGGACTCCATCAGGAAGGCGTAGTTACCTTCCAACACCCTGTTCACCCCCTCCTCGTAAGTCGAGACAAACACTGACGGTTTCTTGCTCTCCATGTAGCGCCACATCTTCTGGTAGATGCCGATCTTCGAGTCCTGACACAAACAAACCTATGTGAACCCAATGACAGACAGGTCAGGTTGTTGTAGCCTACTTTGAGAAAAACGATTTTTTTCTCTTCTAATTCTTAAATTAAACCTTCTTTATTTTAGTGTTGGATAGATAGTTCCAAAAATACTTCTGAGGAACCTTATGAAAACCTCAGATACCAAGTTTTAGCCAAATCGGTAAAATGTTTTTTTGTCTTTAGTCCCAGTAACAAACAGACATCGGAAAAATACTTTTCCGGGTTCAGGGGGTCGTGAAACTTCGCCTTCCATCAAAATCTCGAGGTAAATTTTTTGGACGATCACAATACTTTCTATACCCAAGGGTTCACGATAAAGTAAAAATATGGAGGGGGATAAAGAATAGTGACAAACTATGTTCGACACAGTGTTAGTTTAGATACATGTTTTTCAAGCCAATCAACACATCAAGCTTCAGTCTACCTACGTATATTTAAGATGGGAAAGAAAAAAACGCGAGTTAAGGCCAATATTTTTACAGTTTTCATGTAAAAAAAAGTTTTGATCAATATAAATTAACAATAGTCCAGTATGCACATTCAGTTTTGATCAATATAAATTAATAACGAGCCAGTATGTACATTTAGTTATGATCAATATAAATTAATACTGGTACATTAAATACATTTAGTTTTGATCAATATAAATTAATAATGGACCAGTATGTACATTTAATTTTGATCAATATAAATTAATAACTGTCCAGCATATACATTTAGTTTAAATTTCTAGACGTAGTAATCTAAACTGTTATTGAATATTTGTCATGATCATGGGGGCATTTAATCAGAAACTTCTGAAATTAAGAGAAAGAGTTCACATATAGTTCAAGAACAGTTGTTGAGATTAAAATTAATATACGTAGAGAATTAAACTAAACGCATGTAATGAAGCAATGTTTGGTTTATTGTGACAAACAATTTATTTTGCTATAAACACTGCAAAAAATATTGACCTAACTTGAGTTTTCTTTCATTCAAATGAGTAACCTTCAATTTAAGAGAATTATAATAATAATACTACTAATAATGTCCGTATGGGCTGCATCAGTCGTAACCCAGCGGTGGAAAGATTATCCAGTACTAATGTACCGTTGCCCAGGGAACGCCCAAATGGAGGCTCTTTCCATGTCCCGATGAGATGAGGTGATGGTGATAGTGAGTATGAGGGTGTGGAACCAGTGGAAACACTTTAATCTAACTTAAGCCTAACTAAACAAAGCCTGGTGACCGTTGGGGTAGTTACCCTTTCTAGAAAACTACCCAAGCTATCAGCTGGGAATCGAGCCCTACTCGGCTCGCAGGCAGGTGCACTGACCACTACACCAAGGGACCAGTTAAATGAAGAGCAAGAATTATGAACCTTGGCTATGTATTTAATACAAGGTACCATTTGATAGGAAGTACCTGTTAGAAAAATCCAAACACTTTTTGTTGCGATTAACATTGACAACATTTTACTACTGTATTATTAGGATATTATTCTATAGGTATTGATAGCCTACTATCTGTTAAAAGTGACAGTTGAAGATCATGTGACCTGACGTATGAATACGTGAAAGTAGATCTAGAATAGTAGGATTTTGGTGGGAAGAACAGTAGAAGTTAGTTACTAACGTTAATAAAACAATTTTCATATATTTATACATCAACACATGTCATCTGCAGCTGTCAATTTTGATGGACAATATCAATACCTATGAAACCACAGAAATAATAAAGTAAAATGTTATCAATGTTGGCCGTAAAGAAATGTGTTTTAATTTTCTCTACTGTTCTTCCAACCAAAATCAGGGTGTATATATATATATATATATATATATATATATATATATATATATATATATATATATATATATATATATATATATATATTCATATATATATATACATATATATATATTTTTTAACACCGCACCTTACTACCCATTCGGGCTATACGCTCAAGTACGAATTACACTAATGGGTTAAGAATTGGGAATGTTAAATATAGAGGAAGGGAACCCGCATTTGCGTGGAAGGATAGTGGAACACAATTTAGGAAAAGCCACCCCCAGTTCAACCAAGTGAGATTCAAACCTCGATCTCTCCATCCTCGGCAGTATAGCTCAACACAAGACTAGCGCTTTAGCTAACTACGCCACCGAGGCGGGTAAAATCAGGTTATATATTTTATAGTGGTCAGATAATGTTCTTACTATGAAAATTGAACCGTACACATACATATCATAAAGTGGGGTTTCTTTGTGACAAGCCAAGGGTAACATTAATTTTTACAATCTGGTGGTTTTTTTTTATAGCCAATGAGAACTAAATGTAATAATGGAATTGAAAATAAGCGTGTCTGCTTGGTTGTTGATTACGAAAAGTTTTAGACTGGATTTGGGTTCTTTTCACAATGGCGACTGCAGAATGGTATATATTAATGTACCGCTATTTATATTTTAATGTAGAGAAAGAGCAGTAAAGCATTACGTGGAGATAGTTATACTTTTCTATTGGTGCTTAAATTGCAACCTTCAAATTATTTTTTAAATACAGAATAACGCTGGATATAGGTTGAAACGTATGTACAATGTGCTCAACCTGAAAGTTGCACTGTGGCGCTATCTTCTAGGGGCCTAAGCTGCCCCATAGCGTAACCAAGTAAGGTAAGACCATTCAGGTTACACTGAAAATATACAGAAGCTCAGGACATATTAAATCCAATCTTTATCTACAGTCCGTTTACCCTGAAAGGTCTTAACTTGACTTACTACACTATGACGCTGTCTTGTAAGCCACACCATAGCGGAATGAAGCAAGGTAAGACAGTTCAGGTTAAACTTAAAATACCCAGAAGCTCAGAATATTTTAAATCCAACCTCTATCTACAGTAAGTTCACCCTGATAGGTCATAACATGACTTATTACACTATGACGCTATTTTGTAAGCCACACCATAGCGGAATCAAGCAAGGTAAGACCAGTCAGGTTAAAGGGAAGCTACATCCAGACCTCGAAGTCAACCGATCAGTGATCTGAGTGAGACCCACCCTGAAGAAGGTCATGGTGGAGCCTCCCTCCAAGGTCCCGTACAATATCTCCGTCTGCTCCGCGAGGTCCGCAGCGTTCTCGATGGGTGTGATCATGCGCTCCACTGTGAGGAACGCTGCCAGGTTGGCGGTGTAGGACGAGATGATGATGAGGGTGAAGAACCACCAGATGCCGCCCACTATGCGCGTCGAGGTAGCCTAGGAGGGGGGAGGACCACAAGTAGAGAGGGGAATTAGTGGCCGAGGTTTGCTCGGGGAGTGAGTGGGTCAAGCACCACACTTTCACCAACATTTGGAATAGAACAACATGAATTAAAAAAAAAAAAACTTACT
>CABFWB010000724.1:163498-175497 GCA_902151455.1 Timema bartmani | reverse complement strand
AGAGAGGACTAACTTTTTTTTTTACTAACGAGATCAGTTTAAATAAGTTCTAAATGCCTAAATACACTAACAAACGTAATGATTCATGCGTGAAGAATGACCCTGAACGCAGGACGAATCCTGGATAACTCATTGACATGCTAAGCCAAAGGTTCCGGGTTCGATTTACCGTATACAGGTGTCATTTTTAAAATGTATAAATAAAGATAATTTCCATCTTTTAAGCTTCGATATTAATGTACAATCAATGATTGTACAATCGTTATAATTTCCACTGTAATGGTTTATTAATCAATCTCTCACTTATATAAGCCCCGTCTTCATAATTCATAAGTTCCATTTCCTGTATAGTATTCAAGCCCGGGATACAGTTAGGGGTCATCCATAAACCACGTAACTCTGTTGAGAGGGGGGGGGGGAGGGGTGAGCTCTAATGTCTACATGGTGCTACATGGGGGAAAGTGGGTACATCACGGTGTTAAAGAGGTTGCCTACTTGGAGATTTAGAAGCCATTTTGCGAGGCGGGTTGCATCTTAACTTGACGCACCTAAGTAGTATAAGCTCTATCACACTCAGACACCAATGTACAAAATAGAAAGAGAGGGAAGACAATGAGAAGTTCAACCTGAGATGGATCTTGTCTACGTGTTGATAACCCTTCCCCTCTTCCTCTGACGAATTTACAGTCACTTTAATATTTGCACCTTGAAAACATTGACTTGCTTTTTAATTTTACCTTTTTCTTGTTTCCTATTCTAGATAGACATATGCTACCACGGACTTTTTTAATCTACATACTGGCAGGAAGACATTTTAGTAACTAAGCCAAATAGCCTAAATTGTAGATGAGTTATAAAAAATTACTTAAAGATAAAATAATAATTTTATGACACTGTAGGACTAGTTTAAGAATTATTTAAGAATTTATGGCTTTTGTTTCAACTTTATATTTTTAAAACTCGCTGAGCAAAACGTAAATTCATTAATATAGGAAATCCTATCTTGACCTGCCGTGACGTCACGGGTAGGCAACGTCCTTAAATAACACAAGTCTTCTATAATTTAAATTAGTTGAAAAATGACACCTGGACACGGGAATCGAACTTGGTACCATTGGCAAAAGTCCTGGGTTTGGTTCCCGTGTCCAGGTGTCATTTTTCAACTGATTCAAATTAATTGATCCCCTCAATACGGACAGTGCTGTAGTTACAATGATTTGTAGCCTGTAGGCCTATGTATCCAACAGATTTTAAACTTAAATTATAATGTTGTGAAAATAATACTTCTGTTCATAGATAAAAAAATAAAATATTGTTAAAAAGTTATAAATCATTTAAATTCAAGATTTAATATGGATTGTGAGCTGTAATAAATCTGAGTCCCTCTTTTAGTGTCACAAAAGCTTCCCTATGAAATAATGACATTCACTCTTGATGTGAAAAGTTACGTAAGATAAGTTGGAGGGAGAGGGGTCAGGATAAACGCATACATGGTGTTACATGGAGGGGTTCCAGGTTGAAAAAAGGTAAGAAAAAAGAGTTGCTTGGTTCATGAATGACACCTTAGTTTTGTGCGCACATTTAGTGTCCTTAATTACGTGATTAAGTCACAGCCAATATAACAAATATGGTTATTTGCCCAATCGAACTTATTGAAATAAAACTATTTCAATCAATTCGATAAACGCAATTAACATCTTAAATTTTTATTATTTATTTAATATTGTCAAAATAACTATACCATTAATCTAATAAAGTTTTTTTTTAGGAATTGCTATTAAATATAGATAAATGATAAGTTTAGAAAATAACCTTTTTCTTTATTATCACTGATGATTTAATTTTGATTCACGTATTGATGTTAATTTGTTTGTCTAACTTTGAATGGTTCTCCGTAGCGACAATTCTTACTAGAGTTAAAAGTTTATCCACTTATGAAGAGGGTTACAGACTTACGGATTGGGACTTTATATCTGCAGAGCAATCTATTACTGTGGAGTGGATATTTTCTTACGTACTTTGTACCTTGCGGATACGGAATATGTAGTATTTAGTAATACCGCCATTTACCACAATTTACGACACTCTGTTTTAGAGTAGAGCTCTGTATATAAGAGAGAGAATTTAAGAAAAAATCAAATCTTGCTTGTTATTGAGTTATTGAGATTAAGTTCACTTTTCATAAAATACTTAAAATGTTATGTTTCCTTAAAATTCATAGATGTATATAAGGATACCCAATAGGCAATATGTAAGCAAACGAGCAACTTACAGTCAAATTTCGAAACAAAATATAATTTTACACCCCTCCCCAATCATCAATATTATTAAAAAAAACTAATTAAAAATAGTATTTCACTCGCCCAGACTATAAGTTTGTTAGTCCTCTCTTTGGTCACCAGGGCTGATAATGTTTGACAACTTCTGATAGACAACATCCTCCATAACAGTGTTTAATTTGAATCCCCGGGAGAGAGGAGAGGAATACTTATATATTCCACATACGGGATGAATTTCTCTATTTGTGCAGTCCAAGGTCTAAACAAGGGGTCTACAAACCGCGGCCCACCCTCGCTTGCCACCTGAGAAAACATTTTTTTTGCATCCCTTTGGCTCATAACAAATATAAAACTATTTCAAGGGAAATAAAATGATAAATACAGATATATATTTCATATAATCAACTAATAAAATAAATATGTGTTTTACATCATTTCATAAATGATTTTTTGCTTTTTACGTGAAGAAAAATATTACGTTTTTATTCAAATATACTTTCAACCGGCAAATGACAGCTCTAGTAGACGAGACAACTCGAGCTACCTCCTACTATGAAAAATATAAAAATAGGGAAAAAAACAAAAGAGAAAATACTTCAAGAGAAATACAAATTTTCATTTATTGGAGACAGGCCTAGTCCCTGGTGTGAGTATAATTGAATAAGAATGAGCTAATGCAAATATTTTAATATGTATTCAATCCGAATATTGTCGGTACAGTATTGCAGCCCATGAAAAACTTTGGCCCTTGGACATAAAAATACAACGTTAACGACCCCTGCGCCAAACATTCCAACTTTTGTATTAGAAAATAATAATTAAAACACATCTATAGTTTGAATAAAAGTTGAAAAATGAGACTTTGATGCCGAGAAAGAACTTGTTACGTTTGGTTTATTGCTCCAATGATGTTTCCACTGGATCAGCTGATGCTCAGAGCTACAATCCAATATACTCGTACTGTATACAGCGCGGTCTTGATAATCTGAACCTGCGCTAGTCCGAAAGACGTGCTAATCTGAACCTCCCCTAAATCCCATAGTTTTGTTACCTACAACCCTAATCATAGTGTTTTTTTTAAGGACCACATATCACTACCCGTTCGGGTTGTACGCCTATGTACTAATTATACTAATGGTTTAAGGATTAGGAAGGTCTAATTGAGAGGAAGTACACCCGTATTTGCGTGGAAGGAGAGTGGAAAACTATTTTGAATAAACCACCCTCAGTACACCCGACTGAGAGTCGAACCTTGATCTCCCCATCATCGGCAGTATATTCTTCTGCGAGAGTTGCGCGTTAGACCACGCGGCCATCGAAGCGGGTCTGACTATCTTAAAAGTCAGTAGAATCACTTCAACCTATTCTGGTATAAAGAACGATCCATGACTCGAATCTTGAGACGATACTAGGTAATAAGGGTGTGTGAAATCAACTTTTTATTTCGAAGCGAAGTAGAATCGAATTAGGGTCTGTATGAAATATTCCCGAAGCCTAATAGAAGTATGGATTTAAAAAAAGTTATATAATCAAAAAAAAATTGTCCAAATTTATACAGCTTTAGATAATAAATAGGATTTACAAAATATTTTATTGCAAACATATTATAACATATTTTAGCCTAAGCAGGATGAATCAAGTAAATATCAAAATATGGATCTCAATTAATGCAACTTTTTTTTTTCAAGTTAACTCTAATTTTTAGCTTACAAAAAGGAATAAAATTAAACATTAATGTATATTTTAAGCCACCAATATTTTAATTGGCTTGGCAAAATCTTTTTGAAGTGAGATCCAAGTTAACGAACACTCGAAGCTTCGCATTCCTCGAATAATTATTTTAGTAGTAAAAGTATCCAAGTGCTAAGTCGAAGGTTTTAATTTGGATTCCCATGTCCATTTATAGTATATTTTATTTTTAAAGCCCAGTCCAATAAAAATCTTATACATATGTTAGATGTTCAATAAAACATTGTACAGTTAAACGCCGGAGCTCAGTCTAGCATTTGTACTCTAATCTACAGGTTCCAAGTTCGATTTCTGGTGGAGCTGAAAATGTATCCCTTTTAATTTATGATTATTTTCCTTAACATTTGCGTTCAAAAGCGTGCCAACATAAAGTAAGTACCTAAATAAAGCTATAGAACTGATACCAAAGACTTTAAAATTAATTTAAAGGCTATTAAACATTTATCAGCAATATTTACTGTCAACTCTTCCAACCAACCTACAAACTAACTTTTGTCTAGAACAAACACAAACCCAGTTCCCCTAATGTGAAAGGGGAGGTCCCAATTTCACCATGAATAACGCGGTAATATCGGGAATCGAGCTCTGTACTTTTAACTAGATAGACAGAAACGGAGAGATGAGGTGAACATTAACGATAACATCTTAAGCTAGGAGTTCGTGATGAGAAGCATAGTTAATAAGAAATGTACGTGCATTAATGTGAAGAAAAGTTGGAAAAACCACGCTGATAGAATCACGCCTCAATCAGGTGAAATACGATTCTAACACCCTGGACTGCTTGGCCAACATTACGACTAAATTGTAACTAAACATATATTAAATAATACTAATAATACTTAGCAGCCTGTCTTACAACCCGTTCGGGTTATACGCTCAAGTACTAATTAATCTAATGGGTTAGGAATTGGGAAGGTTGAATATAGAGGAAATGAACCCAAATTTGCGTGAAGGGAGTGGAAAACCATTTGTGGGAAAACCACCCCCAGTTCACCCGAGCGAGATTCGAACATCGATCTCCCCGTCTTCGGCAGTCTAGCTCAACACTAAACTTGTGCCCTAACTAACTACGCCACCGAGGCGGGTCCTATATTAAAGAAACACACCCTTCCTGCCCCT
Source organism: Timema bartmani (assembly GCA_902151455.1). NCBI lineage: Eukaryota > Metazoa > Arthropoda > Insecta > Phasmatodea > Timematidae > Timema > Timema bartmani. The sequence goes on along the minus strand of CABFWB010000724.1, from coordinate 170,350 downwards.
AAGGGATTCGAACCAACAATAGAATTAACACAGTGAGAAAAATACAACCGATCAGAAGTCGTCAAACAAAACTATAGTATCGTTTCAAAATTTTTGGTGTCCTGACAAAAAAACAAAACTGTGCTGTGTTCGGTAGCAGCCGCAGTCGGTCCCGTATCGCGCAAGTACCTGTGAACCCCGCTTATACATCGGACAGGAGAAGTATATATACATGACAAGGATACACGACATGTTGCCTCGTCCGTCATATGTTGGAATGAGGGCTATCAATCTTAAAGAGAAAAAAATGTCATCAGCTTCTGGCTTCTTCAGTGGTCACATTTCATTTTGAATCCGTTTCAAAATATAATGATATTAAAAATAAATCTTGTTTTTCTTTAATGGTATAAAGTTTGTTCGGCAAAAATATAAAAATATGTTTAGTCTACTATTTGCTTTTCATGTTATAGGTTTTGGTCTGATAGTTCCGTCCACCCATACGCGAGTTTTAAATGATTATTTAAAAATGTTTTGATAGTAAGATTATATCCTGGAGAATAATATATGGTCATAAAATATTAATAATAGACATTAAAGTCAACAAATAACCGTTGATGAACTTTTGCTAGATACAATTATTTATCTTGAACTGAATATATTTACTATCCCCTTATATAAGGGTTAGAATAGCTTATCACAAATATAAATAATCTAATAAGATTTTGGATGGTGCTGACATATCTAATTTATACATATTTGTGTTGTGAGATAGAGCTAGCTGTACAGTATCAAGGTGGGACGAAGGAAAAGCAATTTAAGGTAAATAATTTTGATTTTTTTTTTAACAAAAACATTTCTATCCAAAATAGATAAGATATTGCTTCAGTGGCAAAGGCGCGGAAAGCTATTTTTTCCGGGGGGATTCCGCTAGAAAGTTTGTACTACCCCTATAGCCAATTACAGTTTGTATACGTATATATGGATCCCACTAGGGAGGTTGTTCAAATTCAAGGGGGTTCCAGATCCCTCAACCGCTCCTTTCTACGCCCTAGTTCAGAAGATATGTTTAATTTAATTTCCCGATTATTTTAAGCTCAATTCTTCTTTTTATATTTGTCACGGATTTCGCGGAATTTGAACATTAATTTTTACCTCGATTCAATTTTTTGTTTGTTCAACTGCCACTATATTTATGACAAATGTTCAATAAAGTGTTAGATTATTATCTAGCAAATTAACTAAACGTATTTATTAAAGTAATATAATTATTTTTTGGAAATAAATGTTATTTGCTATGGAAAATTAAAAATACGGATCTCATTTCGATTTCGTCTTAGGCATCCTAAGTTAGATTACAATAGTTTGTAAATAGTGTGATGTAATTTATGTGTAGAAACTAACCAATTTAAAACACTGATGGCATTCAAACTGGTTTATTAATCTCAATAATTACAATCGCAAATGTAAGACGTTATAATGTTTTGTATAAATAACTGACTAATAACTTTCACCGTTCCTTAATTCGTAATTTTTTTTGGCACCGAGTCTTACTACCTGTTAAGGTTCTTCGCATATTTAATAATTACGCTAGTAAGTTAGAGATGTGGAGGGTTTAATTTAAAGGAAGTGTACCCGCGTTTGTGTGTGTGGGAGAGTGAAAAACCATCTAGGAATAACCACCCTCAGTACATCCGACCGGGATTCGAAACTCGACCTTCCTGTCATCGGCCGTCTAGTCTACTGCGAGAGTAACGCCTGATGTATGCGGCTATAGAAGCGGGTGATTTATTTTACATTAATGGTAGTACCCCTTAGACATTTACCGGCGTGATGTAATTTTTAAGCCCGTTTCTTATTTTTAAAAGCTAGGAACAAAATAAACTAAACCTGCTTCAGTGGCCGCATAGTCTAAGGCATCAATATTGTGTTAGACTAGACTGCGGACAACAGGGAGATGGGAGTTCAAATCCCGGTCGGGTGTACTGAGGGTGGTTTTCCTAAAATGGTTTTCCCTTCTGCCTCCATGCAAATACGAGTACACTTTCTCTAAGCTCAATAGTCCTTATCCTTAGCTAATTAGCATAATTAGTACCTATGCGAATAACCTGAACAGGTAGTAAGACGCGGTTCTAAATAAAATACAACATTATTTGTGTATCTTGTGAGGGTTTGAATAAATGTTACTGAATGTATTTCGACAAAATATGCTAAAATCTAAATAACAACTACGGGTTAGATTAAAAAAATAAATCTTTCGGGCCCTTATTTGCATGGCATGGTTTTCAAAATTTAAAAAAACCCAAAGTATCTCATTCGTATTTTAAGATCGAAAAGTATGATCAGTAAATTACATTTATCATTGCTGGTATGAATTAACAAACCTTTATAAGTGAATACACTAATTTGAAATATATTTAAAATGTGTAAAAGGATAGAAGATTATATAAATAAATAAGATTTAAAAGAATTTCGAACCAACTTAGAACAAACATATCTAGCCCTTCGTTTGTCTTTAGTCGTTTTATTATTGTTTGTTTATTATCGCTATTATTTTGATAACTGGCAAATTTGAGCATTCCTAAAAAGATGAAGATGTATTTAATTATTTGAGCTAATGGTATAAAACAAAGCAGCATGATATTAAAATAAACTAATTTGAATAGAAAAACAATTTGAAAAATTTAATCAACACTCAATGGGCAAATCCAAGTTTATGGATTTTTTTTTCCGTCAGCGCCATACAGTACTTGTATATTCAATACATTTGAATATGATGTAATGAGGACATAAAAAAATAGCTAAATATGTTTAATATATATTTGTTGCTAATTAAGAAGACATCTTTTAAATTAGATCTGAATCATTACTAAACACGGGAAATGGGATATCTTTATTCATCGAGACTTTAAAAAGTGTTTTGTGAAGGTTATTATAATATATAAACCGTATGGGAAACTAAATTATTTAACACACTTTGTTTGTCCTATATATATATAAAAAATACAGAGATTTAAGGTGGGATGAAAGGGAACGAGCTAAGGCCAATATTTTAGAAGTTTTCAAGGCAAAATTTGCTTGGAGCCAAACTAAATAAAATATTATTTCGGTAGACACGTTTATCTAAAATTTCCTCACGCAATCTAAATTGTTCTTGAATATTTGCCATGAGCATGGTAGTATTAGATGATAAACATTTTACAAGAAGAGAAAATGTTTTCATTAAATTCCAGGATGGCAATGATAGATATTTAGGAATTGTTGAAATTATTATTATTATTATTATTATATCGTCATCATCATCAGTTATTTTTAGCCTATGTCCGGGTCAGTTCCACCATTCTTCTCTCACTTGCACACTTTATGTTATCTGCTCCTCCCATCTCTTTCTTGGCCTCCCTTGTGGCATTTTCCCCACATACTTCATTTCCATAATTTTCTTTGGCATCCTTTCTTTTTCTATCCTCATTACATGCCCATACCATCTTACTCTTGCTACCTCTACTATCTCATGTACTCCCTGTACCCCAACTTTTCCTCAGATAACTTCATTCCTAATCTTGTTTCTCCTCATGACAACTAAATTACTGTGTGTAAAGAATTAAAACAAAAACACCTTCTGAAGCCATATTTTATTCACCGTGCTCAAACGCATATTTAGCTAAGAAAACTACAAAAATACTGGCCTCAGATCGTGATAACTTCTTTCCTATCTCAATCATAATCATATCACATAATATTGATATATTTACTGTCTGAGGGCCAAATCCGAATTCATGACCGATGTAATAACCACCCTGAGGTAGGGCTGTGATCAAAGGCTTATAGATTTACTAACTCGAGGTCAAACCTGTATCCATGTTCAATGTAATTAATATCATAATGCTATTGCGTCGGAGTGATTGCCCCTGACCAATGGGTAGATATGTGGTCTACCTTGGGGTTAAGCCCCGAGCCCTGCCTCAGGAATGTGCCAGTGATGAACCAGAAGCTGTTGGAGACTGAGAACTGGTTTTCCACCACGTCGCTCTCGGCCAAGCAGGGGTGGGGGTTGTTCCACTCGTAGGGGGAGAACCTCGCCATGACAAACAGGGTGAAGCTGACCAGGAGGTAAGCGGCTAGCACGTACACCCAGATCTCCGCAGCTAGAGGGTTCATGAACGAGAACAGTCGTGTCGGCTGGCTCGTCGGGACCTACAATACAACATTTGGGGTCACTTTGAAAGGGAGGCGGGGAAGGAGGGGGGTAGATTTTAAAACACGGGCTCACACTTTGTTGAAGTAGATGTCACTTTCTCTGTGTGACGTAGAGGAGCCATTCTGACATCGCTTACCTTGAGCAATATCCAGATACCAAGTTTAACGAAAGGTTTTGTGAAATGCTTTCTGACATAATTTATGGGCATAAATTGTTAACACTTTAGCCCAATTTTTATTACGAATGGACATATCTGACAACTGGAAAAATAGACTAGATCCACTTTCACGTATTCATACGTCAAGCCATGTAATCTGCAGCTGTCACTTTTGATGGATGATATCAATACCTATAAAACAATCCTTATAATTTAGTATAATGTTATCAATGTTGATCACAGAAAATATAGTTTTATTTTCTAAAAGGTAATCCACATGTCCATTTATAAGAAAATCAAGGTTACCATTAGTGTTTTATATAATATGACAAAATCCTTATAAATAATTTAACCAAACTGTTTTTTAAAGTTTATGACCCATTTTCTGGCGTAATTGACTGTAATTTCTTATTGACACTTCTATACCTTAATACTAGTATTATCTACCTTGAATAAGATCCCAATACCAAGGTTCATGAATGGCTTTGTGAAGTCTATGACGCTTTCTCTGGCGTAGTTGATGGTCATCGACGCTACGGCGAGATCCGCCCTCTGCAACACACACAGGACAGATAGTTTTATGGAGACCCTAGACATGTCATTATTACCTCTGATCTGAGGACACTACTTCACAAAGAGACAGTATCTACAGAGTTTTTGTAAGGAAAGTTTCCTAAGAGTCTTCTTGGCCAGCACCGTTTAATGTTGGCAAATGGGCCAGGTATACTTATACTTTGAAAAAAAAAAAAAAGTTCAGAGAAAGTAAAAATACAATAAAATCTACATTAACTGAAAGAAATGTGGATACATCAAGGATTTAACTATTGACATTATACAACCAGTTTTCAACAAAAATATAATAGTGGTTATTGTCAATAAGATCAGAAGCCATTTTGCTTTCTTCCAATAGTGTCGCATTTTTTGTTCAAGCGAATGCTGCTAATTTTGAAAAACCATATATAAGTTGTATTTCAGTTAAAGAGTTCATTTTCTTTGGATTAGCTTGACATATTGTTGATTAAGTAATATATCACAGACAAAACACTTGGTTCTTATATTTGATAATGCTCAAAATAATAATATTTTTAGCTTTATTATAAATTAAAAAAACTAATGAAGGGCGTCCTACTTGTTTGTTATTCACATTCACCAATAACTTTTGAACTAATGTAAAGACAGCCACCAAAATTGAAAAACGCATAGAACGATCAAAGGTTTATTTTAAAACCGATCGGCATTAATCCTAGTAGAGGATGGAGTGTTTGAAATTTGAAAATACAAAAAAATAAACACGTTTTACGTTATTTTAAGAGGTCAACAAAAGGTCATAAAGCAGTTACCTCTACTTCCAATTGGCTACCACGATCACAAATCTAAGTACAATTATTAATACAATATATTTTGAATGTATGAAAAGAGTGGCCAAATTTGACCAAAATTTAAACATAAATATGTTGACAGAGATAAGACAAAGACTCAGGGATCGATTCCCGTGTTCAGGTGTCAATTTTTATCGTGTGTGCGTGCACACGCAAACAAACACACACACGGAGGTTGATATTTGTCAATGTATATGATAATTCCTGTAGTTGTTGTTCCATGACTTGGCGCGTTACGTTATCTCTAAGAGTCTTAATGCGGACAAGAAGATGCGAAAATAGATAAAGCCGCTAAAAAAAATCGGCCAATATGGTCAAGAAATAACCATTTGAGAATATAAATAAGACACATTTCCATGGCTTAGCTTTAGTCATTGCTACTTTATATGATTGAGGTTTTGTTGTATTTTTACATTGTCTTAAAATAAATAGTCACGAAAACATGCAAAGGCTTAAAAAAAGTTTTTAATTTTTATTTATTTTCTTAGTTAACTATTTTAGGACCAGGTAAATATTTGCATAAACCTTATAAACTTATAATAAAAGCCGTTGTCATAATCTTTCAGATACAGTCGCATCCAGTAAACACTTTAAAAATCTCCATAGCGTGAGCCCGTAAGCAAGCTATACCGACCGATCGGCCGCCGCCGTTAGCGATGATAGTGCCAACACTTGCGGATATAGGGTGTCATGTGGACAGCACAAATAGCTCTCAGTTTTCTTAACTGAAGCTGCTAATTCTTTATTCAAGTAGCTCCTTACGAGGCCGAGTTTGACCCCGTTCCAGACCCAATGCTTCACAGATAAATTTTGGAAGCACCAGGAATCGAACCCTGGCATCTTTAAATATGCAGCCAAGGAGTTTTGACCACTAGATAACTAGATAACTAGATAAATACTTCGAAAATAAATATTTGCATAGTTCAATTACTAAACGTTTTAGGTCGCATGATCATACGGTCTACGAAACTTAATTAAAATTGATCACAACTTGTCAAAGTGAGGAATGCCAGGCCTCCACCGTGGTTCGGATTCCACGTTAAACTGTAAGTCCTCCATTTCATCTCACAATCACCCTACCATTACACATTAGCGTAAGTGCGTATAACCCGAACGGGTAGTAAGACGCGGTGCTAATAATA
>CABFWB010000724.1:143200-160959 GCA_902151455.1 Timema bartmani | reverse complement strand
TTATTGATTTTATAAAAATATGTTTCGAATAAAATATTTGTATTATAAATATATATACATATTTGTAATGCTAAGTAATTTCATATCTCAAATAGTTTCGGAGCTATTATAAAAAATGTTAATTTACGCATCAGACCGGAGCCCTTAAAGCGATTTTGCCGAAATATTGAGAGTAGCCATTTTGTTTGGAATATTTATTAATGTTCATAAATGAAATTTAATCAAAATCGTTAGAGCCGATTTTGAGAAAATCGACTTTTTCTGTTTTTTCCCTTCAGTAAACTACCCTTAATTTTAGGGGTAGATGTCCAATTCCAAAAACCCCTCGGGGCAACCCTATGAAAACCCAAGATATCAAGTTTCAGCTCAATCGGTAAAATAGTTTAGGCTCTAGTTGGAGGTACAGACAGACAGACAGACAGACAGACAGACAGACGGAAATTCAAAAACCACTTTTTCGGATTCAGGAAGTCATGAAACGTCAAAATTCATCAAAATCTCGACTTCGATTTTTTTGACGATCACCATACTTTCTCTACCTATAAGATAGAGAGAAAGTAAAAATGAACTTCAATAAAAGTTTACTTGTCTATGTTTATTTTTCAAACTGTTTCGTGTAAGGGTAGAGTTTTTAAAATAATATCTAATAGTACAAGCAACTACCGGTGCCCATAAATTGGCGATAAAAGGGTCTCCAGACTCCCTTATCCCTCTGCAATATTTACTTTTTTGTGCTAATTTTAATGAAAAAGTAAAACTGTGTATTTGTGATTTGGCTGCAATTTGATAAATAATTAACAACTTAGAATCATCAATATCCGAGATAACAGATAAAAATGATGAAATGTACATTTCCTTTCATTCCCTCTTCAACAGATTTCTTTTCATTTTTTTTTCTGGTTTATAAACTTGCGAAAAATATTATGTTTCTCTTCAATGGGTTCAAGCACTACATTTTATTTTTTTGCGAGAATTGGCTCTTGAAAATCATATAGTTAGCTCAAAATGATATTCAAATACTCTCAAATTCCCTTCCAAAAGGTTAAATTCCTGAAATTATCTCGCGAGGAAGATATCACACCCTCCGGCAGATGGGGCTCCAATCCGTCCCCCATTTGGAAAACCCAAATGGGCGCCCTTGCAAGAAACCGCACCAGAATTGGTTCAACTATTTACCTTATACCAGGTCTCGAACTAGATGCTACTGACTTCAACTTTGCCTTTAACCACTCATCCAACTCTTCCAGCGTCGCGCCTTGATGCGAGGCATCCTATTATTCGGGTTCGCTCATCCGTGAGCTTACACTTGACTTGAGGCGGTTCGCGGTTTAACTCCCGCCATATCCTCTTAACAATGTTCCTCGCTCCACCATTGCGCTTTCCATATTTCTTATATTTAAAATAAGACATTACTTTCCTCAACCTCTACAGACAACCATGGCTTTACTTTGACTCTCAGCATGGCAGAAAAAAAAAAGGAAATAATTTAAGGTGGAATAAAGAAAATCCAAAGAAAATCTTGACGGATATATATTTTTTTATAAAGGATATTTTTATCAAAGCTTAAGGAAATGCTTAGGCGTTAAAAATCACACCGGATGGCAATGTTGTTTTTTATTAAATCAAAATGAGCCATTATTTTTATGTCTGATAAAACATCATAAACACATATTTTAAATGTAGTTGTCTCAATAAGAGTTGACTTTGATGGACGCTTCGACCAATAACCGTAATAGGGTCCCTACCCCACCAGTCAGACTGTCAATCCTAAGACTGACAGTCTGACTGTCAGTATGCATCAGTATTTACAACGAGACCGTACACGTTCATTATTTTTATCAGCCTCAGCTCCTGCGTGCAACAACATGGATGATAAGGAAAAGGTGTGTACAGTCTATGTTTGCTACTGAAACTGAAGGAAGTACTGACGAGCGTACGCACACGGTCAGTACTACTGTCAGTACTACTGTCAGTCTCTCCCACCACTTGCAAGACTGATGGACTGAGAATGATGTGATCAGAAAATTCGGATCACATCAGTATTTTCGTAAGTACATCCATCAGTCCATCAGTACTGCCCCTACATGATACTTTATTAATACTGACAGTCTGACTGATCGTGTCGGAGCACTATAAGTGAGCAGAAAAATATGGGTTATTATTTCTATTTATATTACTGTTTTTACTGCTTGCAGCTGACTCGTTGATTAACACAATCTTTTATTAAAATTCTCACTTACTACCAAATATCTTAATATCTTGAGACGTATAGTTTGCCTCTTGAATGTTCAAGAAAAATTCAAAATTTTTAATTTTCTATATACATTTTTTACCATTAAAATTCGAAATTTAAAAATAATAAATTTTATTGCATATAATGAATGTGCGGAAAATAAAAAATACGGCGCTATTGATATATATGTTACCACATTTCCGGGATTCACTGGTTTACACTGGTAGATGTCGGAAATTCAATTCCTCGAACATTTTTACACCGTTGTGTATCCGTGATCAAAAGATTCAAAATGGCGAATACCAGTAATCTTGAGGGTTCGCCTTTGTACGCTAGAAATAAAGGAAGAGTTCACTGCGCAACAGAAACCACGTGGTTTAGGGACGGCGTGCTGTTGTAGTTGTGCTGTGTATTGTGCCGTGTATGTTTGTGTACTATTGAGAATGAATTGTGTAACAACCTAATCTACTATAACCAAATCTATCCTAACCTAACCTAACCTAACCTAACCTAACCTAAATACCTTTGAACTATGGTGGCCTAACTTATTTGTAAGGTTGTAACGACATTTTGTGGTATAATTATTTGTAATTATTTGCAAATTTTCTATAGTGGGTTCCAGGTTTAAATTATTGCTTTCCAGATAATTACAGTGAAGTAATATCGTCGCTGTTGTATTTTTTTTCCAAAATCTACAAGGTGCACTTAACGTCTTCCGAAAATCACCGGTGCACGTTAGAAACTAACACTCATTTCCAATATCCACTGGTGTGAATCGGTGAATCCCGGAAATCGCGGTCAGTTACCGGCAATCGTCACGTAACATAGGCCTATACACAGTTTTTTTAAGTCTCATTCTATCAATAAATTTTAATTATTATTTTAAAACCTGTTACGTAAAAAAAAGTCTTATTCAATACGTAAAACATTTATTGGTAGCCATTACAATATAAATCAAGAAAGCAGATATTTATTCCAAAAGTAATTATTTGGCCAAGGGGTAAAACGCATGCCACCTGGTCTCTTTTGGCAGTGAGGCTGGATTTTATTCCTGGACAGATGTAAAGAGTGTTTAAAAAAACCATATATTATTGTAATTGAAATTTGTTCCTATAATCTATTCATATTAATCCGGGCTTCACTAAATTTCGCCTATATTAACGATGTGTCATGTTAAATCGGTTATAGCTCTTTAGCTCTTATCTTAAACATAAACAATTAAATTAAAATAATAATCAGACAAAAGTTTATTTTTTAAATTTCCTTAACATATAAAAAAAAAGTTCATTTGTCTACTTGCCAAAGATACAGATTAACAAATCTCCGAATTTTAACCAAAACTAAATTCTTATCTTATCTTTGTTTGTGTCAAGGGCACAGTGTAGGAACCAAGATTTCCTAAACATCTGAAAACACCTAATAATTATTATGTCACATAAATTAGTTAAGGGATGAGAACATCGCTATCTTTACATCTCCATTTTCAATTAACGGGTTGTATGCTTTATCCTAAGACTAAACTCAAGACTTTCAGGATATTAATATATGCCTCAGAGACACAGAAACTTTAAGCTTTACTCACAACCAATAAGGAGGGAAAAAAAATGTTTAATTTCCTTAGTATTCCCTAAGCCCCGTACAAGGGCTACAGTACCTACATCGCACCAGATAGAAAGAGAAAGAAGATTTCATTTAATTACTTGAGTGAGCAAGATGGTTTCGGAAAACTGGGTGTGAACGGGTGAAGGGGGGGGGGGAAGCTTTTACCCACTCCTTCCTACCCCTCTACCCACAAGCCATCGCGGATTTTTATCACATTATTTTAATATATTGCGGCGGGGAGACGCCGGAGGGCCGAAATTAGATTTTGCAACCACCGTCCTGCCCTCCTTTCTCTCTCTCCAGACCCCTGTGGGTTGTGTAATGGCCGTGAATAAGGCCCCCCCTTTTCCCATCCCACCACCTTTAGCCCCCTCCCCCCCTTAAAACACACACATCCACCGCAGGACGTCCCAACATGACGTCACCGTGTGGATGCTCCCAGCCAGGGTTTGCTATGTTAGCATGTCATTATAACTTTTGTAATTACATCGTTCACGACGAATTACTTTTGTTTTCCACTTACTCTACTAAAAATAAGATAATAAATTCCCTTTATTATGTGTTCCTGTTACGATTCCCATTTTTTTTTTATGATGAATAATTATTTATTCTTTCATATATACAAGTTATTTTGGTTGGAATCACGAGCGAATGGGCTGATTTTCAACCTTTTTAATTGCTAGAGTAAAATTATGGCCCGACTCACTAAACATTATTTTAATTAAACCAGGAAATAAATTGAGTCAAAATAGACTAGCTTTTTACTTTCTCGCGAACCCTTGGAGAGATAAGGTATTGTGATCGTCAGGGGTCTCTACCATGTACAGTCCAATTTTAATAAGAAGGGTCTTTCAGAAAATACAAACACATTGTTTGAAGCCAAAACTGATAACATTTTATTGGGATTATTTTATAGGTATTGAGTCGACTTTGGGGGCTTTGGGGTAAAGTTCTCGCCTCAGGACCTAATGTTCGTGGGTCCAAACCCTGCTGAGGTCAACGGATTTTTACTGAGCGATACAAATCCGTAGCACAACTTCCTTTGGAGTGGAAGTAAAGCCGTCGGTCCCATGTCGATTGTGGCATGTAGAAGAACCCTGGAAGTTACCTTTCTCGGCAGAATTGGTTGGAATATTTCTCGCTCACTCATGGAAATACATGAGGGGGGTGAGCTGATAACCCACTCCCCCTGAAATTAACTTATCACAGAAACTGTAACAAGGAATAACCGGAGTAGCGAAGTTTGGTAGCGGCCTTATGCTCCACATCGGGAGTTAAAGGAACTGTTTTGATAATATCTATCCAAAGTGACAGCTGCTGATCAAATGAATTTACGAATGTATACGTGAAAGGGAAGGAGTGCGAGGGATTATATAAGCTATTAGAGGAAGTAAGACTGAGATGGTATGGTCATGTGATGAGGATGGAAAAAGATAGGATGCCAAAGAAAATGATGAAAATGAAGTATGTAGGAAAAAGACAACAAGGGAGGCCAATAAAGAGCCGGGAGTATCATATAACAAAGTGTGCGGGTGATAGGAGAAGAATGGAGGCATTTTACTAAACTGACCTGGCCACAGGCTGGAAACAGTTGATGTTGAAGATGATGATGGAATCTAGTGACTTTTATAGCTGTCTTTGAAAATTTGACTGAAATTTTTTTCCTGCGAGGTTCAAAGAGAAAATCTAAAAGCCCAGATATCTACTATTTTAATAAATACAATGAATACAATCACAAATAATAATTCTTCACCAGCCTCGGTGGCGTAGTTGGCTAACGCGCCAGTCGCGTTGAGCTAGATCACCGAGGACGGGGAGATCGAGGTTCGAATCTCGGTCGGGTGAACTGGGGGTGGTTTTTCCTAAATGGTCTTCCACTCTCCCTCCACGCAAATGCGGGTTCACTTCCTCTAAATTCAACCCTCCCAATTCCTAATCCATTAGTGTAATTAGTACTTAAGCGTATAACCCGACCGGGTAGTAAGACGTGGTGCTAAAATTAAATTAAAATAACTCTTCCTTCTCTCTCATAACCAAAATGTCAAACAATAGTTTTGAAGATGACTTGTGATGCTTTCTTCAATAATATTTCTCTATGTAATTTCCTAATGGGTCTGTGTGTGTGTGTGTGTGTGTGTGTGTGCGCGCGCGAGTCTTTCTGCACCCTCCATAAGCCCCTAGATGACCTAAAATGCTGAAACTTTGCATACTTAGTATAGCCCACAGGACAGCTATATTTTTGATTTTTTTGGCCCTGGGGGTAGTTTACTGAAGGGCAAAAATAAATCTAATAGATTTTCACAAATTCCGCTCTAGCGATTTTGATTACATTTTGTTGTTAGGCACGATTATCACTATATTACTTGACATTAGCGAGAATTTACAATTTTAATTATATATCCATAAATATTTGAGATATGAAATAACTTATCGTTGTAAAGTTTGAAGTACTATAAAAAATAAATATATTTTATTTGAAATATATTTTTATCAGGCCAAAATTTTCCGTGATTCAAGAAAATATATATATTATATTTTTAATTGAGGTACTTTGAAAAGGGTGAATTGATTGTGATGCTCTTTGGTGGACAGAGATGTCCCTCTTTTCTCAATGTTTCTGTAAAAGTGTATATTATTTCTATGGTGGAATGTGATTCTCTATTTTTCTATCGTGTTTAAAGATGAAACTTAGCACAAGTTTTATTCGGCGACGTGGCGGACCGTAGTGAGCGACAACATGGAGGCGTCACTCTTGCAGTATATTGGATTGCCGACGAAAGGGAGATCAGGGTTTGAATCCTAAACGGGTGTATTGGCGATGGTTTACCCTTAATGGTTTCCCGAATTATCTTCACTCAAATGCAGGTACACTTATTATGTATTTAACCTTTTTCAACATTATCAGATATTTTTTAGCATCGCGTCTTTTCGGGTTATAAGCCTATGTACTAATTACACTATTGGGTTATGGATTAGGAAGTTTTTATTGAGATGAAGTGCATTCACATTTGCGTGGAGGTAGAGTGGAAAACCATTTAGGAAAAATCACCCTCAGTGTACCTGATCTCCCCGTCCTCGGCAGTCTATTCCAACATGAGAGTAGCGCGTTAGACCTCGCGGCCACCGAAGCGGGTATTTTCATATTAGTGTAAATATGCGGAGAATGCAAATCCCAAATCCCAACTAAAAGCTCCTTAAAGACCAGGGAAAATCTACTAGTGAAAACTACTATTTTCAAGGTATTTCGCAAGTATCAGATCCTGGCCTAGAGTCAGAGTCAGGCGTGCTGCCTCCTCGTCTAAGCTTGCCCGTTGAAGTTTAGTAGAGATAGTTAGAATACATCAGTTAGTTATCGCAAACTGCCACTTGCGCTCTCTTAAAATTACTTTAGAAACCCCCCTCCCCCTCAGTCTGGCATGTAACTAATGGGGAGGCCTGTACTTCAAATCCCGGTCGGATATATTGAGGATAGTTTTCCCTAAATGGTTCCACCCTTTCCCCTCAACGCTGTAAAAATAATAAAAATAATTGATCGTACCTTCTCCATGAGTTCTCGGACGATGCCGTTCCACTCCTTGGTTTCTGGATCGTAAACGCCGTACATGTGATCCGGCACGAGCCTGATGACGTAATGGAAGCCCACTTGCGTCGCTATCCACTTGAGCAGGTCGATACAGAAGCCCTCGTAGCGGGCGTTTCCTGTCAGGTTGCGGTCCTCTTTCACCATCACGTAGGGTTTCTCCTGTCGGACATGCACGCCCACATATCATAAACACAGCACTTCACACCGGTCGCCAGAATGGTGGGCCCCGCTCAAGGAGGGTAGAGGTACAGCGGCAATCAACATGGGTTGAGCGCAGTTGCACTCTAGGGATGTTGTGTTGGAAGAAAAGTATCGATATCGTACTCATGTAAAAAAAAAGTATTGATATAGTACTCGTATCGGAAAAAAAATATTGATAACAGTACATTTAGAAATCAACAGAATAAGTAAGAATTTTATTCCATTGTTTTTTAGTCTTTTTATTGTATACGAGAATATATTTATTTTTTATACATCCTTGAAATTTTTATTCTTATTTATAAACAGTAAATATCACTTTTGCATTTATAATATATTTTTCTTTACCCCTAAAATAAATGGTACGGAACTCCGCACGGACTTTCTCGCTCTAATGTTTAAAAATGGAGATATTTATTCAAAACTCGTAATATATGTGAAAGGAAATAATATACACTAAGCTTGTACGTACAACATTTTTGAGTCCCGGTTTTAAATTTTATAATTTTATTTTTAAAGAATTAATGTCCTCATTTGTATGTTTGGAGCAATAAAAAAGATCGATATTGGGTCCACAAGGGTCAGTACTTCGTATTAAAATTTCTACTTCCGGTTTAAATTTTAACATTTTATTAGGTGTTGCACATCTTCAAGTCATCGCATTGTTATTAAATTCCTCATTTATAAATTTTGACCAGTAAAAAATGTCAATATTGTCTATTGAGTCTAAAATGAAGGAGATAGATAATTGTTGTACAAACATTTCTCTTAAGAGGTTAAAGGAAAAATAACATAAACTTTTTGAGAGACTTATACTTAATCAGCCTATGGCATTAGAGAATTATCGCTTTAAAATATAAGTACTATCTTTGTACAATTAAAGCTCATAAAATTGTATTAATAAATTTGACAATATCTCAGAAACTATTAGTTATACAAAAATATATTTCAAATAAAAGTTTTTTTATTTTTAATAGTGCTAAAATTTTGCAATAAGTTATTTAGTATCTCCAATAGTTGCGAAGATATGGAAATTTCTGCTTCCGCGAAGTCCAATTCCAAAAAACCCTCGGGGCAATCCTATGAAAACCCTAGATATTAAGTTTCGGCCCGATCGGTAAAATAGTTTAGGCTCTAGTCTGAGATACAGACAGATGGAAATTAAAAAACAACCTTTTCAGATTCAGGGGGTGGGGGTGGTGAAACATCGAAATTCATCAAAATCTCGAGTTCAATTTTTTTGACGATCCCAATACCTTCTTTACCTGTAAGACAACGAGAAAGTAAAAAGTGATGATGTATTCATATTATTGCAAAATAAATGTATCTCCTAGCTTATTTATAAACGAAGAAGCAGTATCTTTTAATCAAGCTTTCAGAGTGTGGGATTAAAAATTGTACATTACTTAGACAAAGAGAGTAACTACTACCAAACTAATGTTTATTTTTATACCGACACAATACCATGGTTAAAGTACTCATATGAGTAAAAGTATTTGGTAAAGAATTATTGGTATTGAAAAGAAAATCTCGATATTAGTAAAGTAGCGATTCTGTTTCCACATCTCTTAAGTTCTATTGGAAAGCAACCATTCAATATAATCCAATTTTCACAAGTAGAAAAGTTAATACATCTACTTTCTCATATTCATACGTCAAGTAATATTATTTTAGGTTGTCACTTTTGGTAGATGTTATCAATACCTATAAAATCTTATAAATAAAATAGTAAAATGCTATCAACGTTGTCGGAAAAAAATATGTTTGTATTGTCTATGAAAATTGGTTCCTAATACCCGTTCGGGCTATACGCATAAATCCTAATTACGCAAATGTGTTAGGGATGAGGAAGGTTGAAGCTACAGGAAGGGTACCCGAGATAACCCACCCTCAGTACACCCAACTGGGATTCGAACCCCGATCTCCTTGTCATTGGTAGTCTAGTATTAAACGAGAGTGACGCCTTAGATCATGCGGCCACGGAAGAAGTTTTGTAAGGTCTTAATATTTTGTGTATTAATGATAAGTATAAGTAGATTACTGCTAAGAGCCAACATTAGTATTAAGCCTAAATGTGTATTAAATTACTTAAAGTTTGTGCATTAATTATGAATAGCAAAAGTTTTATACAGAAAAGCTTGAAAGCATATTAAGGAAATGAAGGAAAGTTAAAAAAATTCTCATCCCTAATAAGTTATAAATTTAATGATTGTGGCCAAATTATTCCCGCCACTTACTTGAGCCAATGCTGTAGAGTTTTCAAGAGAGCGAAGACCAAGCTTTCCATCATAGGATATTCAGTTACCTCAAAGGTGATATTCAGTGTAGTATCAACTGCATGAACTTTATGAGTTTTTAAAACAATGTTTTAATGCTATATCTAATGTATGAGGCCTAATGTGTTCAAGTTACATATACTTTCGAGTAAACAGTACAGAAACCTAAAACGTAACTGAAGTTTTTCTATAAAGTAATACCATCACAATAAAATACTATTTTTAAACACTATAGTTATAGAATCCGGAGATATTTATAAGAGCTTTTTAGTAACTTTGAAAGATGGCAGGTGTAACATTTTTATCTGACATTTGAACACGGACTATTCTATATACCTTTTGTAATATTGCCTCTATAAATAAAATCAACAATATATAATTTAAGTAAATTTTTTGCGACTAAGAAGAAAGCAATAAATAGATGAATACATCGTGCATTCTTTGGTAGATATTCAAACAGTGATTAATTGTATAGTTAGATCTTAGTACGAAGAACCTTTTAGAAACTACAAATATTTTTGGGGCCTGGGGTCAACATAGATAACATTTTAATATATTTTTTGTGTTATTTTATAGGTATTTATAGGTATAAAAATTTACAGATGCAGAAGGCATACCATAACGTATGAACACGTGATGGTAGATCTAGTAGCTTAGCTAACTATCAAATAAAGTTCTTCCTATGGAAATCGGTCTGTAGCATTGTAAGTCAAACTTTTCTATCTACATAATAGTAGTGTATTATGATAGACCCTACTAAACGAGTTTAGGACTTAATTAATGATTATAGCTTAAATACAGCCATATAAAACATACCTATCCATTAATATTTATTTACGATATAAATATTTCTTATGACTCTTAATATAAATTTTAAAGACACGGATGTCTTGATGAAATATTCGTTTTGCATGTACTGATGATGATATTTGTGTTAGTGACTGTACCTCTCTGGTCATGACGACAAGGGTGATGTTTGTATCAGTCGTCTCATAGAAGGCGGTGGGATCTGTGATGTTAATGCCTTTACCCGGAGTCCAATAACCGACTTTCTTCAATTCTTCCCTCTTCAACTTGATTAGATCCAGCTTAAAGTTGTTTCTTCGACCCTCGTTGAACTCTATGTGACCTGTCAGACCATGGAATCCAGCCTGGAAACACAGGACTATCCATTAGAGAATTCTTCACGACCATCAAGATCATGTGACTGTCAGTCCCCGGAATACAACTTACAAGCACACAGACCTTCATCTACTTAGACAATAATCACTGCGACATATTTTTTTCAAGTAATACAATTACACTATTTCCGCCAAGCAAAATATTTCTCAAATAAATATTTATTTATAAATATTATTTGCTGGAAAGCCACGGCACATCTGGAACATCCCCAGTCCGTCCTCTTGTCCTTATGGGCTTCGACACATTATATAATGTGTTGTGAGAAATACATGTGTTGTATCAATAGCTAGTGTAAACATTTTGTTTAGGTCTATGTAACTAGATTAAAAAAAATAGATTTTAAAATATGAATAGTGAAATCGATTTGTTTGTTTGTTTGTTTAAAACCATACTAATTTAATCAAAAACACCTTTGTAGCCAACACAATATATTAAATTAACACACTGTGCATAATTTAATGTTTAGTTAATTATCTATTTTTATAATAATGTATATTAATGTTAGATTAAGGAAATACCTTATGAATTAATATAACAAATTTTTTTACATAATATTGACAACCAATATTTGAAACCTTGGCTTTAACTCTTTACCTCAGAGCTATCCAGATTCACCTGGTGTTTAGTGTTATTCCTCGTTACGTCATTATAGGTAGTGAGCCTGTAAGTGCTGACAAATTAAGTGAATGTAATGTCAATTACACTATTTCCGCCAAGCAAAATATTTCTCAAATAAATATTTATTTATAAATACTATTTGCTGGAAAGCCATGGCACATCTGGAACATCCCCAGTCCGTCCTCTTGTCCTTATAGGCTTCGACACATTATATAATGTGTTGTGAGAAATACATGTGTTGTATCAATAGCTAGTGTAAACATTTTGTTTAGGTCAATATAACTAGATTAAAAAAAATAGATTTTAAAATATGAATAGTGAAATCGATTTGTTTGTTTGTTTGTTTGTTTAAAACCATACTAATTTAATCAGAAACCCCTTTGTAGCCAACATAATATATTTCATAAACACACTGTGCATAATTTAATGTTTAGTTAATTATCTAATTTTATAATAATGTATATTAATGTTAGATTAAGGAAAGACCTTATGAATTAATATAACAAATTTTTTTTACATAATATTGACAACCAATATTTGAAACCTTGGCTTTAACTCTTTACCTCAGAGCTATCCAGATTCGTCCTGGTGTTTAGTGTTATTCCTCGTTACGTCATTATAGGTAGTGAGCCTGTAAGTGCTGACAAATTAAGTGAATGTAATGGTTACGTAGATCTAGAGTGAGTGCAAGTTTTGCTAGATTTTGACGAGTGAATCAAGTTTACATCACTTTACAACGTGACTATTCAGGTGTTCGGAAAATCATAGCCCAAACTGCACACACAGCGTGTTTGAACCAAAAGTAATACAAAATCCCTGTACAATTACATCTGGAAAACTATGCTAATAACATTAAATTGTGTTCAAAGTTTCGGCGTACAGCGCCGGGATGGCAAAGCTATTCAAGCATGCGTGTACAATAGATTGCATAGAAATTAGGCGCAAGGCACTGCACACCTCGACATCTTGGAGCACGGTAGCAAAACATACCATAATTAATAGTAAACAGCACACCTGTCCATCTAGAAATTCGAATAAGTTCTGAGGGTCATAATTAAAGGTCCCATATAACAGAAAGTGCTTGCCTTTATTACATATGGAGTGCCGCGCGCCTAACTCCTATGCAACTTGTTGTACACGTATGCTTGAAATGCTTTGTTATACCGGCGCTGTACGCCGAAATTTTGAACACAATTTAATGATGTTAGCATAGATTTCCGGATGTAATTGAAAAGGGATTTTGTATTACTTTTGGTTCAGACAAGCTATATGTGCAGTTTGAACTATAAGTTTCCGAACATATTGTTTATTTTTTGTAGCTTTAAAATGTCAGAAAGGGCTTTAGTTACCTTGAATGGATTCTACACCCAATATCATTGCTGAGTGAACTGCAAGTCTTATGGAGAAAAACTTTATCTTCGCACTCTCTCAGTTAACTGTTGCCAAGTCTCCTCGCTCTCAGTTAAGTCTGAAGGTGGTGTGCTGGGGTAAGAAGGAGCCACTGAAAACCTCGATTAACCAGTGTTGCGAAACTTGTCACGAAAAGGAGAGAATGACAACGCTGTTTCCCCAATAGTGAGCACGCAGTTCCCTCAGCGATGATATCCAGTGTAGCGACAATTACTACCATCATAGCTTGGTCTGGGTATATTCATGCCAATAAAGATGTAGGTTATTACAACTTTATAATCATGACGAGGAGATTGGAGTTAGAATCCAGGTCATGTCGTTTTGAGGGTCGTTTTCCCTTAATGGTTTTACACTCTCCCTCCACGCAACTAAAGATACACTTCCTCTAAATTGCATCTCCCCCATACCTAACACCCGAATGGGTGGTAAGACGTAGTTCTATAAAAAAACAAAAACAAAATCATAAATTAAATTTTTTGTGTGCCCGGCGTTTTACCATCCAACTGAGCGATCCACATATTCACACCGATGGGGTAGTTATGAGGAAGATAAATATTTAGAGAAAATGTATCCATATTTGTATGGGAACTCGAACTCTGGCCTCCTATTAACTTGTAAAAACAGACAAGCTGCCTTATCCCACATGCCACCGATGGATGATTTTACTAGATCACATCCAGATGCAGACACCCTTTTCAAAAAATCAGTGAGAAATGGCTCTGGATACGAGACGGACAAGCGTATACCATTTAGTAGAATTATTTGAATCGTGTATTTTCTAAAAGGGCATCAATCACAAAAACAAAATTTTACAGGAAAAGGAAAAAACTTAATAACAACCTTAAAAGATAAAAATGTTTTACTTTGTTAATTTTACCTTTTCATTTAACACAACATTGATGTTCCCACTTCAATTAATATTTTTAGAAACATCCATTGATTTGAATTTAAATTTTAAACTTAAAAGAATGATGCCCTTTTAAAAAATATATGTATGAGGTTGAAAAAAATCAACTATTTTTGAGATTATTGGAAATTTTATTTACAAACCAAAAGAGTTACTTATCACATGTGTTGCAAATGCTCACATGCCATGTGTCAAAGCTCACGCGCTTGTATTTCATTATCATGTTTCAATTTTTCAAAAATTGTGATTATTTTCAATATATTTTTTCATATATTATTTTGTTTAACGCTTCTCAATTTTGTCTGCGTGGTAAAAAGCGAAAAATTGATCTAAACATAGTAATTATTTCGAGGTCATTGCTAATACACTTAAGATGGGGTGATTAGGAACATGAATTAATATTTTACAATTTCTATTATAAAAAAACTCCTTGCCCAAAATAAATACAATATTGCTTCAGTATATACGTTCAGTTTAATTTTCGGCACATATTAACAGTTCTTGAATATTTGTATTGGGCATCGTGGAATTTGACTAGCAATTTATAATAATTTATGATATTAATATGTGTAGAAAGTTAAGCTAAACTTATCTACTGAAGCAAAATTTTATTTAATTTTACCAAAAATGAATTTTTGTGTTAAAAACTGCAAAAACAGATCTTAAATGCAAGAAATGAATTTATGACAGTAAAAATGGACCATGTTTTCATTCTAACCGAGTTAGAAGAACAATTAGCCCTTTTGATTCTGTGTTACTTGGTCAAGTTTCGATTCCAACTGATTGAACTAGAATGTGTTTTTCTCAGGCGAATTCTGGTCCATTTTTAAACATAAATCATCATCATATTTTATTTATTAAATGATACGAAGAATATTCAAGAACGAGTATTGAAAAAAATATGTGTATCAATTTATTGTTTGCTGAAGTTAGTTACAGTTCCCCCCACCAGATGTTACCCCCTATAGGTGAGAGTGAGGCTCCAAAATGTATAGACAAAGAGAAATATCATTTTATGTTGAAAACCGTTACTATACTCTCCCGTACATGGTCTTTGCATAATTTTGTCGTATTTACTATGTAACAAAAACAATTTGTAATTTTAAAAATATCAGGAGAATATGCAAATTTTTTGTAATAACGTCTCCTTCGCCTTTGTTTGTGCATGTGTGTACGTAGGCCTGTGTATGTAAGCGCGGGAGTGCCATTTTCTGTAACGGGTTTATGACATTATAAGAAAACTTGAGAACAAGTTAATTTGTATTTAAATGATGGTGAGAAGATTCCATTTGAGATTAAGTAAATTGTAAAAAGGATTTACTATGATGAATTCATACTTTTTTAGCTCACTAAAACAAAATTTGTTTTATTCAACAACTTTCTAGATGAATATTGTGAATAAAGGCTATTCCATGAAGGGAATGTAATATATACTTTTGTTTGCGCGTGTGGATTACTAAAAGCTATGAGCAATATAACGAGCGTAAAGTTTTTTTACCAGAGTATTTTATAGTTGACTTATGGATACATTCTTCACAAAATGAGGGGGGAAAAAACCTTCAAACAAATTATACTAAGAACTCGTGAATTTGTGAATCAGGAGTCACAAATTACTCAAAAAATTTATAAAAAACAACAAGCATCACGCAATAAACTAACGAAAAATATTTTCGTTATAGTTTCGAAAGTAGCTGAAATTCAAACTAGAACCATTTTATCACTTTAATTTTACGACAGCGAGTGTGTGTGAAGTCATAAACAGTAAATCCGCGCCCTACAGAAGTTTAAAAGGAAAAAGAAAGAATAATAAAACGGAAGCGGCTGGAGTAGAGCAGACAGACAATACAAGGAAAGCGGAAATGGAAGAGAAGAAAAGAAAGACAGCACAATGCGACTCGTCTGGGGGTTGTTCCTGCCATGTGCAAGATGAGAATAAGAGCTAAAGAAAGCTGCCATGGAGCAAGGGTAGATAAGATGCGCCAAAACATGGGTTCTGCACCACACTTATGTGGATTCACACATTCGTCGAAACACTAGAGCAGAACTGAAACTATCCTGAACTAACTGAAGATCATAGTGTTGTGTTTAGTCATATAGTGCAAACAGAAAACAGGGATTCACTCTATCTTGAACTATCGTAAGATCATGGTGCGGTGTTTATAATGCAAACAGGAAACAAGGGATTCACACTATCCTAAACTATCAGAAGATTATAGTGCGGTGTTTACATCTATTTAGTGCAAACAGGAAACAGGGGATTCACACTATGCTAAACTATCGGAAGATCATATTGCGGTGTTTACACCTATTTAGTGCAAACAGGAAACAGGGATTAACTCTATCCTGAACTATCGGAAGATTATAGTGCAGTGTTTACATCTATTTAGTGCAAACAGGAAAACCGGGATTCACTCTATCCTGAACTATCGGAAGATTATAGTGCGGTGTTTACATCTATTTAGTGCAAACAGGATACAGGGATTCACTCTATCCTGAACTATCGGAAGATTATAGTGCGGTGTTTACATTTATTTAGTATAAACAGGTAACAGGGATTCACTCTATGCTGAACTATCGGAAGATTATAGTGCAGTGTTTACATCTATTTAGTGCAAACAGGAAAACCGAGATTCACTCTATCCTGAACTATCGGAAGATTATAGTGCGGTGTTTACATCTATTTAGTGCAAACAGGAAACAAGGATTCACTCTATCCTGAACTATCGGAAGATTATAGTGCGGTGTTTACATCTATTTAGTGCAAACAGGAAACAGGGATTCACTCTATCCTAAACTATTGGAAGATTATAGTGCGGTGTTTACATTTATTTAGTATAAACAGGTAACAGGGATTCACTCTATCCTGAACTATCGGAAGATTATTGTGCGGTGTTTACATCCATTTAGTGCAAACAGGAAACATACATTCACACGATCCTGGACTATCGAAAGATCATAGTGCAGTGTTTATGGTGCAAACAGGAATCATGGATTCACTCTATCCTAAACTATTGGAAGATTATAGTGCGGTGTTTACATCTATTTCGTGCAAACAGGAAACAGGGATTCACTCTATCCTAAACTATTGGAAGATTATAGTGCGGTGTTTACATTTATTTAGTATAAACAGGAAACAGGGATTCACTCTATCCTGAACTATCGGAAGATTATAGTGCGGTGTTTACATTTATTTAGTGCAAACGAGAAATAGGGATTCACACTATCCTGAATTATCGAAAGATCATAGTGCAGTGTTTATAGTGCAAACAGGAAACATGGATTCACTCTATCCTTAACTATCGGAAGATCAAAGTGCGGTGTTTTTTCTATTCCCTTGTCCATGGAGAGGTTGGTTGTATGAAGAAGATTGAATCCCTCACACCGGGCGACAGCTCTTCAGGTTCACTCTGTCAGGGGTCAGCTTTCTTCAATACTGGGGTGGTGGTCAGAGGAGTGAATTTTAGGGAGGTCATATGACTTTTACCCATTGTTAGACGTGTTCAAAAGGCTTTTATTAAAAATATAATTTTACTTGTTTTCATTTTTCTTCTGAGAGTTTCTTTGGCACTGTGCGTTACGTAAATCATTCTATTTTATTATTCTTAAGTTGTGGTTTCATGTTTATTAGGTTTTTATGTTAATTTTTAAAATTATAGGGCTTATATGGTTTTGAAATGATGTGCTATATTTCTAGTATAATAAATTATGTATGCAACAAAATAAATCTTAAGAGACTCATGATAAATTCTT
>CABFWB010000724.1:62377-143124 GCA_902151455.1 Timema bartmani | reverse complement strand
TTAAAATGGCTACAATCCTGGATATTCCAAAATGACTGATAATTTACTTTTCATAGTAGGTTAACTAAGACTATAAATTACAAAGAAAGGAGGGGAACTTTTTTTTTTTGCAAGGAAGCGATTAAAAGTAGTATTTTAATTATATTGGTACCTTGCCAGTTCGCTAACAAGTGACGGTCAATCCAATTACGAACGGGAGCGGAGCCAGCCGAGACTACACGAGGCGCCACAGAAGTAAATTGAGAGAGACATTTTTTCCAGTTACACTACATATCTTACTCCTCTCAAACTCTCATTTAATGCGGTGGGTTTTTTTTGTGCAGAAGTTTGACCACAAAAGGGTGCTATATTGTATTTTAACTTTGGGATCTATAAAAAATAAACTTTATTTCGTCAGCCCTTGATTTAGCCATATCGACCGAGCAGCCGCCATTTGTTGGTTGGCAAATATGGTGCCAGCTTGTGCTGATAGAGGGTGACACTGAGCCCTCCAGAAGTTTATCTCAGTTTTCCAGACCGGAGCCGCTACTTCTTTATTCAAGTAGCTCTTCATTTATCATGACGAGGCCGAGTTTGACTCCATTCCAGACACACTGCTTCACAGAGAAGTTTGTAAGCGCCGTGGATCGAACCCGGAACCTCTGGACCTGTAGCCAAGAAAGCTGACCACTAGACTACAGAGGCGGTCCTTTGGGGTTTATAATTTGATTAAATATATAAATATCTATGATTTAACTTTAATATGACCCGACACCTTAGCTCAGTCGATAGCGAGTTTGTCTACCAGTCTTATGAACCAAAGGTACTAGGTTAGATTCCAGGCATGACTGAAACAATTATAATTGACGAATAGGGTGTAATGAGGTGGACTGGATATTATTATATCAAGATAGGTATAGGTGGTGTTCTTTTATAAGTGCGGAAATGAGCTTTCTAGTTCCTAATGCCATAGAGTAAGTAGCCTAAGTACCTGAATAAGTACGTAAGTAAAAAATCGAGGTCACCGCTTTCTCAGTGATAAATTAATGGCTGAAGACTGGATGTTGTGTCTTGTGCTGGTATCATCAGTCGGTTCAGAAAGTCTACGTTAAATGCTTCAAAATAAAAAGCAAACAAAACAAACTTCCTTTGAATCAGTCGATCAAACTTATATTATCGGAAGACTAAATATATTTCCAGCATAGGTGGCCACACGGTTCACGGCGTCACTCACAATTTATTGAACTGTCAGTGACTAGGAGGTCGTGATTATAATCCCAACCGGGTGTGGCAAGTGCTAATTTTCTAAACGGTTCATTACTCTCCTTCAATGTGAATGCGGATACATTTCCTATACATTGCTACCGTGTTAGTAAAAATATGCAAATATCCCGGGAGGGTAGAAAGATGCGCTGCATTTTATGTTGGTTTTCGATTATTAGATATTGCGAGAACTTTTGATCACAAATATATTTAAATACTTATATTAATTTTATATTTATATTCGGCATTACTCTTTACAATAATACTTGACACTAATGTGAGGAATTATATATTTTTTAAATAACCGCGTCTTTACAACCTGTGCAGGTTATACTCATATATGATAATTACTCTAATGAGGTAGGGATGAGGAAATATTTTTAGAGGTAATCTACCCGCATTCGCATGGAAGGAGAGTGGGAAACCATTTAGGGAAAACCACCCTCAGTAGACCCGACCAGGATTCGAACCTCTATCTCTCCGTCATCAGCAGGCCAGTCTAACCCGAGAGTGACGCCTTAGACCATTCGGCCACTGAAAATTACAACTAAAATATTTAAGAAGCAGGAACAACCCTTAATTAAATACATATTTCTGTTAATAAAATTAAATGGAGTTAGGGTAGTAAAAAGGAACTGAGCTACACGCGGCAACAGTAGAATCTTCTGCTATTAATAGCGTAATTATTGGTTCAGCGTGATCCCTCTTCACATGTTAATCACACCGCCACCATGCCTTGGGCAATCCATCACTCAGTTGTGATATGCGGGCAGTATCCATGAAACGACAGGCGCTTACAGACACGACTTACCACTGCCAGCGATTATGTAAGAAAGGCCTATGTCGTATAAAGTCTTGATGCTTAATATAGCACGTGATCTAAAGCATAGGCTCTTGAACTTTTTCTATTCGTGACCCCTTTACAAAAGATCATTATTAGAGACTTCAGATATTAATGGTTGAGTAGAGTTCTTGTAGACTCGAGTGGCAGATTTTGAGCAGTTCTAGTTCAAATGAGAAATATAAATAATGAACAAATTCATTTTAGGGTGACCTGGTGGTCTTGGGGTAAGGTGTCGGACCTCTGTGCTGGGGGTTTGGGGTTCAATCCTCGGTCCCAGCACATATTTATCTGATTGCCAAACCCTTCCTTCACCTCTGACAAGAAGTGTATTAATCACAACTTGTGAATGCGTGGAATGCCAGGCCTCCACCGTGGTTCGGATCCCACGTTAAACTGTAGGTCCTCCATTTCATCTCACAATCACCCTACCACTACACATTAGCTTGAGTGCGTACAGCCCGAATGGGTAGTAATACGCGGTGCTAATAGTAATAATAATAATAAGTTAATTATAAATGCATGAATGCAGTTGTATTTGATTTTATTAGTTAATTTTGTGTAACGTATAAACTTTATATATATTCAGATAACCAATGGAAACCATTAGTTTATTTTAGTTAATTATACGAATGATTACTAAAATTTCTGCAATATGATGGTGATAATTTTATAATCTAAAAGATATAGAATTAAAAAAAACTGTATTGTGTTATAATTTCAATAGTTCTACAGTAAACATTAATCTAACAAACACGTTTGTCAATGTTTACTGCGACCCCCGAAGGGGTCATGGCCCACATTTTAAAAACCTATAGTCTAAAAGCCTAGTACGCACTTGGAAACATTGTTTGCAAACTTTTTTCAGAAAATGTTTTCTTGATCTTTCTAAAATGTTTCCTGCTGCTCACAAACATAGGTAAGCAGTTTGCAAACATGGGAAACGAATTGTTGTGACATTGTTTGCAAATAGCTAAACAAACATTGTCTCGCGTCTAGGCCTTAATTATCAAACATTTTTTCCGCTTATTTTTTCCCTACGATTTTAAATAATTCTTATGCTCTCTACAAAGCTTCACATGAAGGGCCTTTAACTTTTTTTTTTCAACTTCATTACCACTAACTGAGAACTTTTCATCGATTTCATTTAAAACAATTCGTTTGATGACGCCATTTTTGTAATATTAAAAATAAGTTGGTCTGCTGTTCAAGAAATTACAATCTAGAACAAAATGGGAAAATAAGGGATTGATGTGCTGTGTGAACAGCAGAATAAGACTAAACCGACTGATTATATCAGCACACGAGAATTTCTATGAGCAAGAGTGAAAGGGCCTACCAAATTTTCCGGAAAAGGTTCACACACCTTCCAGGGCTCTTTTACATGCCACAACCGACATGTGATTGACGACTCTACTTACCCTTCGAAGGAAGTTGTGCTACAGATTTTTGTCACACAGGATAAATCCGTTGACCCCGGTTGGATTTAATCCCACGAGCACTTTACCCCAAAACCGTTGAGGTTTACCACGTTGCTTGTTGTTGAAAATGTTTTCAAACACGTTCAGACAAGCAGACTTTATTTCTTGTGACTAATTTGAAATGGACGATAAGAAACATCGTTTTCTCTTTATGAAACGCAAAGGAAAGAAGCAAACTTGTTTCGGAATATTTGCAAACAGTTCCTAAACGGTTTCCGAAAAAAAAAAAAATCGGAAACAAGAGCGATGTTTGCAAACTAAGTTTATAGAAAATGTTTTTTAGTGTTTACTAGGCTTAATACGAACTATAATTTTCTAAAATAATCTTTTCAAATTGGTATTTTAGTTTACTACGAGATATGTGCATACGTATATATTGAATCTGATTTAGTATTTTATTTAAACATTTTTATAGTAAGTTAATGAAAGGACCAAGCGGTATACATTAATTTTAATCACCTAAACAAATAAATGGTACGGCGCACCGCACAGACTTTCTCTCTCTTTCTATAAACTCGTAAGATTTCTGAACGGAATAATGTACATTGTATCATCACCACTCCACATAAGAGCACGCATAAAATAATATACAATGCTATATAATCAATGAGAAAAGAGGCGCATCTTTGTCCACCTAAGAGCATTTCAAACAGTTTAATGTCTTCCACAAGGGTCAACACTTCGTATTAAAATTTCGATTTCTGGTTAAAATTTTAACATTTTATAAGGTGTTGCAGATCTTCAAGTCATCGCATTGATATTTAATTATTCATTTATACATTTTGACCAATAAAAAATGTAAATATTGACTATTGAGTCTAAAATGGAGATAGATCATTGCTATGCAAACATTTCTCCTAAGAGATTTAAGGAAAAATAACATACTTTTTTAGATACTTATATTTAATTACTCTATGGCATTGGAGAATTATTGCGTTAAGACTTAAGTAGTATATGTTTACAACTAAAGCTCACAAAATTGTATTAATATATTTGCAAATATCTCAGAAACTGCTGCTTTTATAAAAATATATGTCAAATAAAAGTTTTTTATTTCTAATAGTCCTACAATTTTGCAATGATAAGTTGTTTAGTTTCTCCAATAGTTGTGGAGATACGGAAATTAACGCTTCTGTAAAGTACCCTAAAAATCATTTTCATAGGAAAATGAAAATAGCCAGTTTATTTATAATCTTAATCAACGCCTAGATACGAATTTTAATCAAAATCGTTTGAGCAGATTTTGAGAAAACCAAATTTTTCTCTTTTCGCCCTTCAGTAAACTACCCTTAATTTTAAGTTTTTATAGACACACAGACAGACGGCATTGCAAAGACTATTTTTTAGGGTTCGGGGGGTCATGAGACGTCGACATCCATCAACATTTCAGGTTAGTTTTTTTTTACGGTCGCAATACTTAAACTTTAATGTCCAAAAAGTTAAAAAAATTCATATAATTGCGTATAGATTGAAAGTTATTGATTTTATAAAAATATGTTTCGGATAAAATATCTGTATTATAAATATATATACATATTTGTAATGCTAAGTAATTTCATATCTCAAATAGTTTCGGAGCTATTATAAAAAATGTTAATTTACGCATCAGACCGGAGCCCTTAAAGCCATTTTGCCGAAATATTGAGAGTAGCCATTTTGTTTGGAATATTTATTAATGTTCATAAATGAAATTTAATCAAAATCGTTAGAGCCGATTTTGAGAAAATCGACTTTTTCTCTTTTTTCCCTTCAGTAAACTACCCTTAATTTTAGGGGTAGATATCCAATTCCAAAAACCCCTCGGGGCAACCCTATGAAAACCCTAGATATCAAGTTTCAGCTCAATCGGTAAAATAGTTTAGGCTCTAGTTGGAGGTACAGACAGACAGACAGACAGACAGACAGACAGACGGAAATTCAAAAACCACTTTTTCGGATTCAGGGAGTCATGAAACGTCAAAATTCATCAAAATCTCGATTTCAATTTTTTTTACGATCACCATACTTTCTCTACCTGTAAGAGAGAGAGAAAGTAAAAATATTTGCTCAATCTATTGTAGCAATTATGTTAGTATTAAATTAATTTATTAAAATATTTCTTAAAATATATATTTTTAGATTGAAAAATTGAAGGGAATTTACACCATAATAACATTTCTGCCACCTACTTCGGTTGCTGCATGGTCTAAGGCGTCATTTTCGCAATAGACTAGACTGCTGATGACTGGGAAATCTTGGTTCGATCCTGGTCGAGTGTACTTAGGGTGGTTTTCCTAAACGGGTTCTCACTCTCTATCCACACAAATGCGGGTACACTTCCTCTAAGTTAAACCATCTTCATATCTAGCCCATTAGTGTAATTAGTACGTAGGCGTATAGCCCGAACTTGTAACAAGACACAGTGCTAAAACATATGATTAAAAAAACCATTCTTTTCCTTATTGATGATCACGTGGCTTAAGGAATTGCTCTAGAAAAATATTTGATTGCCGATGATGAGGGTAGATCATGTTTTCGAATCCCAATCGGGTGAACTGAGGGTGGATTACCTAAATGTTTTCCCAATCCCCCTCTAGAGAAATTTTGTTTATTTCTCTCTTCTAAATTCTACTTTATCTCTCCCTATTCTATTAGTGTAAATAAGCAAATAGCCCGAATGGATAGTAAGACGTGGATAGATAAAAATATTTTCATTAGTGCTCCAAAACGATTTTGAGACATTATTGGGAAAAATCAAACATGGCCAATCCAGTTAAACTTTACGATTTTGGACAGAGTTTATTAATATATTTTTTAGCCCTCAAACAAGAATTATATATTTAAAGAAAAACTTATATCGATATGCTCATTTAAAATTCCACAATCGACTTTAGCAAGATGAGGAAAAGGAAAAGCGAGAGAAATGATAAAAAACAACAACTTTGGCATGAGATCAAGTTGTGTACATAGAGATTTAGTCTAGAAAACACTGGCAAAATGTCGGGTGTAAAGGGATGGGGACTCTGGAAACTTTTTTATTTCAGGGGAGGGGAGGTTTGTAGGAGAAAAGGGGTGTGGGTGGGAAGCAGAGAAGCGTGAGGTCGGAAGATATAAGGTTTCCTGCCACGATGCCAACGTTTCTGGGAGAGGTTATCTTGGGCCATTTTGCCCAAAACTTTGGCAAAAAGGGGGGGACCCTGACTCTCTCTCTCTCCCCTTCTCTTCCAATCGCACATTCATGACCAGGCCTACATACGCCAGCAGCACATGCATGTGTGTGTGTGTATGTGTGTGTGTACGCACGTGAGAAAGAGACGAGCCTGAGGGAAAAGGATATTCTACTTCAAAAACACACTCATACCCGCTCCGGTGGCCGCGTGGTATAACGCGCTACTCTTGTGTTGGACTAGACTACCGGAGATGGGGAGATTGGGGTTAGATCCCGGTCGGATGCACTTAGGGTGATTTTTTATAAATGGTTTTACACTTTCCCTCCACACAAATGCGGATGAACTTCCTCTGAATTAAAATTTTCTAATCCCAAACACATTAAATTAATTAGTACACAGGTGTATAGCCCGAACGGGTAGTAATATGCAGCGCTAGAAAAAAAAATCTGAACGTCAAGAAAAATGCACAAAATAGTAATAATAACAATAACAAATATTAATATCCGCATCGGTGGTCACATAGTCTTAACGAATTACTCTAGAGTTGGACTGAATGGTTGGTGATGCGGAGATAAGGTTTCGAATCCCTGTCAGGTGTACTAAGAATGTTTTTTTTTTACTAAATGATTCCCAACTCTCCCTCCTAGCAAATTGTGGTATAATTCCTCTAAAATTATGTCTTACTTACCTATATTCCATTATTGTAATTAATGTATGTAACCAGAACGCGTACTAGGACGCTGTGAAAAAATAAAATAATAATATTACTACAAAAACACTCCATGGCGTCAGGTCGCAAGCGAACTATACTAACCGAGCGGCCGCCGTCTGTTGGCGATGATAGTCCCAACATTTGCGGATAGAGGGTGTCATGTGGTCAGCACAGCAAATCCTCCGGGCGTTAATATATTACTATACAAATATACTTTTTTAATATTGTAAAATAACTGTGAAATACATTATTTTAATAAATTTAAATGCTATGTTTTAAAACTTATTTCATAGTCTAATAATTAAGTGAATATATATATATATATTATAAATTAATTTGTTTTAATTTTTTAATTTTAGATCTGGCAATGACTGTTGTAACTCAGGCAAAACATCTTCATATAAAAATGACAAATGTCAGATAAACTATTTAGAAATACTCATCGAAATAATAGTGATGCGCGCTAAATATAAAGTAATATCTCAACCAAATAAATAATTGTATATTCATTTTAACCATATTGATCGAAGAAACTATAAACAAGAAACCAATTAATTTCTTTTAATAATTAAAATAAAAAGTAATCCCTAGTTCGATTAATACTAATATTATAATTGGTTTAAAGTATTACAGAAAAATAATCTTTCACTCAATAAATCTTAAGTGTGATATAAAATTAACCTAAATACAATCTTAATTAAGAAATACCTATCTAGATTAGGGATGGCAAATCTATGGCACGCATGCCACAGATTTGCATGGCACGCCGACATGGAAAAAATAAGCATAAAATAAAACTTTTGCCAACGTCGTATGATTTTTTTTAAAGTTAATAATATTTCTACCACCCTGAAGGTGTTACTTTAAATGATTTTATTTAAGTTATTGATATTAACATTGTCTAAGGCACTCAATTTGACCATTTAATCAATTTTACTTCTTTAATATTTTGGTGCTATTAAAATATTTACAAATCGATTTGAGTTATTCACTACATTTCATAATTGAACTAGCCAACAAGTTTTGATTTTTAAATACTCATAAAAATATATGTGAGAGGTAGCACACTAAATTAGTTCAAAATTAAGATAATCCTTAAGGGTGTTACATGGGGGAGCACTGAAAGCGTTGCAGCCGTTTCGAAATTCTGGATTATTTACGAAGTGGTTTGATATTTATTAAAATGGTTTTTAACAACAATTAGGCTTAAGTTTTGACCAGTTAAAGAGTTTAAACTTTAAATTTAAAGTTTAAAAAAATGTCTGATAGCTTATATACAACCTTAAAAAACAATCCTTAATTTGCTTCAAATTGTTCTGTTATGACCCTATCAAAAAATGAATTTAATTGATAGAGGATGGCTAGTTCTAGGTCTCTATCGTTTTACTTTAATCTCAGAAGTACAAATATTGGCGTAAAGCGGAGTTGAATTTTTTCCAAAAAATTTAAACTTTATAGTTAGATAGGGACCTGTTGATAGATTTCGCCTACAGTTTGGTGAAAACCATATTTAAAAATATGAAACCACTTCTTCAAAAATGCGGGATTTCCAAACGCATGAAACGCCTTCTCCATGTAACACACTGGTCGGAAACGTTTCGCCATCCTTGTCCCGGAACAACGGATTACCATGAAAATAATATTTTCAATTGCAGCATCTGGATTAACGTCTGGATGATTTGTGAATCACGAACAGTACTTATATTGAACTTTTGTAGCTTAGTTGCTTTAATAAAATGTAAGATTTGGGTTTTATGTACCTAAATTTCCTTGATTGATAATTTTATGTGTGTTAGTAGATTTTTTATTTAGTGTCAACGTTGTAAGTATAGTTTTCAGACACCCTGTATTTTCCCATTTTATACATCAGGTCATGTGATATGCAGCTCTCCCTTTTGAGACATATTGTGAATACCTATACACTAACACTAATAATATACTACTAAAATGTTATTAATGTTGAATACAAAAGATCCTTCCTACCAAAATACTATTATATTTCCACCGTAGCCATGTTTAAAGTTTCCCTTCCAGATATTTCACCTGACTGTCCCGAGAAATGTTACTAAAAGTGTGTGTGTGTGTGTGTGTGTGTGTGCGTGTGTGTGAGGGGTAAGGGGGTCTTAGCCCATATTTCCTCCCTCGTGCACTCCTAAACCCTTTCATATGGCACCCATAACACGACAACCTCCCCTAACCCCTCTTTTACCCACATGCTAAAAAAATAAATAAAAAACTGCCATGTATTTAAGTTTCCTCGACCTGAACGCACCGTGTCAAAACTCAACAAACATTTACCTCCCTCCCTTCCTCAAAAATATAAATCTCCTCCAAATTGCCCCCTATACTCCTTCCTATCTAACCTATACTCTACTAAAACATTTGTCTAGGGACCCTATAAAAAACTTTTCAACTGTATATATATATTTTTTCTTTCCTTAACACTTTTGTTGTTGTTAGATAGTTGAACTACCGAAATCAAAAGAATTATGAATGTCCCAACTGTCGTGTGGGATTGAATCAAATACGTTTAGGATGGTAGTCTACAAAGAACGGACCCTGGAGAGTAAGTTCATTGTCAGATACGACATGTTCAAGAAATAAACTAGGTCTGCTGTTAACAGGGATAAAAATATAAGAATATAAGAAAAAAAATATTTCAGATATTTGATCCGGAAACGTGCGGTTAAATCCGTTAAAAATAATTGGCTATAGCCTATTCAACATGTAAGTAAAGATAGTATTTATTTGTCTGCCGTATACTAGTACTAACATATTTTAACAAAGAATCTATTATATATTTAAATATACATATGGTGTAAACAAATTTACTAGCTTGCTCAGATTATTGGGTTATCGGGTGACCTGGTGGTCTAGGGGTGAGGTGTCAGACTTCTGTGCTGAGGGTCCGGGGCTCAATCCTCGGTCCCGGCACATATTTATCTGATTGCCAAACCCTTATTCACCTCTGACAAGACGTGTATTAATCACAACTTGTGAATGTGTGGAATGCCAGGCCTCCACAGTGGTTCGGATCCCACNCAAGAAATTGAAATAACCCAGTTATTTCTGGAGAATTTAACTCTATAAGTGTTTTAAATTTAGTAAAAACTGCAATGGCTGTTTTCCAAAATAATTTGTTTTTGGTGTTAGTTACCTTGGTTAAAAATGTTAAATGTCGTAATCAGTCATCGGAGAGTTGTCTGCGACAAATACATACTTCTAAGTACCAAATATAAAGATAAAGTTGCTGTTCAAACTCTTTGTAAAACAACGTTATTATTATTATTATTATTATTATTATTATTATTATTATTATTATTAGCACCGCGTCTTATTACCCGTTCGGGTTGTACGCACTTAAGCTAATGTGTAACGGTAGGGTGATTGTGGGATGAAATGGAGGACCTACATAACGAAAACGTGGTACAGTTCCCCGAACCCAAATAAATAAAAATGACAAAATAGACAACTTTAAATAAAACTTAATTGATATGATATCAGAACCCAATAAGAATAAACAAAACAATATACACATAAATAAAATTCTAGCATACTCTGCCAAAAAAATTAAAGCAAATTCTACACCCCCATACTCTACATTAAAGCCCGAAACCAGTTTAACGTGGAATCCGAACCACGGTGGAGGCCTGGCATTCCTCACATTAACAAGTTGTGATTAATACACGTCTTGTCAGAGGTGAAGGAAAGGGTTTGTCAATAAGATAAATCCTTGCCGGGACCGATGATTGAACCCCGAGACCCCAGCACAGAAGTCTGACACCTTACCCCTAGACCACCAGGTCACTTGTGTAAAACAATGGATGTTTTAGATCCTAACAATATATATTATATGTATGTATCTTTCTATATTTGCATTATTAGTACTTACAATATCCTCAACGAACGAGTTCAATTTGTTTCACCTCTTCTTACTTTTTGTTTTTTAGCATTGCGTCTACCCGTTTGGGTGGGGTTGGTAAATTGGGTCCCTTCTGCCAAAATCATGTCATATTGGGTCCCGATTAGAAAAAAGGCATAGGTAAAATGGGTCCCGTTTTCCGT
This sequence comes from Timema bartmani, assembly GCA_902151455.1. Taxonomy (NCBI): domain Eukaryota; kingdom Metazoa; phylum Arthropoda; class Insecta; order Phasmatodea; family Timematidae; genus Timema; species Timema bartmani. The sequence goes on along the minus strand of CABFWB010000724.1, from coordinate 131,634 downwards.
CAGACTAATAGCGCTATCGAGGAGACACCACGTGAAGGTTGGCTGAATAGTCCTCCAAAAAATATTTTATTTTCTTCTAATCACTTTATAATATTGACAGCTCTTGCTGCACGTCAGAATTTCTTGCTAAGCAACTGGTAAAAACTTAAAACACAATGTTTTGATAAAAGCAGATATTGTAATTTATTCAGTCTTGAACGTACTCAGCCATTTTTTGTCTCGAAAGTTGCTCCTTTTCCATGGTACGCTTCTTTTTAGTCCCTGTACTTCTTGATAAAACGTTCATATTAGATTGAATCGGTGGGTACAATAGACATCAAGTCTTCGATCAAACAGTCTTCGACTTCTTCTGGATTCAGAAAAGGAAGCACAACACATTATTTTAAAAATTTGACGGTCTCTGAATTTGTTTTATATTCTTTTTCTGGTCCTAGATGCTGGATTTTCCGTCACCAACTTTGCCCCAGATGGAATCGACAACCTCTTATTTTGATGGAGGGCTAGACAACACGAGCAGCGGTATGTACAGATGTTTCGAAATATGTATTTGCTCAGGGTCAAAGGTCAAATCATGTGTGTTGTGGTGGGTAACAAAATGGGAGAAAGTTTCTGATAACTTTTAGTTTCCTGGTCCGGTAACAAGCAGAATACAAATGGTACGTACACAACATTTACAACTCCGTGGATGCTGAAAAGTTGTGTGAAAAACTTGGCGACAACTTCTAAAAGTTCCGTCAACATAGATCACAGCCATCTGATATAACAACTGCAGATTAGATGGGGTTGAAAAAACTACTATGTTTGAGGTCTTATCATTAACCAACATAAATGGTTCATTATTTTTGCTTTGTATTGGCATTCTATCTATTATTGATTCATCCTAAGCTGATACCTGATGTAAACAAAGCCACGTGGAAGTCTATACTCTGATTTACTTCTGAACGGACTTCAATGGTATACTTTCACTAAATAGTCCCTTCTAAGTTTTGTATTAAACTTGTTTTAAAATAACACTAGGAAATTATTATAACTAAAATCATATGTTAATTTGATTTAGAAATTATACTTTAAGTTTTGCAAGCGCTATTCGAATACCAACAAACTCCTGACTCAGCGTTGAGAAACCTCATGGTACAGTCCTTATCACATGTTAACGTCAAGTCAGTAACGGTGAGCTGACAGTTCATCTTGGCAGTGTTAAGTGATGGTTGTGGGTGTTGAGTGATTCCTCTCTATTTATGGCGTTTGCTGAGTCTGGACCGAGTTTTGGTAAACATAGGACAGGAAATTTAAAAGCATTAAAACATACAAAAATTCGTAGTGACCTACTTTGCTATGGTACTGACTATACACGGTCACGCCTGTTTAAAATATTGCACCGGTGTTCCACCAATTATGTAGGTCCTTCGCGCAGTGATATGGAAATGTTTATTTACTTCAGGTCTCAGGTTAGGATGAATCAATAATAGTGAATCTTGTGTTTCAGTAATTCTTTTTGGTAGGTTAGGGTGAATTTGCAGTACGCGCATTGAGTATATTTTTCTTAATACGTGAGGCATCATGAGACGTCAAAGTTGGTACACCTCCCTTCCTTAATTCCGTGAGTAAAATTTTAGACGGTCTGCTCGAAATATCTTCAACAGCTTTCCTCGTTAAGGAATTACTTAGCCATTGCTTATTAATTTTTTTTGTTCATCCAGTTTTTCATGGCTATGCTCACTAGAACTTTCCATTATACAGTTATTATCATTAAGTTTGATATAACACTTACATGTAGATAAAGCGCAAGTCCAACGTTGAATTCCATCAATCAGAAGTTTGGGATATCTAAACTTATAGCCATGAAAAATAAATTAATACAAACATGGTCTTATTCTTTTGACTTGTCATTGCTTCCATTGTACCAGACCGCTCTGTACTGCGTAACTGAGCTATGATGTCATGTAGGCCAACAGCTTGGAAAAAACAACTGCTCTGCACTGTTTAACTGCCAACAGCGCAAACAAAAAGGCACTATGTAAATATGAAACAGAATTATTATCATAGATAATACTTAGATTCAGCAAGTATAGTAATATTTTTCAAACTACAGCCAGGTATAACAGGTGGATCCATTTTACGTATTGGTGAAAGAGGGCACAACATTTGGGACCCAATGTACGTAGCCCCCGTTTGGGGTATTCACTTATGTACTAATAACGCTAATGGGTTTAAAGCTTAGGAAGGTTATATTTAGAGGAGGTGTACACGAAATTTCGTGGAGAGAAAGTGGATAATCATTTCGTAAAACTATCCTCAGTACACCCGACTGAGATTCGAACCTCGATCTCCCCGTCCTCGGCAGTCGGGCTCAACACGACTAGCGCGTTAGCCAACTACGCCACCGAGGCGGGTACATATAAACTAATTATGATAAAGTTTTAAGGATGAGAAAGGTTGAATTGAAAGGAAGTATACCCGATAACGGTGAGGTCGGGGTTTGATCCCGGTCGGGTGGACTGAGGACGGTTTTCCCTCAACGGTTTTCCACTCTTCCTCCAATAAAATGCTGGTTCCCTTCCTCTAAATTTAACCTTCCCAATCCCTAGCACGTTAGTGTAATTGGTTTAAACCGAACGGGTAGTAGCAAGACGTATTGCTAAAAAAATTACCGATACTGTAAATGTATAGCATATCTATAAAATAAGAATACGATATGAAAGTGAAAGATGTCGACACATAATGGAGACTGTTAGATAAAGAGGTGGAAAATCAAATAAGAAAAAGCGACTAGGAGAAAGGAGAAGTAACCGAGCCATAGTTAACCGTCCCCTTGGAATGGGTCCATTGGTTCCACCGACCTCCTCTGTCCAATAATTGGAAATATGGTTCAAATAGCCCAGTCAAGCTTGCAAGATATAAAAAAAAAAATTACCCTTTTTAGTGCCTATTTTAACTAAAAGTTCTGCTCTAATATATAAAAATATATTTTATATCAACATAATACATTATAATGATAATTAAAAAAATCTTATCAAATAAACTCTCTAAATTTAAAACTAAACTCTTTAAATTTAAAACTAGTTTATGACAATTTATGAAATATGTGATTATGTACAGCAAAATTTAGACCGTATACATACATATCGTTTACGCTTAAAAGAAAGTCTTCCTTTGACTGATTACACTATGGTTCCATATTATAAGCTATACAATAGTGAAACCAAGCGTTCACAACTTTCATGGTAAATTGAGGGTTATTAGACCAAGTAACCATTAAGGTAATTTAATAATTTTAAGATAACATGAAAATAATATACACATTTATAATAATAAGCATAACTTAAATGCGAAGCATGAAATGTCTTTAACTTATGAAATGTTATATTAGTATAATACCCCTTAATGTAAGGTTTATCCTACTTTAATATTCATACAAAAATGTGTATAAACAAGTTTTTATTGTTACTAAAACCATAACAGAAAATATGTCCACAAAATGTTTGGGTCAGCCTTTTTTTATAGCATGGGAAAGAGAACGGAATCATAAAAATGAATGTAATCTGTTTTGCTCGGGAAATATTTTGGAAGTCCCAGAAACGCACTAAAGTTTTATGACGTCAAATAGTTTTTTTTTTACATTCATATCTAATATTTGCAATCGTTTGTGGGTTTCATAGTAATTTGTTGTCATTTGATGTGCAAACGATTGCGATATTTTATGGCCCAGAAGGGAAATCACTTAAATGCCAACAAAGAAAGGCAGGAATAGATAGCAGATCACCTGACAATCGTTTATTTCACGTTGCAACCACAAACTTAACAACTTTTAATACAAAGTTCGTCCCCATTCAGGAAATATTTAACGTGCACTTTTGAACAATTTTGCAAAAGGGTGGGTGTGAAAAAAAACTGCATGGTGTGATCCCATAAGCGAGATACACCGATCGGGCGGCCGCCGCCGTCAGCGATGATAGTGCCAACATTTGGAGGAAAGAGCGTATCATGTGGTCAGCCCAACCAGTCCTCCAGCCGTTAATCTCAGTTTTCTAAACTGGAGATGTTCCTCATTTATCCTCACGGGACTGAGTTTTACCCCGTTCCAGACCTACTGCTTCACATATAAATTTTGGAAGCTCCGGGGATTGAACCCAAACGAGATGTAAAGCAATTATAATCATTAAATTTATATGGAATCGAAATTTTACTTTAACTCTAATAATTTTGCTCAATTTCCAACAAGAGAAAAAGATAATCAATAAGAAATGTGGTTTATTCTTTTCCATTTACTAACTATTGATAATATACATGCTACAGGATCTGACTGTCGTGTAAACCGGTGTCCTAGGAACCAGTTAGAATGAGCTATCAATTAATATTAATCGATATTTACCACATTGTCACTCAATCCTCAACTTACATACCAATGAAATATTGCCGAACATCCCAACAATGAGAGAGACAGTCTGGATACAGAACAATTTTCATCGAAAGGACCTTTAAGAAAATTCAAGTATGACTTTTCTCGGCCAAAATTGATATTTTATTAGTGTTATTTTTTTAAGGTATTGATGATATATATCAACAGTGGCAGCTGAAGATCATATGAATCGACATATGGATACATTAAAGTATATCTAGTAACTCTTATAGCTGTTAGATAAAGCCCTTCCTATGAAAATTGGACTGGCCAAGCAAGGGTGTTGAATCTAGAAGGATCTGCAATCAACCAATTTTCACTTATTTTATCGGTTATATGGCAGGTCCAGTGGTATAGTGGTCAGCGCACCTGGCTGACAGTTTAAGGGTCCCAAATTCTTTTTCTCGAAAGGGGAATCACCCCAACGGTCACCAGGGTTTGGTTAGTTAGGCTTTTTCCCTGTTTCCACACCCTCATACTCACTATCACCATCACCTCATCTCATAGGGACATGGAAAGGATGTACGATTAGTACATTCGAGCGTCCTCTGAATAACTGTACATTAGTACTGGTTAATCTTTCTACTACTGGACTACGAATGATACAGCCAAAATAAGCATATACAGATATTTATAGTCTATAATTACACACCACACAAACATAATGAAGATATCCGAATTTTATTCTTCCAGGAAGTGGGGTTAATTTATTTTGATCTTGCAATGCTCATAACTTCCGTAAGGCATAATAAATATCCAACCTTAAACTGTTAATAAGAAATTTTCATAATCATTCGAGTATTTGTTTAGAATCTTGCTAGTTCCCAAGTGTGATATCTATATATGTTTGTCCTATCCAAAATTAAATAGTATCTTATTTTATTCTAGAAGTAGGCCTACCTGGGAGCCCTAGTGTTGGTTAGCCAGCCTTCTTTCCTACTAAGCTACACGTAGTTGCTGCCATAGTTTCGGGAGCCTGAATTTAAAATAAATATCTCATCGTCTCTTGTTCCAGCTAATGGTGTTATTTTTTCTATCACCACATCTTACTATTTGTTCAGGCTAAACGCAGATGTACTAATTACGCTAACGAGTTAGATATGAGTAAGCTTGAATTGAGAGAAAATATACTTGCATTTCATGAAGGGAGAATGAAAAACCATTTAGGAAAAAAACCAACTTCAGTTCACCCGACTGGGTCCGACAGTCTAGTCTATTGAGAGGGTGATGCCTTAGATTATTATAATTATTATTACTATTATTATTATCACAGCGTCCTACTACCCATTCGGGTTGTACGCAATTACGCTAATGTGTAATGGTAGGGTGATTGTGAGATGAAATGGAGGACCTACAGTTTAACGTGGGATCCGAACCACGGTGGAGGCCTGGCATTCCACACATTCACAAGTTGTGATTAATACACGTCTTGTCAGAGGTGAAGGAAGGGTTTGGCAATAAGATAAATCTGTGCTGGGACCGAGGATCGAACCCCGGACACTAAGCACAGAAGTCTTACACCGTACCCCTAGACAGCCAGGTCATCCGATTCCTTAGACTTGGTGCTATTAGCACACATGGATTAAACTCTTTTAATCACTCGTATAAATATGTTACGCTAATCTCAGCAGGAAAACGAACTGATCTCTCAAAGGGTGTTGGTAAACGCTAGTAGCACACCACCTGTTCCTGGCACTTTGAATCAAGGACGTCAGCGTGACAAGTGCATTTGTGTGGACAAACCTACATTCTGACAGTTACAAAAATTACTAAAATAATTTTCATACGTTCATACAAGTCATGTGGTTTACAGCTGTCACTTTCAATAAATATTTTCAATACCTATATAGACCATATGTGGTCTAATGGTCAGAGTTCCTGACTACAAATCCAGAGGTCTCGGGTTCGATCAACCCGGCGCTTACAAAATGTATCTGTAAAGCAGTGGGTCTGGAACGGGGTTAAACTAAACCTCATGAGGACAATTGGGAAACTATTTGAATAAATAAATAAGTAGCATCTCCGATTTAGAAAACTGAGATTAGCGGCTGGAGGGCTAGTTGTGCTGACCACATGAAACCCTCTAACCGCGAATTTTGGCACTACGATCACTAACGGTGGGGGCCGCTCGGTCGGTGTGGTTCGCTTGCGGGCTCCCGATATGAAGTTATAAAATACTAATAATTTAATAAATTTTTATTAATGATGTCCGAAAAATATATACATAGGTATTTTGTAAACTTTTCTTTCTACTAAGTTTATGTGGTATATCGTTGACCCGTTCAGCAGTTAAGGCAGGTTTTTTTTAATTTCTGGGAATTTAACGTTTACGTTTTGAACCAACTGATTATTACTATTATCAGCGCACGACTTATACACTAAATTAGTTTTAATACTACCCTCTTCGGTGGTCGCATGGTCTAAGGCAGAGTGGTCCGACGTTTTTCATTCCAATTCATCCCTATTATCACTTTGCACCACGAGACAAGGATATATTTAGTAATACCATCAACTTAATATAGACCTAAAAACAACACTTAATAAACAATGAATTTTAATATATATATAAATATATATATAAGTTTGTTAATCTCCCAAAAATGTAGGTTATTATGAAATTTGCACGCGTATACACTTTCACGAAACAACTTATTATTATAAATATATGCCCCTATATTTATACAGATCTGCATTAATTAAATAAATGCAACATAAAATGCAAGAATTACTGTTTTAAAATAAATATTTTAATTTATTAGCTATTTCACATCTGTCATCGAGGGTTTCCCTTTAAGATGGGATGAAAGGGTACTAGAGAAAAAAACACAGTGTTTTTGTAGTTTTTATGGCAAATTTCTTTTTGAACAAAATACATAAAATATTGCTCCAGTACAAACATAGAATTTAATTTTCTTCACATGTTGATATCAACAGCTCATGAATATTTGTCAAGGGTGTCCTAAAATATAATGACAATTTTTTCTCTCCATTTAAAAAGTTTGTTAGAAAATGTCGCCAAGCTCATGACAGATATTCATGAACTGTTGATATCAACATGTGAAGAAAATTAAATTCTATGTTCGTACTGGAGCAATATTTTATTTTATTTTGGTACAAAAAAGTTTCTATAAAAACTGCTAAAACACTGGCCTTTTCACGTGGCCCCTTCCATTCCACCTTACTTTTTAATCCAGGATACTGTGAGGGTCATATTTTCAGTGGGCACGGGCCGCATATGGCCCGCGTGCCGCTAGTTGGACCACACTGTTCTAAGGTGTCCCTCTCACAATATACTGGACTACTGATGACGGGGAGATCGTGGCTCGATCCCAGTCGGGTGTACTGAGGGTGTTTTTCCCTAGATTATTTTCACCCTCTCACGGCACGTAAATGCGGGTACACCATCTAAATTCAACCTTCCTCATCCCTAACCTATTAGCGTGATCAGTAAATAGGCGTACAACCTAAACGGGTAGTAAGACGCAGTGCTAAAAAAAGCTTTAGTACAGAAATAACACCCACCCCACCAGTCATTTGTCCATTATTGTTAAAGGTGAGGCCACAATTTCGCCAATGAATATACTTTTAGACCATCACGTGATTCGAATCCAAGACCTTTTGACTCAGTAGGCAAACGCGTTCCGGGTATAAATGTATGTAAGGCAGGGTCAGAGCTAAGGTAGACTGACGTTGTTATAATGACCGTGTCTTATTGAACCCCCTGCCTAGGGTTGGAATTGTCACCCGGTTCTTGTTTTCGGAATTTGGTCACGTCCCGAGCCGGCGGTTGCCTCATCAAATTTCATTGTACGGGTCACAGGGCAACAAGCGCTTTTGTCCCAGAAGCGATACAAGCCAATGCCACGGTAAAACAACACAGAGTCAACTTTACATTTTGTCAGTGATTTGTTTTGTTAATACTGAACAATTCTACGATACCAGTTCTTGAAAGTTTATTTATTAATTGTAGTCCAACATCTTATCTCTGTCGGTAGTGTGTCTGCCTAGTAAGTTAAGGGTCCTGGGCTCAACTCCTTGCATGGACAAAAAAATATATATATTTTTTGGGTGAAATGTGGGCTTCCTCTTTACTAGTGATGAATGAACGGAGGTGAGGGATTGGGCGTTGTGGATGTTGTAAATTTAAACTGGTTTTTAAGTCGTTTAGTGATATAATCAATGGGTTCTGAAAGTTCACGTTAAATACCTAAAATAAATTTACAGTGTTGTCCAAAACACCAGTATCTGGCCGCCCTTAAATGATGAATCCACCCAGAATTCCAACCAGAAACAATCAGAAGCAACAGAGAGTCACTAAACTGCTGACCCCTTTATGTTACTATAGTATATTATAAACAACTCTACGGCGAAGATAATGTCAAAATTTACGGATAAAAGGTGTAATTTGGTCAGCACAGCGAGACCTATGGTCGTTAATCTCAGTTTTCTAGACCATAACAACTACTTTTTATTCAAGTAGATCCTAAATTGTCATCACGAGGCTGAGTTGACCCCATTCCAGACAGAAAAATCTGGAAGCACCGGGGATCAAACCCAAGAACTCTGGATCTATAGCCAGGATCTTTTACCAATAGACCACTAACGTTTAGTTAATTAATTTTTAAACAATGTGACGATGGTAGCTAGTGTGGAACTTATAGAGGACAAATCTAATAACATTTTGATCTGGAGCTGGATTGAGCCATCGCTATAATCAGTTGTCACCGTTTTATCATAGGTCTTCATGTTTTACGACAGTGAAAATAGTATTTAATGAGGAGAAAGGCAAGTTGTGAATATTGAAAAGTCTATGAAAGGTGCAATTAGTTGCAATACAAAAACTGTTACCTCTACTCTGGAATTTTGTTTATTTATTATTTATTTAGCACCGCGTCTTACTAACCATCCGGGTTGTACGCTTAAATACTAATTAGGCTAATGGATTAAGAATTTGGAAGGTTACATTTAGAGGAAATGAGTCCACATTTGCGTGGAGGGAGAGTAGAAAACCATTTAGGGAAAACCACCCCAGTTCACCCAAACGAGATTCGAACCTCGATCTCCCCATCCTCGGCAGTATAGTTTAACACGAAACTAGCGCGTTAGCCACCTACGCCACCGAGTCGAGTTATTCTGTAATTAATTAATTAATTAATTAATACTTACCCAAATCAGTGTGTGTGAGGACAAAGGCATCAGTATCGTATAGTCTGGTTTACTGGTAACGTGGAAGTCCGGACTTGAATACCGGTCGTCTGTACTGTTGTTTCTCAAAAGGTATCCCAATTTCTCTCCACACAAATTTGGGTACATTTCATGACTATTCTACCTTTATTTTACCTATTTCTTTGACGTTATGGACGTCCAGACTCAAATCACACTCGTGTGTAATGAGGGTGGTTTTCATAAACGGTTTCCCAATTTCTTTAGAAACAAATGTGGGTACATTTCCTCTAAATTCTACCTTTCTATTACTTACTTCTTTGGCATAAATATGAGGCTAGACCAGACAAATAGTTAGGCGATATTGAAATAAAATAAAACACTACAATTACTACAAACTGACATAAATAATAGTTCAACTTGTGACATGTTTGTAGCTCTTGAAAAATTACACCTGGACACGGGCATCGAAACCAGGACCCTTGGGTTAGCGCACCGGGGTTCAACCACTAAGCTATCTAGGATCCGTTCCGTCCTCGTGATATTGTGTACATTTATATAAATATATATATATACGTATACATAGGGCCAGTTTCATAGTCAAACTTAGCATGCCTAAAGTGCGAGTCGATACTTGGGGCCAGTTTCATAGTCAGATTTAGTACGCAAAAAGTGCGAGTCGATACTAAATACAGGACGACACCTACCTAGACCAAAATGTAATGGGCCAGTTTCGCATATGAAACTGGCCCATTCCATTAAATTTCAGGTAGGTGACGTCTTGTATTTAGTATAGCGCCATACTTGTGGCGTACTAAATCTGACTATGAAACTGGCCCATACATACCTGTTTTTAGCACCGCGTCTTACTACCCGTTCGGTTTATACGCTTATCTACTAATTACGCTAGTGGTTTTATGGATTATAAAGTTATATTAATTATAGGAAGTGTACCCGCATTTATATAGAAGGAGAGTGGAAAACCACCCTTTGTACACCCGACCAAGATTCGAACTTCAATCTCCACGTTATCGGCAGTCTAATCTACTGTGAGTGTAGCGCGTTAAACCTTGTGGCCACCGAAGCGGGCTATATATATATATATACACACATAAACGTGTATATACTTATACAGGATGTTCCGATTTATCTGAGAAGTAACTGGGGTGTGGACGTATGTCCTATGTTCGATGGATCCCAGGATAAGGCCTTCTAAGGTTCTGCTGAAAATTGTAATTGTCCTATTTGATACACCCTTGTCAATGTATCTCCAGCCCTGCCTGTGTACCAGCAGTGATACCTCACTTACAAGAGGTGTATCAGGGGCGTATCAAGTAGGGATATGAACAATTCCAGCAGAAACTTGGAATACCTTATCTCGGGAACCATCGAACATAAGACATGTGTTCATAAGGACTTTTTATACTGTTTTGAGGTCTACTATCAACACTCCAGTTACGTACCACATACATCTAAGCCCACTGTATATACATATATAAATGTATATATAAATTTACATATATATAAATTATTATATATGTTATATGCTTTAGCCTTGAGACATAATGGATGGAATGGGCTTGAACCAATGTTCAGCTAAATTTAGACAACATAATAGTTGAGAGAGATAGAATTTAATTTAAGCAGTGTATGACTCCAATAATAATCTACTTTGGGTAAGTAGTCTACTTAAGTTCATTTGGTTGAAGTCTTTCTTTCAAATGAATGTCTGTTTGTTCATTAATGTAAATTATTTTTCGTAAGTTCCTACGATACTTGGAAACCTTTCCTTTTATATCAACGGTTCTCAAACCTTTTGACCTTTGGAGACTCAAAAAGCTTTTGTTCAAGTGGGTTCTTACCTACTGATATTTACCGCATTAAAATTTAAAACTTTGAGATTTTTGATGTAGTTTCAATAAATTTATTAATAAATAAACCCCTATTTGCTAAACACAATGTTTTTAATTATTTTAATAAGAATAATGAACTTGCATAAGTGTCAAGTTTAAGACTAACATAGTTTAGATTGTAATGTTATACTATGATGTATGTCGACGTGTTTGAGCTATGGACAGAATGGATGTATCCATACTTGTTTAGTTAATAACACAATTTATATTAAGAATCACCTACATTGGTAGTTTCTTCGTCTAAAACGCGTCAATATCATGAAAGAGTGGATTGCCAGTGAGGTGGGTGTCGGGGTTCAAACTACCGGAGCGTGCAATAAGGGGGGTTTTTCCTTAAAGGTTTCACACTCTCCACCTACGCTAATTCGGGTACATTTCCTCTTAAATTATACTTTACTCATGCCTGCTCTAATAACGTAGTTTATGTACGCGTATAGCCTAATTATTTACTAAGACGCAGTGGGAAATAAACGTAATAGTTTATTAGGACTTTTAAAAAATCAAAATTACTACGGTAAATTTTAAAACCTCCATATAACTATAGCTGTATTTTAACAACCTGTTATATTATGAGCGGCACATATCCTTGCTGATACTGTATATTTCACTTTATATACGTCTTGCTTCCTATGATAATAATTTGTCCATCAAAGATATCCTTAAAATATACTTGATATGGAAAAATGACACCCGGACAGGTATTTGGCGAGATTTGGGAGTATCCTAGCTGAAATACGCGGGTCGTTTGGATTAGGCTGGTCATAGGACGTTTGGCACAGTTGTGCCAATCCTATATTGTGTGTTTGTTCTCTTCTGACTCGTTTTCATGTAGTCAGTGTCTCTTCAATCCCCTGATAGTTAAGTTAGGTTAGGTAAAATTAAGTTTGCGATATTAAAAGGGAATCACCTGTTGGTTAGGATAGGTCTGCAAAAACGAAAAGATAATGCATGATTGTTAGATTAAGCTATAATAAGTTATATCTGAGAAAACTGAAGGAATTCACTTCATGGTTAGGTTAGGTTAGCTTATGTTAGGATAAACAGAATTCTTCCTTTCATTTATGCAAACCTTAGTCCATACATGCTATCTGGGTTGGTACAAAAGAGCCTCCCATTTACTTCATAATACTGCACCAAACGTCCTGTATTGATTGGTACAAACGGGTTACTTTGGGGAACAAGGGAAATTACGTCCTACGGCCGGGATTCGAACATAGACCACACTACCAACTAAGCTATCCGGGATCTTCATATTGTCAATCTGTCATTTTAAGGTTCAAATCCCTGTTTTGGTATCATTTATTTATATTTTCACAATCAACCAGCATGTCATCTAAAAACAAATATTTTTTCAAATAAACAAAAATGACCTATGGATGGATACACGATGAGAAAGGTGATTTATATGAGAGTGTAGCAGAATTTGCCTGAATAGGTAGTGGAACAGTCCATTAATGAAGTAGTCACCCGCTCAAGCTTCAAACTCCGTACTCTCAAGTCAGATTCAAGCAGGAATACTCTAAGTTAGTTCTGACAGTTACCCAATAATTAGTGATGAGGCATGCATGCCTTTCATAAGTAGACCAAATTAAACCTTTCGTCCTCTCTAGTTTTGTGATATTGATATATTGATATAGAGCTTCCTTTAAATATTGAATATGAATTGAACGATTACATTGACGTTCGAATACTATTAGTTGACATGCATTATTTGAAATTCTAATCGAAAAAGAAAATTGAAAAATATAAAATAAATTAAGTTGAATTCTCATTTTTATAGAGGAAAAAAAAAGAGGAATAAAAAGCGATGAATAATTTCTTCATTATTTTTCATCCACCTGATTCAATATGTATTTTCTCGAGAAGAACAAATTACCTTTCTCATTTCTTTGATATATTACAAATTCTATTTTACTTAAATTTAGTAGAATCATCTAAAATAATATTTTTTTTATTGCTACGGAAACTTTTTTTTTTCCCCGAGTATTGAAATATTCTCCAAAGTACTCACTACATTTTTAAAATGCTATCGAATATCGAGATGGAAGGAGATAAGCTTTAAGTTTTCTACTCTGCACAATTATCCGCATGAACACTCAGGTTGTATTTATGAGTACTAAGAGTGTCAGAATAGTTCTATTACTTGGGCCCCTGAAAAACAAGGAGTTTCGTCTCGATCTGAGTAATACTTTATGAGTTTAATGGCAACAAACAGACAGAGAGACAGACAGACAGAAAATCTAACGTACAGACAAATTTGTAGTTTTATTATATATACTATATATACTATATATTATATTGGTATATGAATTTTTAAAACTATATAATACTATATATTATATTGGTTTATGATTTAAAAAAAATTAAAGTAACAGCCTTTGCTACTTACGAAACAATAAAATATTTTACGAACTTATACAATGTTTTTGTACAAAAATATCAATAAAATACAGTTAGATGAATTTGGTTGTTAAATATAATTTATATTATTTATAAACATCTTTCATCCTTATAATTGTCTCCAAAACCATGCAGTGCAAGATATCATTTCATGATATTAATCAAGGCATCTAGAAAATATGCACATAGCGAACTTTTGTTTTAAAAATAATGATCTAGATAGAATCCGACATACTTTGTTCCTCATGTCTGATAATGACATTGAAAAGAAGAGGAAAAAAAACTACGGTAAGACTCATTAGGTCTACAAAGAAACTGTGTTCAGATGAAAAATTAGGAACTCCTAAAAAGTTCGATATTACTCAACCCTTTCTTTTACGGCAATAAATTACAATTATTCTTTTTGTCTTTTCTCTTTCGTCTAGCTACGTTCTCTCATTTGAAAGTCATTACAAAATGAAGACACCTGCACCCTCTATGATTTTTCTTTTCTCATTTTGATCCTGAAATGGCTTGCAAATTGCAATCGATCTATCTATCCAGCGTTAAGGTGGAAATATGATAATTATACTTCTATCTCGATAAATGGGCAGATCGTTAGTATTTTATTAAATAACACTAGAGTATTGTTATAATTATTTTATGATTAGTGCTCAAATTGGTGGTAATATGGTTTAAGGAGTCTCCCTCACTATATACTATATTGAAGGTGATGGGTATGTCGAGGTTAGGATCCCAGCTGGGTGGACTTGGAGGTTTTTTCCCTAAAGCTTTTTCCTTTATACTTCCACACGAATGCGGGTGTATTCCCGCTAAATTCGACCTTGCGCTCATCTCTAATTCATTAGTGTAAATATTGAGATAACACTTACGGGTAGTAATACGCGGTGCACACACAAACAAATCTTCTGTAAATCTAGCTTATTAAATACATTAATTTCAATATACTTTCCTTAGCACTTGATAGCTGTCAATAGATTTAATCTTAACTATTTAGAATGTCCAGAGATACTTACATAGAGCAAAAAATCTAAGGTTTTTCTATGCATTCGAATTTTTGGGGAATTTTTTCTGGGTAGCATAAAGGATAGTAATATCAAATAATCAATTTTTATAATATTTTTTTTTTGTCTGTTTGTTTGTTACCGGTAGACTCAAAAAGTAGATATACTCACCGGACCAATACGGGACTGCTTCTGTTGTACATCCTATTTTTCAGGAAACATATAAGTTATACACCATCACGCTATCTTATCAAGGGGTGAAGCAGTGTCGAATAAACCGGGAGTAAGCAGTGAACATACGTCGCGGGTACTTGAAGATGTAGCGTGACATCAGCTGGGGTGTGAAGGGCAAGATGAGGGGGAGGGTTACTTGATGTTTATTTGTGAATCTTCGTAAGCGAATAAAACATACTGCTCCTGACTAAGTTTCATTGTTTTATGGCGTTTGAAGTTGTCGAATGTGTTGCTGTATTGTTTAATGCGAGCGAGGCCAAGGGCTGATAATAGTGTACAGTACAGATAGTTGTCCGACATTTTATCTCAGTCGGTAGCCTGTCTGTCTAGCAAAATATAAATCCCGGGTTCAATTCCTGACATGGCTGAAAAATGCATCACTGGTTAAATGTGGGTTTTCTCTTTCACAGTGATAAATTAACGGCCGGGGGGCTGAATGTTGTGTCTGCTCTAGATTTAATTTAGCTTGTGTCTTGATTTTATATGGTCCATCGATTCAGAAATTGCACGTTACATACTTCAAATAAATAAAAATATACCTAATTACTGAAAGTTTCTTTTGTCAAATACAACATACTAAAATTATAAGCAATATGTTCTCAAATTTCAATTCTAATGTGTTTCTGTAATACAGTTCTAGGGGTAAGGTGTAATACTTCTGTGCTGGGGGTACGGGGTTCAATCCTCGGTCCCAGCACAGATTTATATGATTGCCAAACCCTTCCTTCACCTTTGACAAGACGTGTATTAGTCACAACTTGTGAATGTGTGGAATGCCAGGCCTCCTCCGTGGTTCGGATCCCACGTTAAAGTGCAGGTCTCACAATCACCATACCATTATACATTAGCTAAGTGCGTACAACCCGTTCGGGCTATACGATGCAATAATAATAATAGTAATAATAATTCAGTGGTTATACTTTTAAACCTAGCTAAAATTAATTTGGCTTCAATTTTTAAATAAATGAAATATTTAAATAATTTTACTGAAGTAAGATTATTGGATATATTATTTCAGATATTTAAATTTCTATAATTTTTTTACAAATATACATATACTTATACAAATATAAATAAAAAAATACTTCTAAAATTGTATTGAATTGTAAATATATCTCTATAATGGATTTACGATACCTGACCTTTTCTGACAGTTAAAAAGATTATAAAAATGGTTCTGTATTCAACTATCCCTCCAATATATTTTGCCATAACTGAAATGTTATTAAAATGTAATTCGGCTTACAGGGTGGCAGGATATATTTGCAACGTGGATGGATATGGAAGTGACGTTTATTAACATTTCAACTCTCAGGAGAAGCCAGAGTTACCGCGAACTGTCTACATCAAGGTGTATTGGACGGTATTCACTTCCAAATTATATTTTCATAATACTTAAATAATACAATTACCAAAATGCTAGAAATTAAAACAAAATACAATCCTAGGGGAAACCAGGCTTTAATTGATTAAGAGCAATTATTATATAATAATCATAAAAACGCTTGGGGGCTTTTAGGTTGGCGCGCATCGTATCAGCTCGGTACAGAATTTTTGATATTGGCGCGGAATTGTCTGTATCAAACTGAAAGGTCTCATTCCTACATTATTTTATATTAAAGTGTTAGGTTGAATTCAAATCGTAAATATTGAAACGGCGCGAGTGAAAGAAGACCTGTGAAGGTCTTATTAGGAGTGAACCAAACTTAGGAACTAATTGTGGAGAAAACGTGCGAGTGGAAAAGGACCTGTAAAGGTTACAAGAGGATTGAACTATACCTAGGAACTCTTAGAGGAGAAAATGATTGAGACGGCGCGAGTGGAAAAGGAGTGCGGAACAATAAGTCATTGAGTACGATAAATTTAAAATATTAAAAAAAATCACACTGACCATTAAACTCAAAAGTCTCAGCCAATTCCGGCTGGAGATAGTACGTAAGCTTAAAAAAGTAGTTGTGTCCCACATTAAAATACAATCAGGAGGTCACGGGTGCTAATAACGCAGCCATACTGACAGCAGGATAAAACACAGATTTAAAATAAAATATGCACAAAGAAGCCACTCACCGAGTTGATGTAGTTGTAGAGACTTAGTCCATCGCCCCAAGGTTTCTCAAGGTCACACGAAAGATTGGCAGGCCTGAGCACATGGCTTCGGTCCAGGGAAGCCAACCCTTTGGCGAACACGTACACTGAATCGTACATGAGCGCCGGTTCGGCCTGACAAACACAATCATGATGCTATTAACTACAGGGACAATCAGAGGGGTATCCACAAATTTGTGTCAAGGGGTGGTTGAGAAGGGTGTGGGTGGGTGGATGGGTGGGTGGGTGGGCACAATGGTTAAACTGCTCGAGCTGAGCTGGGGATAATGGGCTGGGTCCTTTAGGGCAGTGGTATTCAAATGGGGTTACGCGAAGACATCTTAGGGGGAACATAAACTTAAAAACAAAAAAATTCTCATTCAAAACCTATTAAAACATTATTTTGGATGCAGTTTGGTCTCTTTATTTTGGATGTATATTCTCGTATATGTGTAACTTGCACTGCATATTCCTACCTGTTCAGATTACAGGCATATATGATATTTATTCTAATAGGATAGGGACGAGGCAACAAGTATTTGAGAGGTAATATACATGCATTAGCGTGGAAAGAGAGTAGGAAATCTCTTAGAAAAAACCTTCAGTGGAGCCGAACAGGATTGGAACCCCGATCTACCCGTCATCAGCAGGTCAGTCTAGTACGAGAGTAACGCCTTAGACCATTCGGCCACCGAAGTGGGTGAGTACATAATTGAAGAGAAATTGTATCTAAGAATATGCGATCAAAAAAAGGGTCGAACACCCCTGCTTTAGGGAATCAGATAGGGCAGGTCTGTCTCTGATGTCATTGACGCAACACTAGTTAGTTCACACTGATCATCACTAGTTCGGGTCTACATTTTAAAACGATATCGAGAACAATATTTTAATCATAAATATCAATGGTACTTATATGTTCCCCCGTTTGGTGTGACTATAATTGACCCAGAGAGACGTGTACCCCCATTAACACCCTCTGCTGACAATTAGCGACTACTACTCAGAAGGTGGTAAGTGAAACGAGTTAACTATGCACATATATTCAAAAACATAATTTGTTTAATATAACACTTCTTACTTTCCCTAC
The DNA here is from genome assembly GCA_902151455.1 of Timema bartmani. Taxonomy (NCBI): domain Eukaryota; kingdom Metazoa; phylum Arthropoda; class Insecta; order Phasmatodea; family Timematidae; genus Timema; species Timema bartmani. Next base: position 113,349 of record CABFWB010000724.1, on the reverse strand, counting down.
GGCCTATCCGTGACTTAAACTAACCGATTTAAGTGAAATGAGGTGAGCAGGGGGCTTTTTTTTTTTAAAGAAATATAACACTATTATCAATACAAGGAGGTGATGGGCAGTAGCCTAAAAAATAACAGTGCATCCAACCTATGTAGATTCTGGTCCTGAATTACCCAGCCGGAATAAACCACACTAGCGCTGAGCTAAATCTTATAGTAGGAATCATATTAAATGTTTCTTACCTGGTAAAACAGTATGCTTATTTTCCACGTTCATATTTTTTTTAGGTTAAATGCTACATAAAGTTAGTTGAGACCAAAACTGTTCCTCAATATATATTTTATTGATTCCCATTAAAAGGTTATAAATTAAAGCTTATTTTCATTAATTATTTTCTCTCTTCATAAAGTATTAAAATCATTCCACAAGAAAAGTTTATGCGAGGTAATTTGCCAAAATGCTATAGCAATATTACTTTCCAATGACATTTTGAAGAAAATTTCTACAGAAAATAGGTGATAAACTAAAAAAATATCAATTATGTTAGATAAAGCAATAAGTAATCTATAATCTGAGAATTAGCTACCAAATAACACATTAAACATGTCAATAGTAATAAGACACTTTTAGACAATACATTTTTTTTTTTGCGGCTAAGAATTATACCATTTTACTAAATTTTAGTGTTATTTTTTTTAATAGATATTGATAATCTCTCTCAAAAGTGACCTATTCAGACCCCATGAATTGACGTTTGCATACGTGACAGTAGATCTAATAATTTTCCTAGCTATCATATAAGATTCTTCTGATGAAAAATGGACTATACCTCTAAACGATCATTTTATGCATAATGAAAAACGCCGGGAGATAACATTATAAGCAATATCTCATACAGACGTGTGTGACGGGTTCTATACCATCCAACAAACAGGCGCTACCATAAGGAGGAACAATATCAGCAAGTTGTTACGGCCAATGTTGGTATACGTAAATTGGCTATATGAACCAAATCAAATTGTGTTGGTTAGTCTTTACACCACTCTATATAAAGAGTTGTTTTATTTACTAATACATTTTTGAAATACGCTAATTTTTATTCGGCTATGGTAGGGGATCACGTCTCAACAACAAAAATGTTATGATGATTCATTGGCTTAACACTAGAATACAATTTTGGTTACACACAATCTGATGTATAACAGTATTTATTATTTAAAAAAAACTAAAGTTAGAGAAGAAAGTGAGTTATATTACAATTTAATAATATTTTGATATAACTTATTAGGTATGTTATATTAATTACAGTTTATGTTTATATCATACATTATATTTACACAATATTCTAGAAATTTTGACTATACTAAACTTTTAAATTTTTAAGCGAATACATTTCAAAATACAATTCTACTTTTATAACAAAGACTTTCCCCTGAAAAATATTGGAAGACTGACTGGTTACACAATGTAAATAATATACAAGTGACGTACAGTGGGTACAACTATTTTTCAAATATTTTAATTATGCACACCAAATAAACATAGTTCAAATACTAAGAACTATTTTTAAAGTAAAGGTATGCAAAAAAATATAGTACTAATGATAAAGTGTATTTTAAATAACGGACCCTGGGCTGGTGCAGTTTCTGGTGGTGGGTTTACGACTTTATATATACTCCTGAACAGTGATATTTATTACAATACTTTCTTAAGCCTGTCTCTTTTTTCGTAAAATTGACTTAGTGTGCTAGCGGAACCCTTTTCAACTCAAGCGTAGTTCATCTAAGTGCTAAGAGATGGCAGAACAGCTTACAGAAACAAAAACCCACTACCAAAGAGCATAAATGAAATAAAATACACTATTACAAAAACATTGAGAACGAGAATAGTGGCCGTCAAAGAGCACAACAACAATTTCATTTTTTCTAAGACCTCAATATATATATATATATATATATACATGCTTATAGCTAGAAGCTATTGGTTTTATAAAACTCTATTCCAACTAAAAGATTTTTACAGGTTTACAATTATAAGTTAATTCGTGTCTCAAATGGATGTGAAGATATTAGAAATTTCTACTTGTGTAAAGTATACAAAAGGTAATAATTGCGGAAAAATTTTGAATTGCCACTTTATTTGTAATACTAAGCAGTGCCTGGATAAAAAAAATTTCAATCAAAATGGTTAGAGCGGATTTCGAGAATATCAATTCTATCTCTTTTTGACTTTCAGTAAACTGCTATTAATTTTATTGTTAGATATCTAATTTTAAAAAATTCTCAAAGCAACCTTATGAAAATCCTAGAAAATAAGTTTTAGCCAGATTGGTAAAATAGTTTCGGCTCTTGGCCGCTATACAACCAGACAGACAGACCGATAGATAGACAGACGGCGTCACGAAAGCAAATTTTTTCGATTTCATGGGGTCATGAAACGTCACACATTTATCAAAATCTTGAGTTAGATTTTTTTGACGATCCAAATAATTCTCTCTCATAGGGGTAGAGAGAGAGTAATAAAATAGTTCTCGACCGACCTATTGATTGCCGTTCAACCGTTCACCAGTTAATGACTTATACCCATGTAAGTTACATAATAATTTACCCACCCGGTGGCCGCACGGTCCAAAGCGCTACTCTCGCAGTAGACTAGACTGCCGATGACGGGGAGATCGAGGTTCAAATCTCAGTCAGGTGTACTGAGGGTGGTTTTTACAAAGTGGTTTTCCATTCTCCCTCCACGCAAATTCAGGTACGCTTCCCATAATAATTATAGCCTTCCTAATCCCTATAACCATTAGCGTAATTAGTACAAAAACGTATAGCTCGAACGGGTAGTAAGACGCGGTGCTTAAAAAAAGTTACACGGTCAAAATGTTGCTCATTTTTCGCAGCTTGAGGGTGGTGTAGACAGGATGGATAGTTTTGCTGAGCAAGTGAAATGTTCTCATTTTCAAACTACACAAAACCACCATGGTAAGTCAAGAGAGAACAATTTTATTTATTGTTCAATAATTGTCTGGATGCAGAGGATGTAAGCATCCTAAATCAGCCAATCCCGCTTTTAGCGTTTCCATGACTTAAATACACCTAAAATTCACGATTGTTTAATGTAGCGTCACCTTGTAATTCATTTTGAATCAGATCACATCTAGGTGAACTAGTTCCTCTCGGGGAAGAATCGTTTAGTTTGAAATATTCGTTCGCGAACTATACATCAGAGTAATTACTTTAATTACATTATGTAACAACCCTTTCTGCCGCATCCTGAATTTCATCTTGCGCTAAGTGGACAGGGGAGGGATCGCGCAGTTGAGGATTGAATTAGAGCTCACATGTGAATATTTGTGTTCTGCTCTGGCATTTATGTGAATGTGTGAACCCACATTAAGTAGATGTTTGCTTTCATATAAAATACCCAATCCAAGCAATGTTATTACTCTCGTGAGAGTAGCCTGTCCTTATCTCGAGTAGCGGACTACCGCACAAAGTCGTTCATCTTAGGATAGGTCTACTTATTCCAGTGGCATGGCATGTTTCCTGGGCTAGTTAGCACTGTACTTGTGATAGGATGATTTCCCGTACTTGGTCCACATTTGAACAACTATACGTGGGATCTGTTCTACTTACCCATAATGGGAGAGTATTTTAAGATATAACTGGCCCATGATTTTATTGAGTGATTAGAACATGTCCCAGGTACAGTTTAAACTAGCTCTACTTACCCTGGAAATAATCCACTACACGCCACTGACGTACTTTATCACGAGTGTCCACCAACGGAAGCTAATTTGGAAGTTAAAATTCACAGAATTAGTCAAACGAAAGGGAAAGGACACCTCCAAGGATTTTGGTTCGAATCTAACCCTACGTAAATATTTCCTTTGATAAATTACCGCCACAGAGACCGAAGTGTGAGAGTATTGGCGACTGAAAATGTAAATCTTACTATGCCTCCTTCATAAAACCATTCCTCCACCACGCCTGGCAACATCCAGATGCTGATAATACATCCCGCTACTGACCTAAGACGACGCCTCCCCTGTTTGAGAAGGAGCCAGGACGGCACCCGAATTCAATCGATCAAAGAGACAAGACTATAAAAGGTGGTCGATCCAAGTTGGATGGTAAGATGGTGAAGTTCGAGTACGGCATGGTAGATGATGTGGTGGTGGTTGTGATGGGGGTGCTGTATGGTAAGATGGTGAAGTTCGAGTACGGCATGGTAGGTGATGTGGTGGTGGTTGTGATGGGGGTGCTGGGTGTGTGTGGGGGTGGGGGGTTGCCTGTTTCACTCCTCCTAACACCAATGTTAGCATTCAGTGAGGGATCACTCAGAGTATAAACCCACATGATCCAAGAGGTTGGTGCCAGTTGATTTTACTATAGTATCTTTACTCTTATTATTTTTATTTAACTTCTTCAGATTGTAGTGTAGATATTTAGTCCTGCTCGAAGATAAAATATGGTGGGATAGCACTCTAAAACAACTGTAATAATTTAATAATACACTAGTGCCTAAGGAAGTTGGTGCTTGCTGATTCTAAATGCTCATTTTACTTTTTCACACGAGGTGAGATGCTTAATCGATTTTTAAAAAAGGAGTTTATATCTAGTAATTAGTTAAATAAAGACTATGAAATAGAGTTATATAGTTCATGAGGTTTTATTTCCATTGTTCACATCATTCCCCTCAATATAAGAGCCGTAACCCCCTTTTAGTGACGACCAGACCAAGCGGAGTGAGATCCTGTTTTAACTCGATCGTTTAGCATTTAATCTGTTCCGAAATAACTTCCAAATGCGTAGACCAATTTTAACTAAATTTGGCAGGGACATGCTTTGAACCTAGGCTAAACTAAGCGTCTATATTTAAAAATATATTACGTTGTAATACTGATGTTGTAGGCCGCGTTAACAATGGTTATCCTCTATGAATATAGTATTAATTTGTGTTCTAAATTAATCATCAAGGGAAAATATCAACTTAAAATCCATGGAGAAATTACAGGAGATGTTTCAAATTGAAATACAAATAAAAATCTTGAGAGCGTATTAATGATAATAACATGAAAATAGAGAGGTCTACTGCTCACATGACTACTAGTTAACTACTAACACCCAGACCATTTCTACGAGATCCCAACGGGGCTTTTGATGGGAGATAATCTATGTTGTATTGATACTATGGGCCAGTTTCATAGTCAGATTTAGTACGCCTCAAGTGCGGCGCTATACTAAATACAAGACGTCACCTACCTGAAATTGAATGGAATGGGCCAGTTTCATATGCGAAACTGGCCCATTCCATTTTGGTCTAGGTAGGTGTCGTCCTGTATTTAGTATCGACTCGCACTTTAGGCGTACTAAATATGACTATGAAACTGGCCCATAGTATCATACTGTGTGCTATTGTGAATAAATATTATAGGCAAACAAGGAAAGGACAGTGTGAAAAAATGTCGACCATAATGTAACATCACAACGTCGGCCATAGAGAAATAAACAGTTTCGAAGCACCCAACCCCTTTTCTAAAAATCCAAGATATGAGGGTGTTAATTTCGTTTGGGGTGGGCTAGGACAACCAGTTGTAAAGTTAATTACAACCCCTGTTGGCGGAATCCAGATACCCACATGTATAATGCCACTCCTATTCAAGATGGCGGCCCCTATGGGCTGGAACTTTTCCATCTGCTCCAAGGTGTCGAGGACCCGTTGATCCTCTACATCCACTAGGCGGAAGGCCGTCATGTTGACAGAGTTGTATTTGAAATCTTCGAGGTCAAACGTTTCAATATCCTGTAAACAGATAAGTACGCATTAAACAAATAACTTTATTTGTGAATAATTATTTTCAGTATGCTAAGCAAAAGGTTTATTAACAGCTTAATCTTAAGAGTGGAGGTTTGGAAGGTTGTTTAAATAAAAATTCACCTGTATTAAAGTGGAGATAATTTTTGTTTGGGATGTTGACTTTAAATTTAAAGATATTATTTATCGATTGGTATGAATATTTTATTGTTTTAAGGATTTTTATTAATGCTGTCCATTGATTTATTTTGCCTTTGATCGTCAAACATTATTAAAAAAAACTTTTAGAATCTTTGGTTGGGTTATTAAGGTTTGCATAGGCTAAATTATCATAGGATGGTGACGTATTACTATTTTTTTTAAATCAGGTACAAGTCATTAGTACCCATAATGTTGACCCACATTCAACCCACTTAAAAATAGTTTTAAACCTAAAAGGCATTTGTGTAACACGATAATTTGAGATATATTTTGACACCCAAACATTATTAGTGAATATTTTTAAAAAATCGTGAAAAACTCTGTATTGGTCAATATTTGGAGACCCTTGTATTGAGTTTTGGTAATACATTTTTTGGCCTGTTTCAAATTCTATTTTATTTTATAGTAGCTTAGTGCAATTTCAATGGGTTAATATTTTAGTTTTAAAGCACTACAAATCGTATTATGATTCTAATAAATGTAATTAAACTATTTACCTTACTCTTGTGGTGCCAAACATGTCCAAAAATGTTCAATAAATAAATAAACTTTATATATACCTTGCTCGTAAAAAAAGTTAGAAAAAAATTAATTAAATCCCACAAATCGTCTTTATGGATGTATAACGTGTGTTCCAAATTTGACTAATAGCCATCGATTATTATAAAAGTTATGAAATCGAGACACACAGATACGGTTGTATTGTAATAGGCTAACATTTTTACTTTTATTTATTACAATATTGTAGGGGAAACATACATTAGAAAAAGTGAGGAATTTTATAGATCAGTGGTTCCCGACCCTTTAGTGTAGGTCTACTAGGGCCCTTGTTTAACTTTAAAAAAATCGTGGACCCCTGCATTCACTTTGAAATTCACAGTACTATATTTATCAACAAACAAATACATTTCCTTAATAGAAGAATATTTGACAGAATAATTATTTTTACATATTTTTAATGAGTCACTTAATGATTTAGCCGGTGACATTTATTTGATTTCGAATTAAATATAGCCGGTTGAAAAGGTTTATAGCTTAAGCCTTAAATATTATTCTACACCTTGTTTATTTTTATATTTAATTTGCCAGGAGCTTATGAAAGCCACTTTCACGAAAATACGTTGTGGGGGAAACCATTAGTTTATTAAAAGCCTTGTCAAACAGCTCTAAGTAGTCAGAACGTGTAGCGAGAAGTAATCTCTAGTTGGATTCTGCTTGGAATAACTTTTTAGAAATTACAAAGATGAGCTGGGTTCTTGATGAAATGCAGGCAAGGCAAGTTGGATAACACACATCTATTTGTAAAAAAAAAGTGCCAAAATGTTATGACTATATTACTCTACACATAAACTAATTTAATGTAAGCCAGTATACATATATATATATATATATATATATATACAGGGTGTTTGGAAATTCATAGCCCAAACTGCATATACAGCTTGTTTGAACCAAAACTAATACAAAATCCCTATACAATTGCATCCGGAAATTATGCTAATACCATTAAATTGTGTCCAAAGTTTCGAAGCACAGTGACGGGAGAGCAAATCTGTCAAGCATGCGTGTACAACAGGTGGCATAGGAGTTATATAAAACAAAGTAGATGGATGTGCCTGTATTTGATGAAAAAGTTTAACTTAAAATGGATTATTTTATGATTGCTTCCCAAAATATCCCCAAAAATGTGGCGTTCAGATATCACCGACGTTGTCTTATGTGGCTATGATAATACAGAGCAATAGCTGCATTTAACTGTCATTGGTTCCGTTAATATGCTACTATATAGCATTGAATTCCATTTCGATTAAATATTAGGTTACGTGATAACTGGCTTATTATGATTGTACTTCCCTTAATAACTATTTACTCTGAATGTTTAGTGGTTAAATTAATAATAATAATAATAATAATAATATAAATAAATATTTACTGGCTATAGGTCCAAGAGGTCCCAGGTTTGATCTCCGGCATTCCCAGATTTTTATGTGAAGCAGTGGGTCTGTAACGGGGTCAAACTCAACCCCATGAGGACAAATGAGGAGCTACTTGAATAAATAAGTAGTAGCTCTGGTTTAGAAAACTGAGATTAACGGCCGTAGGTTTCATTGTGCTGACCACACGACACCCTCTGTGGGCAAATGTTGGCACTATCATTGCTAACTACGGCCGCCGCTAGGTCGGTATAGCTCGATGGTGGGCTGACGCCGTGGAGGAGTTTTTTTTCAGAGTTTAACATAAGTCATTATACATTACTTTCAACAAAACTAAGTCAAAACTTGGCAAAATAATCATGAATTTGTACAAATTCTCACTAACCATTCAGGTTACACGCTTGTGTACGGATTTAATTACAGTAGTGGTATGGGGATGAAGAAGGCAGAATTCAAGATGAAATGTACCGCTATTCACTTGGATAAGGAGTGTAAATACATTCAGGTAAGCCACTCTCAGTACACCTTCAGAGATTTGAACTCCGACCTCCACGTCATCAAAATTTCAGACTAGAAAATGTTGATGCCTTAGCCCGTGTGCCCACACCTAATAAATATAGTTAAAAACTGAGATTGGTATATTAATTTCACAATAATGTTTCATGCATACTATTTTGTGATTACTATTCTATTATTATTATTATTATTATTATTATTACTATTGATAATTTCAATATATCAATTTCATTTTTTTCCCTAGATTTTAAAAGCAAATTACATCATTGATTATATATTATAATCCCGAAGTTCCTATAAATATACTCAATTCACCCTGAAAGGTTGAAAGCTTACTTTGACGGGTTACACTATGGAGCAGATCATAATATATGACCATACTGTAATAGATCAAGGTAAGACAGCTACCTTCAAAGGGGAATGGAGTGTACTTCTTCAGGTATTGCAGCTAACAAAATAATGGGGATGGTGCATCTAAGTTCGTGCTTATCATTCTTTGCCATAACAATATTAGTAGTAAAGATAAAATACCCGCGTCGGTGGCCACGTGGTCTGACGCTACTCTCGTGTTGGACTAGACTGCCGAAGATGGGGAGATCAGGGTTCGATCCCGGTCGGGTGCACTGATGCGGATTTTTACTAAATTATTTCTCATTCTCCTTCCACACAAATGCGGGTGAACTTCCTCTAAATTAAAACTTCCTAATCAATACACCTTTAGAGTAATTAGTGCGTAAGTGTATAACCCGAATGGGCAGTAAGACGCGGCGCTAAAAATTAAAATAAATCAAAGATAATACTAATTAAAGTGATACTATACCATTGGTGTATTTTTTCTAATTAATGTGTATTACATAATATGTTAGATAGATATCACCTATGTAAAGATGTTTTATATGGTCTAAGCAAATAGATGCTCTACTTTCTTCACCCCCAATGTTTTAACAGACCAGTAGAGATAATATTTACTCCAAGAAGGATATGTAATAGAAGGGACACAGCCTATTTTTAAAGCTATAAGGAGGAAAAAAAAGAAGGGAAATGCGATGCTCCAATTTTTTGTTGGATGTGATGTGAATAGTGAGACTTCAGTTACATTTTATTTGAACAAAAGACAAGAGGGGAATAAACGATTTATAAAACATATATACTCCATGATAACACGAACAACGGAAAAAATACTTTTTAGCTTTTTTCCACGCAAAATGGCGTTTCCGATTTATGTAACAAGTTTCTTTCCATCGCAAACAATTTTTGTCATATTATTCATCAACACAAAAAACAGAAAATTATGTAGGCATAGTATTAACATACGTTTAGAAACATTGCAGTTTAAGGTTGCAAACAACTAATGGCAAAAACTAGTTGATAAATTCTTTAAATCTCCTAACAAAGGGCATACCAAGTAAGAATATTAAATAATTAACTAAATATGGAAAGGGATAGGTGAATTAGTGCCCAATAAATAGCAGAGGGTGACAACGGGATGATTAATTTACAAAAACTAACAAAGCTAATCAATGATCTTTGGGGGTTTGCGGTTCACTGTGGTATCAACATTTTCAGCCAGACTCGACTGGTTAAAATAAAATAATGATGATGTATTCAATTACATTTTATTATTATCTAAATTACTCAATGTTTAAATTTACTTCTTGTTTCGTGAGCTAGATTATTGATTGTATCGTTAGATTATTTATCTAGAGAACCAATCTGACATAATAAAATGAAGAGTTTGTCTGTCATGAACATTGTCTACCACAAGAAGTAGTCTGAAATTTTGAAAAAATTAGTAGCCCTGGTGTAATAACATGTGCACCCCAAAGCAGGAATTTTAAAATTTTGACTGAACTTGTTAATTAATTAAAACCTGGGTCAGAAGCAAAGCAATATTAATAAAACGAGTTTGTTTGTCTGCCATGAGCATTGTACAATATCTACAGCACGAAGAAGTCTGAGATTTTAAAATTTTGATTAGACTTAATAATAATTAATTAAAACCCGGGTTGGAAGCAAAGCAATATTAATAAAATGAATTGTTTGTTTGTCTGTCTGTCATGAATATTGCGCAATATTTACTGCAAACAGAGGTCTGCAATTTGATAAATTAGTAACCCCTGTGCGCGAACATGTACACCTCGAGGCCGGAATTTTATTATTTGGATTCAATTTTGTTTAGTGAATTAAAAACCTGGTCGGAAGCAAAAAGGCCGCGGGAGATGCAAGGCTTTAAGGCACCAGCCTTAAATTTACCTTCCACATACAATAATTAAACTAAAAACATTTCTGCCGGTCAACTCTGGGTACTTCAACTAGTTAAAGATAAATGGAGTGTCAGACAGAGGCAAGCAAACCTTTAAGAAATGGAAGCTACTTTTCATTTCTGAGAAGGCTGGCGAACTACCAAAAGTCCAGAGATGGATGATGAAATAAAATAATACATTTCAGCAAATAATAAAAAGTATAAAATCAGAATAACATATCGAAGGAAAATAAATCACGTTACAAACATTATTAAAAAAAAAATCCACTAACCAAATCCAAACCACAAACACAAATGTTGATAGCAAAACCGTACCCGTTTCGGTGGCCACATGGTCTAAGGCACTACTCTCGCAATAGATTAGAATGCCAACGACGGGGAAATCGAGATTAGAACTTCGGTCGGGTGTATTGAGGGTGGTTTTTCCAAAATGATTTTCCACTATCTCTTTCTCTTCATGCAAATACAGGTACACTTCTTTTAAATCATAACCTTCCTAATCCCTAAAAACCATTAGCATAATTAGTACAAAAGCATATAAACCGAACAGGTAGTAAGACGCGGTGATAAATATATATTAATGTAAAAAATCAATCTTTCTAGGCTTTACAGTTGCTTGTTTAGATACCTTTTTATTTAATTGAAACAAATTTTGAAAATCTAGGAATGTGAAATTGTGTTTTCCCGTATTGTTTTAAATTTAATTCGTTCAACTTCTTTGTCAAGTCGGTGAAGTATGCCATATTTATTTAAAATGACTATTATTATGGCCCTTAGTAAATTTCATTTTATATTTAAAAAATATTTAGAATCTAGTACCTATCCTAAAATAGGTCCTTAAGGTGGAATGGAAGGGGATGGGAAAAAAAGCCAGTGTTTTCAAGTTTTTATGGGTAAACATTTTTTGGACAAAGTATTTGACTATTGCTCCAGTAGAAACATAAGAGTTTAACTTTCTTCACGTGGTGACCTCAAAATTTCTTGAATATCTCTCAAGGATGTCCTGGAATTTAATGACAGCTTTTTCTCTTCATTTAAAATGTTTCTCATCTAATGCCGCCATGATCATGATGGATATTCAGGAACGGTTGATATCACCATGTGAATGGAATTAAACTCTTATGTTTTTACTGGAGCAATATTTTTAATTTTAGTCAAAAAAAGGTTTTACAAAAACTGCAAAAACACTGTCCCTAGCTCGCGTCTCCTTCCATCCCACCTTAACTTAACCACCTGACTTCCTTCCATGAGTAGTAGTAATAAATCATTATCTTCATATTCAGCATCCTGGAATAAAAGTTTGAAAAGTCTCTTTCAGAAAACTCTACTCTAATTAAAATCGATTATATTTGATCAATAAAATACTTTTATTAATCTAGGAACTCGTAGTGCATACTGATGAGTTATTTTATTACAATATTTTGAGGTAAACCATCCTATTTGAATAATGTACTATACCTCTTTTGGTTTAATATTATTATTAAGGAAGGTTCACTCGGTGATAGAAACAGGTGTGCTCTGAAGATATTTTCTTTTTTAACTTCTTTTGTAACAACCTCATTCAAATCTTCCTCTTTTTGTTTTCCCCTTAACTTAAAGGATGTTAAGAATTTAATACTAAGTAAAGCAGTCTACAAAAACACATTTTGATGAAATTACAAAGCTAAGGTATGTTCGTAAAATCAAGTGACTCGTCCAATTAAAAATAAAAGTATTTTAACTTTTCAAGCTAAGTTTGTAATACTTTGCAATAGTAACTCTAGACAGTGAAATTAAACTGATAACGGAAACAATCTCATTCCCATTTTCAAAATCTCCAAAAAGTTATTCTGCCCCATTAATAAAAGTCTCTTTAATCACCACACTCACTTAGAAAGTTTTTGTATGGTGTGCGCAATGCCATGTAGGAATCTTTGGTTGCCGATTTGTTTTTATCGCATACTTTTGTGAAAACTTAGTGATGATTTTCTTTTTAAGTTTGTTAGTTCTTTTTTCTCTTTAACTCGTAACTCTCATTTTGTTTGGGATGTAACTTTGAAGGAGCTGTGCAAACTTTTTAAAGGACTTTTGAGATATCTTATTTTTGGCTTGACAAAGAAGAAACATACAAACACATTTAGAAAAAATAAAAACCTTTCTTCCCCTACTAGTGAAATTGATGAAATTGTGGTTTTATTCATGTACAAATTTCTATGTATTTAATTAGCTAATATTTACTTGGTAGGCATATGATATAATGTAAGATATACACATATGCTTAAACTTAAGCATATGGAGTATTTATTTATCTGTATAAGCCTCACTAGTACTTGTCAATTGATTTCAATCAATCATGCTTCATTTAATACGGAGTGGATGTATATGTAACAGCAAGCAGAGTATTAGATAGTTCCATAATTAGAAGCGTCATGCATGATATTATATGATTGCATATGTTAGTAGCGTCATGCATGAGATTGGATGGTTCTATATATATTAGTGGCGTCATGCAGGAGATTGGATAGTTCCATAAGTTAGTAGCGTCATGCAGGAGATTAAATAATTACATAAGTTAGTAGCGTCATGCAGGAGATTGGATAGTATCATATGTTGGTAACATCACGCAGGAGATTAGATAATACCATATGTCAGCATACACACACTATTGTTTTAATTCAATTAATCTGGATGCCCTCTATAGTAAAAGTGATTACGTGATTAAACAATTGATATTGAAAAGGTGTGAAATATCTCCTTCATAGGCGATAAAATCAGTTTTTAATTCAAAGTCTCACTATTTTCGGACAAGTCACGCTACATAGCATATAGTTTAATTGGGGGAACACTACGTCCAATCTAACTTCCCTTTCTGCGGACTTTGGGTAACCCAATTATCGCCCATGATTAGCGGTCAACGTCCGATCAAGTGGAAAATATGTTAGTTTTTATATTTCCTTGTTGTTGTTTGTGCAATTCAGTGTAATTATATATATTATTTACTGGCTATAACTGCCCTCAACATTAAGTGGTATTTGTTTAGAGGTGACCCCACTCCACCCCTACACCCGCGTCCCCCACACACAATGAAATACCCCCACATATCACCCATTGACAATCGGTGTGTCCTATGCACATTATTAATAAGAGTCAAAAACGTATATTTCACTATCTGATTATGACCTTTGTTGAAAATATATATTTTAAATAAAATAAAAAATTGTATATATCAAACCGGTGATTTGTGTCCGTGCGTGCGCACGTATGTATGCATGTACGCGCCGATGGCGGTGATTATATGTGTGTACTGCCAGATGCCACCCACCGCACATTGTGAAGTCACGTGACTTAATGATTCGTGGGGAAGTAACGACCTATTTAACATATTTCTTGAGAAATACGCGGAGGAAGTGTGAGAGGCAATTGGAATGGAATTTAGTCGCTATGATTTTTATTTAAGACTATCATTTGTACAGTATTAAATAAAAATAAATTATTCTTTATAATATATTAAAATATCTCGAAATTTTTAAAAGATTCTTTTGAAATGTAATTAACTTTTTTTAGCACCGCGTTTTACTGCCTCTTAAGGTTATACGCATATGTACTAATTAGGCTAATGAGCTAGGGAAGAGTAAGGTTGAATTTAGAGGAATAGTATCACATTTGCATGGAGAGAGGTGTAAAACCATCTTGAGAAAGCCACCCTCAGTACACCCGAGTGAGATTCGAACCTCGATTTCCCCGTCACCGGCAGTGACAAAGAGTAGCACGTTAGATCATGAGGCCATCGAAGAGGGTTTATAGTTTATACTACAAATTAACCATCCCTAAATACAATTTCCTCGAAATAACAAGATGGCACTCGCTTCAATGGTCGAATGGTACAAACCATAAGGCATCACTGTCGTGTTAGACTGGCCTGCTGATGTCGGAGATACAGGAGTTCAAATCTCTTATGTATTTTTGTTTTCCATTCTACTTCCACGCAAATGCTAGTAGACTACCTCTAAAATGCTTCCTTCCTCATCCCTACCACATTAGAGTAGTTATATATAGCCTGACGTGGTGATAAAAAGTAGAGAAGCAAGATGGCATTTAAATTTTGTTTAAAACTTGAAACCAACATTGCTAAAATTTATAATGTTCTTTTCTAAATTTTACCAAATACAATAGAGGCATAAGAATAACAAATAAACAATAGATGAAAATATCTTTTTCAAGGATAGAGCCGATACATTTACCAATTAAACTAAATTTAGTTGAAAAATTATACCTTTAAAAGTGAATAGAATTTTGTTACCAGGTGTCCTTATGGAAATATATTTAATTTAATAATGAATAGGGTTATATTATTTAAAGTAACAAGAAGGATATGTTCTTAGAAAATAATTGAGACTATTTCCTTTCCGTGTAAAAACTACTGTTCTAAATCAGCTTACTTGCTTAGTATTCATGTAGTTATACGTTTTTCTATCTACCCTTAGGTTAAGACTACTCTGCATGGTGATTA
Organism: Timema bartmani; assembly: GCA_902151455.1. Classification (NCBI taxonomy): domain Eukaryota; kingdom Metazoa; phylum Arthropoda; class Insecta; order Phasmatodea; family Timematidae; genus Timema; species Timema bartmani. Next base: position 98,141 of record CABFWB010000724.1, on the reverse strand, counting down.
TTTGGTTAGGATAGCTGTAACGTTAGGAAGGATTGCGGATTGTAATGTAGCATGGTGAACGTCCCGTTAATACTTACACTCAAAATACCATATATATGATTAATACGATAAATACAAGAACTAATACATTCTAATAATGTGGCAGATATTAACTCACGGTGAAATCATGTTTCTGAAAAACGCCCAAAATTGAGAAAAGTGTCCCAGCTAACTGTGCATGGAGGCTCAACAAAAGGACATCTTACTCACCGGCCCCACTTCGATGAAATGACAGAGTTGCTTCTCTGTGTTGAGCTCAGTGCAGTCTGCTAGCGCTAGTTGTCTTCCTGCTCAATTCTGCAAACTCACCACCCCCCCTTTTCCTGATGAACACCATTCCCGAATACGTCAGTCCTTCTAGTATAAAACAGCCATTCCTCGCTTCACATTTTTGGGCAAATCTTGAGGGACCCGGTTTGAAACATACGGAAACGCAAAAAACACTTGTTCGGTTTAGGGGGTCATGAAATGTCAACATTTATCAAAATCTCTGTTGTTTTTTGACGAACATAGTGCTTATATCTTTGAGGTATTGATAGAAAGTAAAAAAGAACGCAAGTTAATCGAACGTCATCAAAATCGAGGATCAAATTTTACTGATCATGCTCATGGTCGAGGCCATCTCTTACTTTGAAGAAAATAAATTTTATTTACTATTTATGGTGTAATTATTACTAATGATCATAAACATCTTTTTGATTTATTTTAGTTTATAAAATTGGCTTTGGAATGGTCCGATACAATAGTAAAAACGTTCTCATATAGTCTTTTATAGATTATAACAACTTGTTCAAAAACAGTTTTTCGATACAATACACCTCGGTAAGCTTTCCTCATAAAAAACAACATAATATACCTAAACAAAACAATCCTCATATAAAAGTTTTAAGCAAAATTGACCAATTAAAAAACATTAAAATTTTAAAAATCAGTTAATATTAGACTAAAACCCGCTTCAGTGGCAACATGGCTTAAGGTGCTGTTCTCACAATAGAATAAACTGTCAAAGATGGGAAGATAGGGGTTCGATCCCAGTCGGGTGTATTGAGGGTGGTTTCCCCCAAATGGTTTTCCACTTTATTTTCACGCAAATGTGGGTACGATATAATCCCTGAAACACATGAGTGTAACTGTGCCATAGGCATACAACCTGAACGGGTGGTAAAAAGCAGTGCTAAAATAAAAAATAAAAAATAAAAAAACATAGTGCATAGTAACATTAAATTAATTTTTCCATAAAAATAAAAGAATAAAGTGTTGTTTGTTATGTAGAATACAGTGTTATTTGTTATGTAGAACAGCGGTTCTCAAACTTTATTTAGATTGTACCCCTTGGTTATGACTAAAAGTTTAATGTACCCGTAAGATAAAAAATAATCCAAATTACAGGTTTAAAAAAATTATGACCACATGGTAAATTATTGATTTATTTAATCTATTGGGAAAAAATATCTGTAATCAAAATATTTCAAATGTGAAAGAGCTATTTAGAGAGAATTTTACTGTTATAGCCTTAACATTTTCTCTTATTGAGAATCGTAATGATAAGTTTTGAAAAAAACTAATTTTACAGTAAAAAGGCTGGAGAAAAACTTTATACATTTTCGTCACAAATTCATCCAAAAATAAAGAAAACAATTAAACCTAAACACAATATTTTCAAATCAAATTTTTTAATCGTAATTCTGGAGCTGATCCCAAAGTTTTTCATTTAGAGGGGTGTGGCTGCATGGCTTGGCACAACTTTTTGATGGCTGGTTGTCCAGTTTAATTTTTCAAGCGGAGGTCTGGCTTCAAATTTAGCCTATTGCGGTACTGATTTTTTAGGTACGGTACATCATAGATGAAAAACCACTCTCGTAGAGATATTTCGTTGAGTAAGGCATAATAAACTTGATGGCATGGTCAGCGATAAGAGGAAACTCGTTCAGCCTTTGCAACCAAAAGTCTGCTAAAGATCTTGCAAATGAATTTTCTTGAGACTGGATTTGAGGGTTTCATCACAGGAGTGTTCAATAATCTGTTCCGTTGAAAATGGGTTTGGTAGAATCGAGTCTTCCACTGTAGAAAAAGGGTCTCGCATCCAGAACTCACTCCCTAAATTCTCAGTAAAATATTCACCAAAATCTTATATCAAACCCAGATAATCTCTTATGTTGTTGACAACAGAGTCATGAAGCTAAAGTTCATTTTATTCTACGAAATTTTCTAAGGACGGAATGAATTACAGTTGTCCCGTCACAACTTCTTTTGTTGCAAATTGAAGTTTCTTTTTTAAAGTTTTTATTTGGTCATGAACGATGAAGGATGTTATGTGTTTACCTGCAGAACTTTATTCAGCTCATTCAGTCGCTGAAATACGTCAGTCATTTGCAAATCTGTCACTAAACTCACACTTGCTGTCAGAGAGGAAAACTCTAACTTCTTGTCTCATTTCAAACAAAGAGCAAGATAATTTCGTTTGGAAAACCACCTTAACACACATTATATATTTGAGTAACATTGTCATGAATAGGCCGATATATAATACATAAACACACATAGATTGGAACTAATTAATATATAAACATCACCGCAATATAGCTCTACAACTCCATTGCGAGTTTGAGTAATATCGTTGAGAGAGAAAGAGTATGTCACCAAGTCATGGCTGTTCAGAAAAGATTCTCAAATTACTCTAAATATAAGCAAGATAACTGCTAACTGAGGTGTCAAGTAGAGGGTTGAAAATTCTCAGAAATCGGTCTCCAGCTGAGAACAAATAGGGTAAAAAGATGGATGGAAATAACCAGATAACGGTCAAAGCCAACAATTTGGGTTTCCCTTATCATTTTGCCAACTTTCCCTTGAGAGCTGCTCGCGTAACCCCTGAAAGGTGCCCGTGTACCCCTGCGGGTGCTCGTATCCCAGTTTGAGAACCACTGATGTAGAATACAGTGTTATTTGTTATGTGGAATACAGTGTTGTTTGTTATGTAGAGTACTCCCTAAATATCTTCTTTTTTTTTTTCAAATAAAATCGTTGGAACAATTTTTTATTTTTTCGAATATCACCACTTTTAATTTAAGAGCTCGAATGGAAAAAAAAAGTCTCAAAGTACGACCAAATAATATTTAAATATAAAGCTTGACCCAAATACAACAAAACTATTTCTGTTCTAGCTACAGGGACCAACAGATAAGAGTTATATGACAGACAGAATTGTTCGACCCACTTTTTAGGGTTCAGGCACACATCAAAAAGTAAAGATTCATCATAATTTCGTAGTAACAATTGTTCGTGAGTACAATACTTTCTCTTTTTATGAGAAAGTATAAATAAAACAATTAAATAATGTTGTGTTTATGAAAATCTCTGATTCTTTTTTTTCATAAAAGAGCCCAATTAGGTCACATCTTAAAAAAGATATAAGACAAACAACTAGAACATTTTAAAATTGATACTAACATCAAGAAAGATCTCTCACTTCTGACGAGATTTCAAAGAACTTATTTTTAAAATGAAAATTACTCGGAAGAAGGGTTCAACCATTGAGCCAAGTGATAATAGTCGACATTAAAAATATAAATATAAATATAAAGGGAAAATAGAATAATATTACAACATCTCCCTTGACTACAAAGTACCTACATTACAAGATTTTACTAAAATATTCCACGTAATAGTCAAATTCCACTAAAGTTAAAAATAGGGAGGAATGAAGAAGAAAAAAAGTTTGCTTCTTCATTCTTTAGCGACAAGACTCCAAAAGTTAAATAACATCAAAATGTTTTTCGTAATCGACAAAAGTTTTTTTAATGCAATGAAAGGGTTAAGAAGGGAAATGTCCTTTCTCATTCCAACACGGAAAGTTTTTAATGCAAAAAAAACAAATAAAAAACAATTAGTTTAGTGTAGTATATTAGAAACTTTTTTGTGTAAAAAAATCTTTTTCTTCATAAGCAAAATTACTAAAAATAATTTAAGTATTACACTTTTCTTTATTATCTTTGAGCGCCTGAAAATTAGTTACAGTTTTCTTAAACAATCTCTTACTAACATATTTACTAGCTTAGTTTGAAAAGCTCTAAAAATATTTTTTACTAGGAAAGGTAGCTACAGTTGATACTCTAATATTTAAAACAATTAATTAACATACGTTACATATCCCAACATTTTTAGCTGTTCGATTCTTCAATATTGTCAGGCTCCATCTCGTAACGACGTCGCCTACTTGGAGATTTAGAAGCTTAGAAGCATCTTAACTTGACGCACCTAAGCAGTCTAAGCACTATTACACTTAGATACTAATGTATAAAATAGAAAGAGAGGGAAGAACATGAGTAGTTCATCCCGACAGGGCTATGTATATGTGCTGATAAACTTATCCCTTTTCCTCTGACGAGTTTACACTCTCACATTAATATTTGCGCCTTGAAATATTGACTAGCTATTTAATTTTACCTTTTTCTTGTTTCCTATTTTAGATATACATATGCTACCACCGACTTTTCAATCTACATCCTGGCAGGAAGATTCCTAAAGGCCATTTTCGTGACTAAGACAAATGGCCTAAGTTGTAGATAATTTATAAAAAAATACCTTTACAAAAACTACTTAAAGATAAAAATAATAATTTTTTGACACTGTAGGGCTACTTTTAGAATTTTTAAGTGCTCAAATAATTTATTAGAGATTATTATTTATTATTATTATTATTATAATAAACTGAGTTATAAGTATCAAATAGCCAAAGTTATTATATATGTTCTAGAAAGGACTTAGCCGCATCTATATATAATTTAATAACTGTACAAGTGGCAGCAATAAGCCAACTACCGAGTCGAAGTTGGCTGCGTTATCTGATAGCTCGTGAACTTAATAAGATCACACATTTGTAGTTGACGATTTCCGCACGTCCATCACAGACTCTGACTTAAAATATGAGTGAAGAATGACCCTGGGCACGGGACGATTCCTGGATATCTCAGTGGTTAGATTATTGGCGTACTAAGCCAAAGGTCCCGGGTTCGATTCCTGTGTCCAGGTGTCATTTTTCAATTTTCAGAACTGAGATATAATTATTTTATATATGACTTTTAAACAATTGCATTATCACAGTGTATTCACATTTTTCGAATGATAAAGTTTTATTCTAAAGCAAAAAATAAAAGAATAAGTTTAGAGTTTTTCTTGAATTCATTTTTCTGTTGTCTTCATTATATTATTATTATTATTATTATCATTATTATTATTATTACTATTAGCAGCACCACGTCTTACTACCCGTTCGGGCTATACACACTTACGCTAATGTGTAATGAATGGTAGGGTGATTGTGAGATGTAAATGGAGGACCTACAGTTTAACGTGGAATCCGAACCACGGTGGAGGCCTGGTATTCCACACATTCACAAGTTGTGATTATTACACGTCTTGTCAGAGGTGAAGGAAGAGTTTGGAAGTCAGATATATCTGTGCCGGGACGATGGATTGAACCCCGGACCACTAGCACAGAAGTCTGACACCTAACCCCAGACCGCCAGGTCACCTTCATTATATTTAACGTATTTTAATCAAACCTCACACAAACAACATCTTTTTTTACTCACTTTTTATGTTTATGTTTTAAAGTATAAAAAATTGATTTTGCCAAAATATTTACCATGATTACTCTTATATAATATATGTGTTCTGTTATTGATACAATTATTTTATATTTCTTTAGTCAAAATTTAACTTCCCTGAACTTGATATGTTTTGGGTAGTTTAGTAATTTTCTTGTATATTGCAGTTAATTGAATTTAATAAAATATAAATGTGTTTACATAGTTCTATAGTCAACCTAATTAGTTTATTGTGGTTTTGAATATATCATAGCTCTATTAACAGTTTGAACATAGGTCGAGATTATATAAATTTTCAAGATAAAAAATATCAACATGAATCTAAATTAGTGAAGCATTTAATCAATTGTAATTTTAAAAATAATTTTATTCAAATTACGTTCTTTTTAAAAACTTACTTTTTTACCAATCGTTTTAGGCAATTTCAACCTTAGATACTGGGATAACATCTCCAGTATTTATGTTTATATTATTATTATCTTGTGGTATTTAACGTACCCCTTCTGAACTGACTAACTAGAACATTACTTACAAATTAACTTAATTATAAAACAAACACATCCCACAGTACACCGACCGTTAATTCTTCACTTAAAAAGAGGTAACACTCATTTTAACAAATAACAAATTCTTCAGAAATGTAGGGAATCAAACATGGCCCCATTTTCTCGGTAGGCAGACGTGATACCACCTGAACTAATGTGTCACACTTTATTTTAACAACTATAATTTGATATAAAACAAAACTATTATAAAAGCTACCATGATTGGTGATATATATTTACATGATATTTTTTTAAGGCTTTTGTTAAGAAAAATTGATTGAAAAGGTTTAATTGTAACTCTGGTTTAACACTATCACGGAATATCAAAAGAGGATCTATGATCGAATCTCGGTAAGGAACTTTTTGTGGGGATGTATCAGGTAAGGTACGTCTGGCTCAAAAGGTCTCACACTAATAGTTAATACATGTCAACTGCTTAAAAACAAAGAAAAACAACGAATCGACTTTGTGTCGTTTATTGGTGGCAACGTATTATGTGCGAAATAAAACTGGACCTCGTTTTCGAGTTGTTTGTGTAGCCCCATTTATTCCTTCTGGTCACCCTCGTCTGCCCCCTCCAAATCTCTAGCAAGAGCTAAAGTACCCAGGGTGAGGGGTTATCGCCCAAGTTTAGAGGAGGCTGGCTTAGTAATGGTTAGGAATAACTGAGAACTTACTGGATGATGGTAATGCTTCTGTTTACTTTCATCCTTTGCCGAGAGACGGGTGGAAAGGGGATAGAGAAGGGATAAATATGGTGAAGGGAGAAGGAACCTCTAGGGATGGAACAAATTTGGTACAATTTTTTAAATGTTGATATTCTAATTTTATACATTTAATTGACAGTAATATTTTATTTTTGTTCCGATCAAAATGTTACAAATTGCTCTAGATCATAAGTTATTATTGATTAACAGGGCTCGGATTTTGTAAAAAAATATGACATATAAAAGAGACTAAAAATTCCAAAAAAATTAATACAATTTTTCAAAAAATGATCTAAAAATATGAACAAAGAGTCGTAATAAATGCACGATTAAATCAAACACGGTTTTTACAATAATTGGAAACTAAGAAATATATATGAAATGAAAACCCTTTAACAACTTAACTCCTGCATTGATAAACGTAATATTAATTTTAAAATATTTTCTTCGTACGTAATAGCTACCCCCTCCCAACGGACCCCTCTACAGCTTAGTTGCAGTGTCTCACCAGGAATTCATAACCACCCAAGCAAAGAGAATACAAAATTAATTGTCTACATTATGAATGCCTAAAAGTTTCCTAAAAATGCCTAAACATGATTAAAATTTCCTTTAAACGCCTATAAATAACTCCAAACAAAAATATTGTGACCTAAAATTCAAAAATGACAAGAAATTATAAAAAATTACCTATAACATATACATTTCTACAACAAAAGCATCATGAACAGAGTTTATGTACTTAAGAGCATTGTATGTGATGAACCAATAAAAAGGTAAAAATATGACGTCATCAAAATCCGGGCCCTGGTAAACTAGACACGTTTTATAAAAGTATAATACCGGATAGCTCTCGTCTAACACGGAGGTTATGTTCCGTTGAAATGTCGTGAAATATAAAACCGTGCCAAGCATGACACACATCTCTTACTCTATTTTTCAATTTTTATTTTATTAATTACTGAAATCAATTTAATTTAAATAAATTTATATTTTTATGAATTATTATTATTTTTTATTTGAATTTTATTTGAACAAAACACCATACAAAACCACTTAATTTAAATTTGGTTACAAAAAAAAAATCCTCTTCCCCTAAAAATAAAGCGTTAAATTAGTTAAATTTTGTCGCTGCTTGCTAAAATTGTACTCGTATGTCGTAGATATTGTAGATTTATGTGTGTATATATATAAATGCTTTTAAGCACCGCGTCTTTGCCCATACGAGCTATTCACATGCATATATTATTTACGGTAATTTGTTAGGGATGAGGAAGGTTGAATTTAGAGAAGGTGTACCAGCATTTTCGTGGAGGGAGAATGAAAACCATTGAGGAATAAAACATCTTTAGTACACCCGACCGGGATTAGAAATCCGATCTCCTTATCATCGGCAGTCTAGTATATTGCGTGACACCTTAGACCATGCGGCCACCATAGATGGGTGGTATTTTTTTTCTGTAGAGTAGGCTCTCATCATTAGAAATATTTTCAACAAGGTTCATAGCTAAACCATAACTGTAGCTTTCAGCTCTTGTACTAAGCCATGAGTCCCGGGTTCAATTACTATGGCCAGGTGTAATTTTAAAGAATGTATTCTTTTTAAACCTCAATTTAAATAATAAAAATAATTACAGTCAAAACAAGGAAAATAGTACGCGAATCAATAAAAAAACAAATCTGCATAAAATAAACTCAATTTTCCCCTCTACGCGATAGGAAAAGGTCGATTGTGGACCGAGTTTGACTTTCACAAAAATTTAACGAGGAGTGTGCTAAAATAGCGGCTGGAACTGAACGAAACAAAATGGGAATCCCCGGTTTCTTCACTTTTACCGCGCTATCGAAGTACCGCACGAAGATCCCGTATGACACCACGGGTTGCACGTAGTTCGGGTAGGTAATATAATATATTTAGCACCGCGTCTTACTACCCATTCGGGTTATACGCTTATGTACTAATTACGCTAATAGTTTCAGGACTTAGGAAGGTTATATTTACAGGACGTATACCTACATTTTCGTGGAGGAAGAGTGGAAAACTAGTTTGGAAAAACCACCCAACCGAGATTCGAACCTCGATCTCCCTGTCATCGGTAGTTTAGTCTACTGCGAGAGTAGCGCCTTAGACCATGAGGCCACTGAAGTGGGTTGGTAGGTAGGTAATCTAGTTCGAATCATAAGTCGCATCGTAATGCGGTAATCTGGAATCTTAACTAAAAACCGGTGGGATTAAAACCATAGAAACTATTTTACACAATAAACAAATTAAAAATGTTTTTATACTGATATATATTTCATTATTGTCAGGTAATGAACGATTGCAGAAAGCCGCACTTTGATGATATTTTTGGTTCGAGCGTAATTGAATGTGAGATGGCCTCTTAAACAAGTTCTGCAACATTGTTTGTAGCATAGCCATACTAAAGTATTTTGTGAAATATTTGACGAACCAACAGGAAACTACTATTTCAACTCAACGTCAATTCAATGAACATTGAACTAACGACTATTTATGTTTTTAAAAAGCTTTAGTGGCTATGTAAATATCACTTTGCACAGTACTTTCAGTTATATATAATACACACTAAAAAGTTCTCTCAATACACACATATATATATAGGTGAAGTGGATTTTGATTTGATTTTAATAATCCAAATTGATTTAACCGCATGATCTGTTGTAAAACTGGGCTTATAATAAAATTAGAACAGTTTGTTTGTGTGTGTGTGTGTTTTAGGTAAAAAAAAACTTATATTAGCACGTTCGACTGGAACACAATATCAATTATAAAACACGATATTTCATGATATTTGACCTAAATATAATTTTAGTCAAAAAGATGTGTTAATATAAATTATTTATAGGTATATTTAATTTTAAAATCAGGAGGGATTTTAAACAAAACAAATAGTTTTGCAACAACCGAACAATGAGTCATTTTCATATTCAATCATGTCTAAACATTAAAATGAACTAGCCTATAACTTTAAGTTATTTGAAAAGTAATGTCAAGCTAAACTAACAGACGGGAAATATTTAATCACAAGACAAATTTGAGAAAAATGTAATTTTTGCAGTAGATTCATGTTGTTTTTACCAAATACGCATAGAATTAAATTTAAATACATATTTAAATTTAATTATATATATATATAAAACTTAGTTCTCTCTGTTTGCACTTAAATATTAAAAATTGATTTGTTTAAAAGTTAGTATAGGAATTACAAAAAACAAGTAAATGCTTTATTTTGCCACTGTGGTTTTGGTATTATTTGTGGCACTGTGTAAATGTGGTAGGCCTACTAACAAACTATGTATAGCCAACTCATGTTGGGATGCTGTATTATATAGGCAATGCGTATTGTTAACATTCGAAATATAAACTTTATAATTTATTTAGTGTTTAGGTGCCTTATTAATAAGATTCTTTCCAACACATTTTTTAAACTATTCGATTTTTCCTTATTTTCAAATAAATTCCTTGACATAAAATAATCGCCGACTTTACCAGATTTTCCCTACCTGTAGCCATCAGGATATAGATTAGATACCACGGTCCTAAATGACCAGCTTACGTTTTAGCAAGTGTATTAAATTGTGATTTATTTTTGTGATCCATTATGGAGGGTTAATGCAATGTTTTGCGGTTCAATACATTTCTCTGATGTTTTATTGTTAGTTATCTTGTTTTAGTTAAGACTAGAATTACGCGTCTATCCCTTGTGATATCTTAGCACAGTCTACATGTGGGTTAGACTATTATAGTATGTTCCTACGATAATGCTTCTCCCGTGGTCAGTAACCATTTCGTGAGGGTATGTTTAGTCTTTAGAGAACAGTCACAATAAGAGGCCACTTAATCCTATTGCCCTTTTAAAATGTTACGAGGTAAACTATTAAGCCCTCCGCCCCCCCGACCCCCTTTAAACCCGACCATTAGAGAAAAGTGTTTGGTATTTCTTTATCAACGTTTGGTTTACGTAGTCTCCGAGTAAGTGGCCTATTCTAAATATATTTTCGTTCAATGGCGCAAGACACTTTCATTGGACTCAAGTCGCTGTTGATGGAGAGTTAGGGGCTCGAATCCCAACTGAATACACTGGTGGTGATTTTTACACATTATTTTTATAGGTCTGGTTTGCCCATCTACCCTCATATCCACATATGAAGCCATTCTAACAAACGCACTGTATATTTTGACCGCGTTGGCATAGGTCTAATAGCAACAATGGACTTTTGGTTTGATTCGATCAAATATGGTAAGGCCCGGATTTAGACATGTATTAATCACAACTTGTGAATGTGAGGAATGCCGGGCCTCCACCGTGGTTCGGATCCCACGTTAAACTGTAGGTCCTCCATTTCATCTCACAATCACCCTACCATTAACGTTAGCGTGAGTGCGTGTAACCCGAAGGTGTAGTAAGACGTGGTGCTAATAATAATTAGTTTTTATTTGTAAGGACAGAAAAGTGTCAAAGATTTAAAAGTATATTTGTTTTATTAATAAATATTCATCAATAATTTGTGGAGGGAGGCCCCCAAATTTGTGGAGGGCCCAGGGCGTTATCCCTTGTCACCCCTTAAATCCCGCCCTGGGGTATGATATGAGTGAGAGCGCAGATGATATTGTGTTATCAGCGCTGTCCTGATAGCAAGCTCATTGTCATCCAGTTGTAAAAGTTTCGTCATGAGGGCACCATAAATCCATGATTGTGTGGAGATTAAATAAAAACATATTTGAATAGAAGTTATTATTTACCATACAAGCAGAATAGTATAGTTGGGTAAATACTTTGCTCTGGTCACATGCAGTGGGGCGATTAGTTTCTAAACTGACCCGCATCAGAGGCCGAATGATCTCCAAGGCGTCACGCTCGTGTTAAGACTGGCCTGCTGATGATGGGGAGATCTGAGTTCGAAACCCAGGAGGCTCTACTGAAGGTGTTTTTTTTACTAAATAGTTTCCCACTCTCTTTCCACGCAAATTCGGATATATTGCCTCTAAAAAGCTTCCTTCCTCATCCATACCCCATTAGAGTGATTATTATTTTCTGAGATATTATTATCAATGATAATAATAAAATAATATCATCTTTATTTGAAAATTTATAATTTAAAGAAATTATTGTAATCGTAGACATTTTCAACCTCCAGATTAAGATGAATCTTTACATTTTACGTGCCCCAAACCCCAAAACGTGGGTATTGCAATTTTGTCTTTTCCTGGGGCTTTAGCCGAAACGGTTAGGTAAATTTGGTTCAAAACTGATATTTAGTTGTTTTATGGTCATATCTCAAGGAATTTTCAAAAATTTAGATTCTGCCATCAAATTGAGGTTAGCTTACTGTTTTTTTTTGAAAATTCAAAATTTTATGAAAATGTCTCTAATAATTTTGTTTGCAATGGTTATCTAGAGATTGTTTGACATGACAAATAGAATAACACTATTTAAATTTTTTTGAGGAATTTTTTTAGGGTAGTTTAGTGATAATTTTTTACTTGTGGTTTTAAAAATGGCTAGAGCAATATTATTTCAAATTTATGTCTAAAGAGTTTTTCAAAATATTATTAAAAAATGTTTGTTTTTAAAAGGGAGACTTATTATTTGGTCGTAAACCATTTATTTATAGCTACGTTTGACGGTGAAGTTGTCAACAACTTACTTTAAAGGGAGTTAAATTCACCGCACCCATCCGAGGTTCCAAAGTCCCAGCTCCCCATTACCAGAAACCCTGACTAGACGAGACTGACGTCTTATTTTGTTCAGTAACTTATGGACTGTATTTTCCAGTTTTGTTGTTATCGTTTCCAAGTTTTCCAGTTATTTAGTACCCTTTCGGGTTATACGCATACAAAAATTACACTAATTGATTAGGAATGAGGTAGGTAGAATTTTAGAGGCGTATTTTCTTGAAGGAAAAGTGATAAACCATTTAAGAAAAATGACAACAGTTACTCACAAGTAAAACAAAAACTAAAGAGATTTGACATTTTTTCATAACTTTAGTGATTTCTTTTAATTCAGGTGTCAATTTATTAGTTGAGAGTCTTAAAATGGTTTATAAATGTTTTATTTTTTATTTTATCTGCTTGAAGTATTTAAGTGAACTTTCTGAATCGAGTGATTATATCAACACATGATAATTTCTATGAGTGAAAGCGAAAGAGCCTGCCAATTTTTCCGAGAAAGATATTTTCAGATAACCTCCAGGGTTCTCTTATATGCTAAAATTGACATGGGACTGACGGCTTTACTTCCTTTCCGAAGAAAGTTGTGCTACGTATTTTTGTATCTCAAGAAAAATCTATCGACCCCAGCTGGGTTTGAACCCACGAATCATCAGGTCATGAGGCGAGCACTTTACTCCAAGACCCTTATAAATGTTAATTGGTGTGGGCTTAACTATCCATAACAATCTATATTTTTCTTCATATATAAATAGTTATAGCTTGCGGGTCACATAATTTATTCAGGGATGGATTAGATCATGCGACCACCTGTTCCCGTGAACAAGTTGTTACGGTATTAAAACTTGAGGCGTTATAAGTTTGTATCACCCCTGTTCAGAACAGAACGTATGCCCTACTCTCTGATTCTAGACGCATCTTCACGCATCAGTATCTACCATGCGTATATATATATACACATACGCCTTCTAACGTTAACAATGCATGAAGACCATACAATCCATTTCCTTACCTTCTCTTTTTTTCCCATTTTATTATTTCTTTGACTCTCCCTCTTATGTACTTAAGATATAACTAGACCAATGGAAGAATGGCTTATGGGCTATCACATACAGAACTCAAGTCATTCGTGGTGGTCTTTTAAACGATCTCTTTACGTAAAAGGTAATAATAGGTGAATAGAATGAACGTGATGTTTTCCCATATCTATTTGATTTATATGTGGGCCCAAAAAAAATGTAAAGCAAAAAATAAAAAACTATTTTTGTGTGTGTAAATAGAATCACGTAAATTAGGTTTAGTTTTAATTTCTAGGTGGTGACAAATCAAGCTATTAGATATCTAAGCCTTCAGTTTATTTTTTTTCAGATTTGAGGTACACAATTACTAGGCATTTTATGCAATACTATATACACAGGAGAAAATAATACCAAAAATATCTGCAAGTATGTAGGAGGTAATTATCAAGCAGGAGCGTCACACGAAATTTATTTGGGGGTAGGGGAGGTGAGACAGTCAATTTCCTAACTCTAGGAGTTAGAAATTAGTAAAAAACATATCCCAGGTGACTAGGTATAGTACAAGGGCAACGTTAAGAATAACAAAAGGTCTGGGAGGTATGGAATCCCCCCTCCCCCTGTAACAGATGGTCCAGGGGGTTCTTCCACGGAAAAATGGTAAAATTCGAAGCGATAATTGGTCTAACATATGGAAGCACTAACTCAAAACGTGTAAATATATATATACACAAAACATTTAAATACATAAATATTATATGTTAAGTTATCTACTAAAAAATAAGAAATAAGGTTTTACTTTTAAGTAAATACTTTTTTTGAGGGAATCGTCGTTGTAAACAATGAACGTTTAAAATAATGCGATAAAAATAGGAAGAGGAACATCAATTCTAGTGCTTCAGAGCAAACACACTTACATAATTAAATAAATAATATTTAACTCTAGTGGAAAAATTAATTGTAATAATTAAATTATACAGGATTTTTTTGCATATGCTCAAATAATACGTTCTTGAATTCTAATCTTTAAAAAATTTATTTATTAGCAATTTATTTTGCTGATGAAGTAGATTAATCTTGGACAAATTAACTAATAATAATTAATAAGCATTTTGCTATAGTTATGAAAACCAATATAAATATATTAAAAACATAATATAAAACAAAATGATTTACAAAAATATACTGATGTATCTTAAGAATAGTCAATTATAATAAATAAATATTAAAATTATCAAAAATTACTATTTTGAAAACTATACTTAAAAATGGATCTTTAATTATTATTATTATCTCACTGCACTTTTATATTATGATTAAAATGGGGGCTTTAAAAGAACAAAAACTACAAATAACAACTCGTATATAAATTACTAGGAAACGGCTAAAAAGTTTTGATAAAGTTACTATTCCTACTGTTAAATATACTTATCGAATAATGCTCTTAGATTATACTAATTTATCTAAATCTGATTATAAATATAAAATAAACAGCATTTTCCAATATTACATAAAGTTCAACTCATTGCATCCACTGATGCTGTTGGTATTTAACAGTACAATAGTACCGACAGTGATAACATTAATCTTCATGACAATGTTTTTGCTCATTCAAACCATCCCTTGGTTGTTCAAGGCGCTCATTTTCTTGCAACTGTCGATCTATCTTACCCTCCTTCCCTTACTAATTAAATTATATGTACCCTTTTGTAACAAAAACTCGATGCAACCCCACTCCGTATTTAAATTACTCTCATGGTGACTATCTTATCCTGTATAATGAATTGTTCCCAACTGACGGGGTGTTCTGTTTATACTGCTGACAATTCTAACGTAGCCACCAGAAACTCTTGAAAAAACTTGGTCCAAACAAAAACAAAATTAATTTTCCTTGAGTCATTGAACAAATTACCTTAGTTTACTAAATGGTTTTCTTGGGAGTTAAAATACTCTAAAAAAAAAAATAATTTTAACAAAAAAAGAAAGATGTGTATTTTACGTTCACGTGAGCTTTTAAACAATTTCTAGCTACAAGAACTTACTATACTGGTCTGTGAAATAAGTCAATAATAATAATAATAATAATAATAATAATAATAATAATAATTATTATTATTATTATTATTATCTGTACTAAAAGTGGACTCCCACTAATGAAGGAAAAAACCAAATAATTTATATCCCAATCACTACAAAAACGAGCTCTTGTTATCTTCAGTTACAAATTTGATCACACTATTATAGAGGCGCCTGTACGCACCCAAAAATATCCCTCTCAAGCTGACTTACGTAGTTGGCTGGAAAAAAACATCCTTGTACCAAAATTTCATAGATTAATTGGGCCACGATCAATGACCAGGAAGACTATAACAGATAATAGACCTGTGGGTAGATATTAATTCGGCTTCACCGGCCTTATACTAGGTTAAGTTGGTTTAGGTTAGGTTAAACTAGGTTAGGTTATGCTAGGTTAGATTAGCTTAACATTTTGTTGGGTCTTATTATCCATCACTTGCTGTTTTTCTCTCAACTTGAGTCAACATTTACAACCATCCTAAATGGATAGCCACAACAGCCGGGGCCTAGTTAGTACATAAGTACACCTTGCTTAAAATTCCTAAAAAGGAGCGTGTGGACTAACTGCAATGTGGGATTAACGCTAACCTTTTAAACGCAGGTGAACTCGTGGCCCAGCTGTAAAAAGCCCTAACCAAATAGTTTGTAGTCAAAGAAGCAGGTGTATAAATAGTTAATCAACACTTTAATAAAGGAAAACAAAGTCATGTTAAATGTTTATGCACTCAACCTAAACAGCGATATCTACTATACAAAAATCGCTACCTCGCTATTAAGACCAACCCATTCACAAAACAAAAAACCCCATGACCTTTCCAAAGCAGGTTCCCTCTACACTCTACAGAGCAGTCGAGTCGGCCTTACTCTCTGATAGAATTCGACCCACACAAAACTCTGAAAGGATATTCAAATAGTTCGAGACCATCGAGAAATGAATTATTTACACAAGTGCTCACCTGGACTAGAACCCACGCCTTTTTGTTAAAATTGTGATTCAATAATAGAGCTCCTTGTAAAGTTTTCAGACATGTTATACCAATATACATAGTTTAACATGGAGCTCACGCTATATTTAACACTAATAGAACCTCTTTCATACGCACGTGGGAATAGGAGAATGCGCGGGAAGAGGCCAACAGACAGCTTCCTGATTTGCATTCAAATTGGGTTTGATTATACGTCTATTTTTCTTGTTAATTTTTCAACCCCAAAGGAGAGTCATTCCCTTTGAGACAAAAAGCATGTATAGCTAGCTTCATGGGGCATAGAAACTGAACTAATTAATCAATTCCATGTATCGTCAAACAATCGACGAGATTAACTATCCTTTTTCGCCTCATCTCACTAAATTAATCAAATACTCACACATCAGTTTCAATTCATCTAAATTATTATCCTTTTATATAAATGTTTGGTAACGTTATTAAGTAATAAATACGAAATAAAATACTGAAAGGCGAATAGTAAATATTTTTAAGGGCCAGGGTAATAGTAGTTAACAAATACAATTTAATGGAGAGTATTTATATGAATATAAAAAATGGGGTAGGCCATGTAAGACGTGGCTAAATGTTTTAGACGAATGTGTGAAAAAGATAAATATTGAGAGTTTTAAGAATAAAAGAGCATGCATGACTCGGTGTATGGATGTGTTGAAGCGAAGGGAGTATGTAAAGATAGGAATGTGTGGAGAAAGCTAATGAAGATGTATTAAGTACGGAGTTGTTTTTTTAGCTATATACAGTTTCTTGCCTACCCTTAAGGGAACAGCGTGATTAGGTAAGTGTATACATGTATGTAATATGTACTATGTATATATGTATGTATGTATGTATGTATGGAATATGTATATATGTACGTATGTATGTATGGAATATTGTATATGTATGTATGTATGTATGTATGTATGTATGTATGTATGTATGTATGGAATATTGTATATGTATGTATGTATGTATGTATGGAATATTGTATATGTATGTATGTATGGAATATTGTATATGTATATATGTATGTATGTATGGAATATATATGTATGTATGTATGTATGGAATATATATGTATGTATGTATGTATGGAATATATATGTATGTATGTATGTATGTATGTATGTATGTATGTATGGAATATATATGTATGTATGGAATATATATGTATGTATGTATGTATGGAATATATATGTATGTATGTATGTATGTATGGAATATATATGTATGTATGTTATGTATGTATGTATGTATGTATGTATGTATGTATGTATGTATGTATGTATGTATGATGTATGTATGTATGATGTATGTACGTATGTATTTATTTATTTATAATTATTTAGTTACAGAAGATGTAACGTTAAAGACATGAATAAATGAGTACCTAAACACGTTTTATTACATAGGGTTTATTAAAATAAATAGTACGGAACTCCGCGTGGACTTTCTCGCTCTATTGTTTAAAAATGGAGATAATTATTCAAAACTCAAGATATATGTGAAACAATATAATATAAACTAGCAAACCCAAGCGTAAATTGTACTATGCTTACGTTAACATTTTTTGAGTCCTGGTTTTAAATTTTATAGTTTTATTTTTAAAAAATGTCCTCATTTGTATGTTTGAACTAATAAAAATGATCAATTTTGAGTCCACAAGGGTCAACATTTCGTATTAAAATTTCGACTTCCAGTTAAAATTTTAACATTTTATTAGGTGTTTCACATCTTCATGTTATTGCATTGCTATTCAATTCCTCATTTATAAATTTTGACCAATAAAAAAGGTAAATATTGACTATTGAGTCTAAAATGAAGGAGATAGATCATTGTTGTACAAACATTTCTTCTAAGAAGTTAAAGGAAAAATAACAAACTTTTGGAAATACTTACTAATATTTAATTACTCTATGGCATTAGAGATTTATAGAGGTAAAACTTAAGTAGTATCTCCTTACAACTAAAGCTCATAAAATTGTATTAATATATTTGCCAATATCTCAGAAACTGTTGGTTTTATAAAAATATATTTCAGATAAAAGTTTTTATTTTCAATAGTACAATAATTTTGCAATGATAAGTTATTTAGTAACTCAAATACTTGCGGAGATACGGAAATTTCCGTTTCTGTAAAGTAGCCTAAAATTCATTTTCATTGGAAAATGGAAATAGCAATTTTATTTATAATCTTAATCAACGCCTAGATACGAATTTTAATCAAAATCGTTACAGCTGATTTTGAGACAATAGATTTTTTCCCTTTTCACTTTTTATTAATCTACTCTTAATTTTAGGGTTAAATAGACACACAGACAGACGGCATTACAAAAACAACTTCTTAGAGCTCGGGGTGTCATGAGACGTAGACATCCATCAACATTTTGGGTTCGATTTTTTTTACGGTCGCAATACTCTACATTTTTTAGTGTTTGAAAAGTTAAAATATATATATAATTGCGTATAGCTTGAAAGTAATTGGTTTAATCAAAATGTGTTTCTTAAAAAAAGATTTGTATTGTAATTAGACCTACATATTTGCAGTGATAAGTAATTTCATATATCAAAGAGCTACGGAGGTATGATAAATAATAAGAATTTACGCATCAGACCTAAACCCTTAAAGTAATTTTGCCGAAATATTGAGGTTAGCCATTTTATTTGGAATATTTATAGATGTTCATAAATGAAATTTAATCAAAATCGTTAGAACCGATTATGGGTAAATCAATTTTTTCTATTTTTTTCCCCCTTCAGTAAACTACCCTTACTTTTAAGGTTAGATATCAAATTCCAAAAACCCCTACGGAAAAACCTATGAAAACCCTAGATACCAAGTTTTAGCCCAATCGGTAAAATAGTTTAGGCTCTAGTCTGAGGTACAGAAAGACAGACGGTAACTCAAAAACAACTTTTTTGGATTCGGGGGGTCGTGAAACGTCAACATTCTTCAAAATCTCGAGTTCGATTTTTCTTGACTATCACAATACTTTCTCTACCTGTAAGATATCGAGAAAGTAAAAATAGTATCTAAGAGAAGGGAGCCAACATTTCTAGAGTTTTTTTTTATCATCACCGCGCCTTAGTGCCCGTTTGGATTGTATGCATACCCTAATAACGCTAGTTTAATTTAGATGAGTAATGTAGAATTAGTGAACTGAGAGTGATTTTCAAAATGTGATGTAAATCCATGCACTCTGGGATTTACATCTACTTTTTACGATAGTGCTTCTACATTTTCTATAAAGTACCCTTCTCATACCTACCTTGTAGATTAAACTGTTGAGAGTCTTTACGTTACATGCACACTTTAAATATATATATATATACATAATTTAATGAATATTATTACTATCTCCATGTACATCTTCCTCACTATACATAGTTATTAAAGAAGAAATAAATAATCTGGTTAAAAATATTGATATTAAATCAATTAATACAGTTATCACTACATAAGATTGATAATTTATCAATTCTCATTCAATAAAATATATCACTAATAAAAATGAATTACTAATGTAAATACAATTATTATTATTATTATTATAAATACAAATCTTTATATAAGTATGATAATATATAATTTATTCAAACACTTACAAACGTCGTGAACATGTAGTGATATCTATAGTCGTTCATCTGAAGCTGGAGGATCTGAAAGACAAAGAGAGAGATGTACGATATTAAAAGGACAATAACTTTTTGTCATCTAGAGAATCAACTATTGGCCTGTTTTGTTTGATTGCGGGGAATTTAGAGAAAACTATTTAAAATTTAATCAAAATTGTTTATCATGAATATGACGTGAGGCTAATGAGAAAGAAGTTCGATGCTTGGCAAAGGCTCACAATCATTTAAAACAATTGTTGAAAAAACTTGAGTTATTCTAAGAAGCATACGAAGTTTGGTAATAGCCATGATACATTATCTTGTGGTGATATTTTATATGTAATCCGTTACTAAATAAACGATAAATGATTGAATGGGTTTATAAGAATCTATTTGCGGTGTTTATAAAGGAAAATACAAGAACACGAAATATTTTATGTTCGTTCTCTGTGTGATGCTGTTGCTTAGTATTTTTGTCGTAAAATGAGGATGGAAGGTGAGGAAAAACAGTGTAAAAAGATGATCTATTACATCTTACATTTTTAACATTAAATTAGCTAGTAATATATTTTTTCTAATTTTTTTAGCACCGCATCTTACTACCTATTCAGATTATCCGCTTAAGTATTAATTACGCTAGTGGTTTTAGGGATTGAGAAGGTTTTTTCATAGGAATTGTACCCGAACTTGTGTGGAGGGAGGTTGGAGAACCATTTTGGAAAAAAAAACATCTTCAGTACACCCGACCAAGACTAGAACCTCGATCGCCCCGTCATCAGCAGTCTAGTCTACTATGAGAGTAGCACTTTAGATCACGCGGCCATCAAAGTTGGTTCTAAATAATTGAAACGACACAAACATAAGATAATGACTCTATTTTAGTACTTGCGACGAGCGTTTATCGGTGACTTCTTAAGCGCTATTAGATCCCTGGACCTTCTAATTATAGTGGATTACTATTATTATTATCACCTCGTCTTACTAACCGTTCGGTTTATACACACGCTAATGCGTAATGGTAGGGTGATTGTGAGGTGAAATGGAGGACCTACAGCTTAACGTGGGATTCGAACCACGGGGGAGCCCTGGCATTTCTACACATTCACAAGTTGTGATTAATACACATCTTGTCAGAGGTGAAGGAAGGGTTTGGCAATCAGATAAATATGTGCCAGAACAGAGGATTGAACCCCGGCCCCCCAGCACAGAGGTCTGACACCTTACCCCTAGATCACCAGGTCACCCAATTATAGTGGAATTCAGATCTTTGATATCATAAAGTGTTCAGGATTCTAAGGAAAGGGACAAATTCTAGGTTACATTTGGAACAAGAACTATGAAGGTACTAACTCATTACTTTTCTAAGTTCAAAAGCATGATTTGTTTCATTACTTCTCTACGAAGCCCTGAACAAGTTATTACACACGGTATAAACCATTACTTCTTGTGCCAACAGAGGGCCATCTCTCTTGTTTGCGGAAAGAGAAATGTACAATAGTTCTCGGTACTTGCCGACAGAATGCAGTCAGTGCGATAGCGAAATGTCGCGACAGTCAGTCCGTACAAGAGTGTCTTCCGGTTGTGCTGCCGAGGGCCTCTTTTTCAGAAAGAAGAGTGTTATAAAAAAAAAGAGAGAAGTTTTTCTTTATATATATATTTTTTTTATCTTGTTTTAACCTTTCTCTACCTCATATATTTTCCACTAGAAGTTTGTATGAAAAAAAGAAAGTGCTAAATTGGTGTTGTTTAACTGCGTGTTCCGGTCCTTTTCTTTCTCATCTTTAACAATGATGCAAGTCCTTGCTTTCCCATTTGATTTACTTTAGTGAACGCTTCTCATAATGTATTATTTATGCTGTAAAATGAGGTCGAAAAAAAACTACATTACATTTAGTGGAGGTCGTGAAATTTAGTGTAGTAAAAAGTTTTTTTTTGGAGTGTTTTTTAAACGGGTACTTTCTGAACAGACTGATTGTACACGAATTAAAAACAAACTTAAGTCTAGAGTAGACACAACACCCAGTTTCTTAACCGTTAGTTTATCACTGTGGGAAAGCACCAATTTCCCCAAGAATAATTTTTTTTCGACTATACCGGGAATTCAACTCGGGTTATACCAACTTAGCAACGATGTTTGACAAAACTACCTATTAACTCATTTCTATGAGAAATATCGAATGATAACTTAGTTCATTCAAGAGCGTATCTGTCTATTTATGTATAGTCCCCGGGTTCAAATTCCAACGGAACTAAATAACTCATGATTGATTAAATTGTGGTTTCCACTTTCACGATGATGAATTTTCCTCCAGGGGCTTGGCGATTGTGTTGGTTCTATAATTAAGTTAACTTGCGAGTTTTTGTTGTTATTATAAGTCAATACAAAAAGTGTTACGTTAAATACCCAAAATAAAATAAATCTTGAACCACATGGATAGCGTGCTACTATATATTTAAACTCTACGCCCCATACGGGAAATTTTTGAAAGGACTTCCACAAACTGAAAAAAGATTTGCTAAAAAAAATTATATTTTGCCATCGCATCTTACTGATACAAGCATTTTATTTATATCACAAAATATTTTCCAAATTTTAGAATGCAAATCTAAAAGTAAAGCCTAGTAAATCTATAAATTATTATTATATGAGCCGACAAAGTGAGGGAGTTGAGAAGTCGTATTTCCTGACAGCTTCTGTCAGATATTCCCATGATCCTTCACGATACGTGCTCTTTTGTTCGAAACAAGTTCCTAGCTGATTTTACATTTCATTACTGTACTGGCAGACATAGCCCGCTGTGAAAAGAGCTTTGACTTTTGAGAGCACGCAAGTTAAGAAAGTAAAAGTTTGATAAACGAGTTAGCGTTGTTCTCTATACTCTTCCCGTGTGGAGAAAAGGATATAGCACGTGTGTATGTGTGTGCAGATTTACATTTGCTAGTGTGGCTTGAAGAATGCATCAACTCCTCTATACATTTGGTAGTGTGGCTTGAAGAATGAATCAACTCCTCTATACATTTGCTAGTGTGGCTCGAAGAATGAATCAACTCCTATCTAGGTGACCTGGCGGTCTAGGGGTAAGGTGTCAGACTTCTGTGCTGGGGGTCCGGGGTTCAGTCCTTGGTCCCGGCACAGATTTATCTGATTGCCAAACCCTTCCTTCACCTCTGATAAGACGTGTATTGATCACAACTTGTGAATGTGAGGAATGCCAGGCCTCCACCATGGTTCGGATCCCACGTTAAACTGTAGGTCCTCCATTTCATCTCACAATCATCCTACCATTACACACTATCGTAAGTGCGTACAACCCGAACGGGTAGTAAGACGCGGTGATAATAATAATAAAACTCCTCTCTACATTTAGTAGTGCAGCTTGAAGAATGAATCAACACTTTAAATTTAGTGAGCTCCGTCTCCCTAGTGTCTCATTCATATTTCATGTGATGCGAAAATTAAAATTCGTCACGTTTGGGGCTCAAACCACATCCCTCTGAGAGCTAGCTATTAGTATTAAGAAGCTGATTAACACGATATTTGGGAACCATTGGCAGTGGTAACGCGGACAAAGTCATCAGTAACATCTTGTCAAGTTTTACTATGACCGGAAGTTCGGGGTTTGAGTTCCGGCCAGGTGTACTAATGTGTTTTTTCCTAAATGATTTCCTACTCTTCAGGTATTAGGGGGGGTTTGAATCCTGATCGCCTATGATTATGCATTCCTGTCCATTTAGAAAGTGACGTTTTAAGCCATTCGATCACTGAAGCAATTCTATGAATATTGAAATAATGCTTAGTTACTCATCATCAACTTTTTCCAGCCTGTGGTCAGGTCTGTTTAGTAAAATGCCTCAATCTTCCTCTAGCCCTCCACCATTCTTCCTCCTTTAATTTCTTCCATTCTTCTCCTCTCACTTGCACCCTTTCTGTTATCTGCTCCTCCCATCTCTTTCTTGGCCTCTATTGTAGTCTTTTCCCTACATACTTCATATCCAACAATCCCTTTGGTATGCTCTCCTTTTCCATCCTCATTACATGGCCATACCATCTCAGTCTTGCTTCCTCTACTATCTCAAGTACTCCCTGTACCCCTACTCTTCTCCCGAAAACTTCAGTCCTAATCTTGTTTCTCCTCGTGACAACTATTTCTTGGTTACTAAACACCTAAAACCTAAAGACTAGCAAGATATTCTTTTGAAGATACAATATTACATCATTCCTAATCTTGTTTCTCCTCTTGACAACTATTGTTTGCATACTAAACACCTAAAACCTAAAGACTAACAAGATATTCTTTTAAAGAGACAATATTACATCATTCCTAATCTTGTTTCTCCTCTTGACAACTATTGCTTGGTTACTAAACACCTAAAACCTAAAGACTAACAAGATATTCTTTTAAAGAGACAATATTACATCATTCCTAATCTTGTTTCTCCTCTTGACAACTATTGTTTGCTTACTAAACACCTAAAACCTAAAGACTAACAAGATATTCTTTTAGAGAAACAATATTATAAAATACAAAGTGTATATTCAAGTATTAAGTGATGGCAGTGACTAATATTTAAACATAGATCTAACTTTACAGCAGGAATGAAAAGATGAATCTGTTTTTCATATTTTGAATATCTTTACACTCTTAAGGGCGTAACTTGAGAGCAGAATAGAAAACCTGTTTGAATATTGATTTTTCAAAAGCTATTTGTGGTTTGTTGCTCGAAACTGACACACAAATATATAGTTTACCTCAGTGCAACGATTTTTCACTGTCGATAACTAACTTTTATTCAAAGCCCACCCCCATGTATTTGACCCACGCTCCCTCCCCACCCAACTTGTTGTAGCCTCGCCGGGAGTCACTTTATAACAAGTCAGGACTAATCCCCCAACCTTTACTTTGGGGGGAAAACTTTTCAACCGCGTCAACTTGATTTCAACTTTTTTCTTTTTAACCTCATTTCACAAATTTTTACCACCAATTTTACAACTAGATACTTAATTCCATACATAAATCATTTTTAGAAAAAATTACTTTCAATGTAATACTAGGTCTAGTTCAGTTTATTTATATAAGGCATCAATTAGTAAAAGAAACCAGCTTCAGTGGCCACGTGCTCTAACGCGCTAACCTCGTGTTGGACTAGACTGTTGAACACGGGGAGATCAGGGTTCGATCCCGGTCGGGTGCACTGAGGGTGGTTTTCCTAAATGGTTTTCCAAAATGGTTCTCCACTCTCCCTCCACGCAAATAAGGGGTCATTTCCTCTAAATTAAGCCTTCCTAATCCCTAACACATTAGGGTAATTAGTAGGCGTATAAATTGGACAGGTTGTAAGACATGGTGCTAAAAAATATTAGTAAAAGGTTAAGATGTAATACACACATTTCTGAAAAATTTCGAACACTCGTGACATAATTTATTTTTCTAATAAAAAACTTGTAAAAATAAATATGTTTAAATAATGGACCGTGCAATTTTGTTTGAGACCCATTGAATGTAATATGTTAAAAGAAGGACATGTATTCTACAAAAACCCATGCATTTATATGGTTTATCCTATTGTTAGTGTAGCTGTGTAACAGCAGCGATACGTCATTTGAAAGAGGTGTAACAGGGGTGTATCAAATAGGGCTATTAAATATTCCAGCAGAAACTTGGAAGGCCTTATCTCGGGAGCCATCGAACATAGGACATATGCTTACAAGAACTTTTTATATTGTTTTGAGTTCTACTATTCACATCCCATTTACTTCTCGCATAGATCGGAACTCCTTATATGTATATGTATACACATACACACACACACACACACACACACACACACACACACAGTGTTTGGAAACTTAACGTCCAAACTGCATATATAGCTTGTTTGAACCAAAAGTAATACAAAATACCTGTGCACTTACATTCGGCCTAGTTCCTATGCAATTTGTTGTACACGCTTGCTTGAACAGCTTTGCTCTCCCGGTGCTATACCCCGAAACTTTGAACACAATTTAATGGTATTATCAAGTTTGGCCGGATGTACAGTAAGTGTAAAGGGAGTTTGTACTACTTTTGGTTCAAACAAACTATATGTGCAATTTGGGCGTTGAATTTCTGAGCCCCGTGTATATAATACACATATATAATACATGCACAGTTGAACTGAGTTATATCGAGACTCAGAGGACTGACAAAGTATTTACTTTATAACCATCACTCACTCACTATATTAGTTAAGAGTGAAATCTAACTCAATTTTTTTTCAATTCTCAATAACTTGATTTAAAGATTGATTAAAAAAATATCAAAGAAAAAATATAGCTTACATATATACCCACATATTATTTGTATTTATATTTTTCTATAAACTTCAATACACTTGATATTAACCAAATAATTTATTTGTCCGTAATTTTAAAATCACACACTTAGCACAATTTATCCATCCGCGGTTAAAAACAATACTAACATGATTTCAAATATAATTTTATTCATTTATCTTATGATTTTTTTAAAAAATATTTAACTTTTATATTTGTCAAATTTATTATGTTTCTATCTTGAGGGTTCGTTTCTAACTGACTGAATTGTATAGTCGCAAGGGTGTTTGTGTAAAGTGGGGGAGCAGGGCTCTGTGTAGTCCATACACTGGAGAGGTAGTGTGTGTGTGTGTATGTGTGTGTGGAGGGGGAGCGCAGTCCCCAAGGACAGGGCAAGGTCATAAATAGGCCCGTGAGTCGATTCCGCGGAGGGGTGATTCAAGCTAAGTCATTCTCTTTAATTTTTGTCTATAACAAGAATTGGGTATTTCCGATGGGCAAGGACGAGTTCCTCCCCTTCAGCTGCTGGTTTAATACCCTATTCGAAAAAGGTCCCTTAATTCTATGATATAGTTCCTCCAGTAAGAGGGAAAGGGTGACAAATGCCTCAATTGAGGGAGGAAGGGTGAGTATCAATTTCCTCCACAACTCAAGGAAGCGATTATAAATAGTCTGAGTGCAAGAGCCCAGTACAAAACTAACCTTAAATTCTTTCATAATTTATATATACAGAATGTTTGGAAACTCAAGGCCTAAACTGCATATAATTTGTTTAAACCAAAATTAATATAAAATATCTATACATTTACATACGACAAACAATGCTAATACCAATAAATTGTGTTTAAATTTTCGGATGGAGTACAGCGCCGGGAGAGCAAAGCTGTGCAAGCATGCGTGTGCAACAGGTCGCATAAGAAGCATCTCTTCTTTAAGGTGTCATGGAGAGGGAGGAACTAGACTATCACACTCAGACTATAATTCCTTCCTTGAGGTGTCGTGGAGGAACTAGTCTATTACACTCTGACTATAATCTTTTCCTTAAGGTGTCATGGAGGAGCTAGGATATTACACTCAGACTATAATCTTCCTTGAGGTGCCGTGGAGGAATTGGTTATTACACTCTGACTATAATCTTCCTTGAGGTGTCGTGGAGGAATTGGTTACCATACTATGACTATAATCTTCCTTGAGGTGTCGTGGAGGAATTTGTTATTACACTCTGACTATAATCTTCCTTGAGGTGTCGTGGAGGAATAGGTTATTACACTCTGACTATAATCTTCCTTGAGGTGTCGTGGAGGAATTGGTTATTACACTCTGACTATAATCTTCCTTGAGGTGTCGTGGAGGAATTGGTTACTACACTCTGACTATAATCTTCCTTGAGGTGTCGTGGAGGAATTGGTTACTACACTATGACTATAATCTTCCTTGAGGTGTCGTGGAGGAATTGGTTACTACACTATGACTATAATCTTCCTTGAGGTGTCGTGGAGGAATTGGTTATTACACTATGACTATAATCTTCCTTGAGGTGTCGTGGAGGAATTGGTTATTACACTATGACTATAATCTTCCTTGAGGTGTCGTGGAGGAATTGGTTACTACACTATGACTATATTCTTCCTTGGGGTGTCGTGGATGAACTAGGCTATAACACTTAGGCTACTTATAATTCCTTCCTGGATATGTCGTGGTGAAATTAGACCGTGGGAATCTGACTACTTATATCCCTGGAGGAACTCTACATCCCCGTTTCCGACCATCCGAACAATTAGGAATGTTTACATGTTTTCATAGTTAACAAAACTTGTACGTAATATCCATGTAGTACGCTCGTTGTAGGCCTAGAAGTGAGAAATTGTATCATTATGACAATTTGCTCGTTACAGTCTTTATTTCCGTTCTAGTTAGAGCCAAGTTCGATTGTAGGTAGTTTCCAATAATAGATTGCACATGTGCTGTTTATAAATTGAAACTGACAACAAACAATCTTAACTCGTTTAGATGTGATCTCCGTGTATTACTCACCGCTCTGAAGAACTGAGGGATATGTCTTGGGTTCGTGTCCACTATCAGCTGGTAGATCTCTTTCTGCCGTATCTCCCTCAACACCTGCCTGTACGTTGTAGGACTGGCTTGTCTGATGTACATTTCCATTCGAACTGCTGGTGGTATTTTTACCAGGTCTTGAAGTTTGAATAAACCTGGTCAGTGAAAAATAAGTCAAAGTAGCAGGTTGACACGGTATTGAACAGTAAAATGAGGCTTAAAAAAATGCCAAAAGTTATAATATATAATAAAAAGGGAAAAATATATATAAATAACAGCTACATTTTGAAGGGACATGGGCTATGAAAAATAGTAACAACAGCTATAGTACAAATTATACATGTAACTGTACACTAATATAATTATTAATAAGTTGGGGACATAAATTAAATAAGTCAAAATGGCTACAATAGGAAAAATAAGGTTGAACAGTAACAACAGCTTATTTAGTAAAGGGACATAAACATCGACAGTGACAACGGCTTTTATTAGTAACGGGACATACATATAGATAGTGACAACCAAGGGTGCTGGAACTTTTTTTGTTCTAGAGTGGGGGGGAAAATGACATTATGTCTGGGTTAAATTAGGCTGAGTAAAAACCCATAAGGGTACGTGCCACAATTGGACAATTTTTCTTAAGCCCTGACTCTTCTCTCCCCATATATTATTAGAAAATGGGGTACGGGCTGTGAGGGGGCACTGTACCCATGCCCCCCCATAGTTCCTGTGATTACGGTGACAACAGTGATGTTAAGGATCTGTACAATGTAAACAGTATGGGATCTCACAAAAAACAATATTTGTCAGGACATATTGAGGCTGCATCAGTTAGTGTATGCAACACTATCACCAATTATTTTATAAAACAACATAAAGAAATGGACTATGTAAAAAAACAATTTTTTCCATCGCGTAGAGAAAAATTCTTAGATGCCTAAAATATCTATGCACCCAATTGTTTATTATTATGTGTGTAATAAATAACATGGAGCTACATCTTTATTTTCTAATCTGATTATTTCCAACACACTATTGTTAATTATTGTTTATTTAATAGGAAATGCATTTTACATGATTTAATACATCATATGCATTTTTATATTGAAATCACCGCAAACATATTTATCTTAATGATCGTAGCGAATAACATATTTTAGGATAACCTATTATGGAGATCAATTGCCCTCTTTAACCCTCTGAAATGACGCTACTTTTAGGGGAGGTCAAATATATTACGTTAGTAAGTTATAAGTGAGGCGACAAAGTTGAACAATCTTTAATGTTATCCGTGAATAGCCCATGCGATATAAAACCAAGAAACATTTATTTGAATACATTTACAATCCAATTTATTTATTCTTCTAAGTAAAACAAAGTGTATCTCTCTATCGGTTTATTCGATCGAAGCTCAAACCCATTGTGGATTCACTTGATGGAGAATACAATTGATATAAACAGTCTTCAATATTCCTGTTTGTTGGTATCAAGGCAAACGGCACTTCGTAGTCCGTACAGAAGATGTTACAATTCAAGGAAATGGTCTAGTAGAAACGAGCAGAACACCATCTAAAAACTATTACCCGTTTCTCTAAGTGTCTATAAAGAATTTGATGGTCGGTGTGTCAAGTGTTTTCTCGCACAATTTGAACCTTATGGCGGAGAGAGAGAGAGAGAGAGAGAGAGAGAGAGAGAGAGAGAGAGATGGCATGAGAGAAGAACGCAATTCTCAACCATTCCAATATCCACAATGCATGTGGAATACATCGCCAATAGATGATAGAAATATAAACTTATGTCACGCAACGATAATTTTATACTTGTATCGGTGGTCGTGCAGTCTAAGTCTACACTTTGGTAATATAGTGGATTGCTGGTGACAGGGAAGTAGGGGTTCGAAAATTCCAGCAGGGTGTACTGAGGAATATATTTTCCTAAATACAATCTGTTTCATCTCAAATACGGATACATTTCCTCAAAATTATACCTTTATTGTCTGCATCAAATTAGAACATATATGCCGATAATCCGGTACGGTGCATAGCAATTATCATCTTAGTAGCGATGTGGAATTGATTTTTAATGTTTGAGAGAGACCTGTTTTTCAGAAAAGAAAATAGGTTTAAAAATAAAATATGAAATTATCATTCTTCTAGTTTTTAACAAATACGTGTAGAATGCATAAACATATTAATAATAAAACACTTAGTTATTTTTTATAATTTCAACATTTCTACAGTAAGTAAACATTATTTATATTAAACATGATAACAATGTTACACAATACAAAAATAATAAATACATAACACAGTTTATTTATATAATCTTTGCGAAAAGTAAGAAATATTATTTACTAAAATAACAATAATTTTAAGGTGTTCTAGCAACTTTATTGTAAGTAAACATTGTAGCCTATACAACTACGACAAAATATGTTTATTTTTTTATCATAAGGTATTCAGAAATACTTATACAATTTATTTCAACAAATACATTTTTATAGGTTAAGGAAAAATATATACCACTAGTGAAATTGTAAATATTTTTCTATTTTAATTACTAAAAAAATTCCTGAAAGCTTTTAATACACGCTTAGCTTTTTAAATGTTAAACTATGATAAAAAATTAAAGAAAAATAAAACATTAATCATCTACAAAAAATAAATTAAGAGATTAAAAAACATGCATTGCAAAGAAGATTATACCAACATAAAGAAAATTAATACAGTATCTAATTAGCAGGTAATTGAGCTAAACCCAGGAGTCGAATCGTCCTGCGGTGAACTGCATTTGTAACACACAAAAATTAGAAGCCTGAGATTGTCTTACAACATAAAGAATGTATTAAATAAGCTCTTTTTAAAATGGGGAATATATATTAGTCATAACAACTGTGTTTTATTTTAATGAATAATGCAGAAACTCGCACTTCGACACGATGTCTGGTTAGACCATATTTTTGCATCTAAGTTACCCAATTAAAGGGAGTGAGTTAAGCAATTAAGGTATACAAACTCAAACTCAATTTATATTATGAGAGAGATAGAAATAAAATTAATAAAAATATATTAATCTTTTTCAAAAGCTAACCTTTGGCGCCAACAAGTTCGGCTGTGGAAAGAGTAATAATGTTAGAGTGTAAATCAAAATTTGAGTAAATAACTAAATAAAAACAGAAAACACACCAAGCAAATAAATATATGAGGAAGATAAATTATAACTAATCAAAATAAATATTAGCTCTCGATAAATATGATACAATTAGAACCAGGTTTAAATAAAAAGTACGGTTGCTTTATTTACATTTGATTTTAATGAATAATAATTTATCTATAAAAACATATTTGGGACATTGATATTTTTATATTCTTAGAATACCTATGGTAAAATTTTAAACAAGTAATTAAAAATAAAATACAACGTTAACTTTTTTTACTAACAAAATTCGTTGTTTTACACATGCATTCATACATTTAATTATATTTTTAACAGTGGGAAATAATTTTTCATTAAAACAAACAAATTTATAAACATACATAATGTACACAATGCGTTTTAATTATGGTATCAAACATATAATACTAAGGGTTAGCAAGACGTGGTGCTAAACATAATTATTCTGGTATAATTCTATACTTAACAATTAGTAAAATCAAACTAACTTCGAGAGTATCAAATTAGAAAAGTAAAATTTAATATAAAATCAATAAGATAAAAATGTTTGTGTGTTTTAATATCTCCTATTGGTTGGTGGTATTGAGAACAAACTTATGCGCATATTTTTTCAAATTTTATAGTTAAAAACTATTTGAATGTTTGTTAAACTATATTACTATATTTTATTTTTTAATGTGTAGGGATATTTAAATAATAAAATTGACCATTTTGATTTGTTTATTTGAGTATTACATGTGTATCAAGCTAAAGAACGAGAGTAATGAATATAGTTCCATTATGACCACCATTCTTCGGGATATTTATATTAAAATATGTTTATATAGATCAATTTTTTTAACTAAAAAAAATATAGTTATGTGAAAAAAATTAGGTATATTATTTTATCAAGTTTGCAAACTTGTGGTATTCAAATTAAATGGTCATATTTATATAGGATTGTATTTATAAAGTGCCTTCATTTATTTTATTTATATTTGAACACAAACCACACATTTGGACGTTTATAAATGGTTAGATGATTAAAAAATGAAAGCTATTAAAGTAAACACAATGCCTACTACACAAAAGTAAAAAAAACACACATTTCTGCGCTAGAATGACAGTGATGTAACTGACAAGGAGAAAAAGAGGAAAAAGGGGGAGGGGGATAAAATCATTTGACGTCACTTCTAAACAATACTCTCAACAAAAAATGTGTCGTCTAATTCAATGTTCATGTTCTTAGGATAACTATTGTATGACATTGTATGACAGAGGAAAAATATTAGCAATATGTATTCACTTACTCACGGATAGATTAAATACTACTAAAAAAAATTGCATGTGATAAACAAATACGCCTACATCTTAGTCCAGTCAGTAGCATGTTCTCTTACTAATCCGAGGGTACCAGGTTCGATTCCCGGCAATACCAAAATAAAAATAGTTGGTGAAATGTTGGGAAATAATGGCCGGATAACTGGATGTTGTGTCTGTTCTAAATTTAAGTTAGTTTATAAGTCATGTGCTAATATAATCAGTCGGTTAAAAAAGTGCTCGTTAAATATCACAAATAAAAAATAAAATAATAAATAGTAAAAGTTTTATTTTAAAACGCAGATCACACTGGACTATCTAAGACAATTTCCAAATAGCGGTCCCCTTGAAGCCAATTATGGTTTGCCGCGGCCACCTATAGACCCCCACCATATAAGGTGAAATTAAAACCTTATGTTCATATTTATAGTATTCTACGTAACCCATTTCATATTAATAAAAGAGATAATATGTTTAGTTGGAAATTAATGAAAAAAAACCTAGACGTTTAATCAAATTAAGAATAGCAAATATTTTTTATATGTTGTGAAAATACAAATTAAAAATAGCTTAAAACTCTCTAGATTTGTTTCACGGATTTTCACAGTATTAATTATGCTTCATGAACCCCGAGGACTCTCTGATCTAATAGATAAAATACTATATTTTATACAGCTATGTGATGCGGGCAGTATTAATAGGAAGTTCACGGAATGTAATATTGTTTATTTTTGACTCTACATTGCATTTTTGATATTTACATTGTATTTTGATGACTTGAGTTAAATTTTATTACTACTTATTTAAATATGGTTGAAAAATTGCATATGAACACGGAAACCGAGCCCATAATTTTTAAACTAAATTTAAATTAATATCAAGTAAACGGTCGTAATTTAACTAAATTATACTTAGGCCTACTATTAAAATATTTTGCTTACGATACAATAACGAAAATAGATTTAAGAACCCAGCTCAATTTAACAACTAAAGATTTAACTTAAGATCTTAAAGCTATTAAGTTGTAATCACTGAAATGGTGTTATAAACATTTTGTCCCATTTACTGAGAATAATAACTAATACAAAAGAAAAAGACGGATCGAGAAAATTCAACTTAAAGCTCTAATATCCCCTCATTCGATTACTTATAAAATATTTGAAATAAAAAACCTATAGATGTGGGTAACGTTATCAGGCAGGACACCGTTTCAAACAATTAGCACCGCTAAACCCCTCCGGGTTATACACCTATGGCCTAGTTACTTTAATGTGCTATGGATTGGGAAGGTTGAATTTAAGAGTTAATGTAGCGGCATTTGCATGAAGGAAGAGTGAAACACCATTTAGGAAAAAAAACATCCTTAGTAAACCCGACCAGGATCAAAAACTGCTCTCTCCATCATCGGGAGTCTAGTTCGTTGCGAGAGTGACGCCTTAGACTATGCGGCCACCGAAGTGTGTAGCAAGTTTTGTTAAACTCATCGTGAGCTAAGTTGAAAATTGCGGCGTTAGTATGCACACGTCCTTGAACATGTAGGTAAGGTAACAAGTCTATTTGTTTGGAAGAGTAGTAGAGAGAATTAAAACATATTTACTTGCGATAAATATTGATAATATTTTACCATATTATTTGTGTTATTTTATAGGTGTTGATAATATCTATCATAAGTCACAGCTGAAGATAACATGAATAATTTATGTACACACATATTAAAATTGTTTTAGTAACTTTAGTAACTAACTTATACTGTCCTGCCTACCAAAATCATACTATAACTGTCTTGTTTACACTATGGTACTGATTGTATGATGGAGCCATAGAAGAAACAATCTAGGTAAGACTGTAAGCTCTTACCGTAAACGAGTAAACAATACAAACATTTTAATACGATTAAATGTTATTTTTAGTGGTTACAACGATTTGCATACTAAGGGCCAGTTTCATAGTCAGATTTAGTGAGCCTAAAGTGCGAGTCGATACTAAATACAGGACGACACCTACCTAGACTAAAATGGAATGGGCCAGTTTCGCATATGAAACTGGCCCATTACATTCAATTTCAGGTAGGTGAAGTCTTGTATTTAGAATAGCGCCGCACTTGAGGCGTACTAAATCTGACTATGAAACTGGCCCAATATTTGTAATGTATTTTAAAGTCAGAGAAGCTAAATTTGATTATGACGAAAGTGTGAAAATCTCTGAGTGAGCAGCCGCTTCTAAAAGTGAGATGTAAAAAATATCTTCTCTAAGATTGATGACACTTTAAGATCCCGGAGATCTGTAGGGGTATATACTGTCCGGGCAATTTCTTCATCAAGCAGTTTCTATACGGTTTCACAAATATGTTGACTGCATTAATATTATTCAGGTTTAAAAACGCCTTAGTACAAGGGCTTTTGGTAACTAGTAAAAACAATTTAAAACCCAAAGGACAAATAAAAATAATCTATATTAATAACACCAAGAATTTGTGTCTGTCATGAGTGCTGTGTGATATCTACCAACGACATA
Organism: Timema bartmani; assembly: GCA_902151455.1. Taxonomy (NCBI): domain Eukaryota; kingdom Metazoa; phylum Arthropoda; class Insecta; order Phasmatodea; family Timematidae; genus Timema; species Timema bartmani. Next base: position 62,504 of record CABFWB010000724.1, on the reverse strand, counting down.
AATCTGACATTTAAATAATTTAACCCCTTTGCACAAACATGTGAACCTCGAAGCCGGAATTTTGAAATTTTGATTAGATTTTTTGAAATTAATTAAAAACAGAAAAATGAAAAAAAAAAAAAAAAAA